>JACCID010000106.1:0-459151 GCA_018906775.1 Sycophila sp. Sp_5 | reverse complement strand
CCTCCACCTAAATTTTTGATAAGCTTACCGTCGAACAGAAACATCCGCTAACCGGGGATTGATAATGTCAATATTTTTACCCAGCCTCACCAAAGACGAGTATTCAATTTTTTTTTCGGTAGGTAAAATATTTTTTGAATAATTACGCCCCCCCACCTAAATTTTGACAAGCCTACCGTCGAACAGAAACATCCCCTAAGCCGGGGATGAACTGTCCAATATTTTTTACCCAGCTCACCAAAGACGAGTATTCTAATTTTTTTTTTCGGTAAAATAGTTTTTGAATAATTACCGCGCCACCCTAAATTTTTACAAGCCTGACCGTTCGAACTAGAACATCCCCTAACGGAGGATGAACTATGAATATTTTAACCAGCCTCACCAAAGACGAGTATTCACTATTTTTTTTTCGGTAAAAATATTCTTTGATTAATTGCGCCCCCACCTAAATTTTTATCAAGCCTACTCTCGAACAGAAACGTACCCTTAAACGTGGGATGAAATGTCAATATTTTTTACCAGCCTCACCAAAGACGAGTATTCAATTTTTTTTTTCGGTAAAATATTTTTTGACTAATTGCGCCCCACCTAAATTTTTGACAAGCCTACCGTCGAACAGAAACATCCCCTAACCGGGGATGAAATGTCAATATTTTTACCCAGCCTCACCAAAGACGAGTATTCAATTTTTTTTTTGGTAAAATATTTTTTGAATAATTGCGCCCCACCTAAATTTTTTACAAGCCTACCGTCGAATAGAAACCTCCCCTAACGGGGGATGAAATATGAATATTTTTAACCAGCCTCACCAAAGACGAGTAGTCATTTTTTTTTTGGAATATATATATTTTTTGAATAATTACGCGCCACCTAAATTTTTGATAAGCTTACCGTCGAACAGAAACATCCGCTAACCGGGGATGAAATGTTAATATTTTTACCCAGCCCCACCAAAGACGAGTATTCAATTTTTTTTTCGGTAAAATAGTTTTTGAATAATTACGCGCCACCTAAATTTTTGACAAGCCTACCGTCGTATTCAATTTTTTTTTTGGTAAAATATTTTTTGAATAAGCCCCACCTAAATTTTTTACAAACGAATAGAAATCCCCTAACGGGGGATGAAATATGAATATTTTTAACCAGCCTCACCAGCCTAATTACGCGCCACCTAAATTTTTGATAAGCACCGTCGAACAGACGCTAACCGGGGTATTCAATATTTCACCAAAGACGAGTATTCAATTTTTCGGTAAAATATTTTTGATTAATTGCGCCCCACCTAAACTTTTATGAAGCGTACCTTCGAACGGAACCGTCCCCTAACGGGGGATGAAATATGAATATTTTTCCCCAGCCCCACCAAAGACGAGTATTCAATTTTTTTTTCGGTAAAATAGTTTTTGAATAATTACGCGCCACCTAAATTTTTGACAAGCCTTACCGTCGAACAGAAACATCCCGCTAACGGGGGATGAAATATGAATATTTTTAACCAGCCTCACCAAAGACGAGTATTCAATTTTTTTTTCGGTAAAATATTTTTGAATAATTAATTGCGCCCCACCTAAACTTTTATGAAGCGTACCTTCGAACGGAACCGTCCCCTAACGGGGGATGAAATGTCAATATTTTTACCCAGCCTCACCAAAGACGACTAGTCATTTTTTTTTTGGAATATATATTTTTGACTAATTGCGCCCCACCTAAATTTTTATCAAGCCTACTTTCGAACAGAAACGTACCCTAACGTGGGATGAAATGTCAATATTTTTACCCAGCCTCACCAAAGACGAGTATTCAATTTTTTTTTCGGTAAAATATTTTTTGACTAATTGCGCCCCACCTAAATTTTTGACAAACCTACCGTCGAACAGAAACATCCCCTAAGCGGGAATGAATTGTCAATATTTTTACCCAGCTCCACCAAAGTCGAGTATTCAATTTTTTTTCGGTAAAATATTTTTTGAATAATTACGCGCCACCTAAATTTTTGACAAGCCTACCGTCGAACAGAAACATCCCCTAACCGGGGATGAAATGTCAATATTTTTACCCAGCCTCACCAAAGACGAGTATTCAATTTTTTTTTTTGGTAAAATATTTTTTGAATAATTACGCCCCACCTAAATTTTTGACAAGCCTTACCGTCGAACAGAAACATCCCCTAAGCGGGGATGAAATGTCAATATTTTTACCCAGCTCCACCAAAGTCGAGTATTCAATTTTTTTTTCGGTAAAATATTTTTTGAATAATTACGCGCCACCTAAATTTTTGACAAGCCTACCGTCGAACAGAAACATCCCCTAACGGGGGATGAAATATGAATATTTTTAACCAGCCTCACCAAAGACGAGTATTAAATTTTTTTTTCGGTAAAATATTTTTTGAATAATTACGCCCCACCTAAATTTTTGACAAGCCTACCGTCGAATAGAAACATCCCCTAACGGGGGATGAAATGTCAATATTTTTACCCAGCTCCACCAAAGACGCGTATTCAATTTTTTTTTTTGGTAAAATATTTTTTGAATAATTACGCGCCACCTAAATTTTTGACAAGCGTACCGTCGAACAGAAACATCCCCTAACCGGGGATGAAATGTTAATATTTTTACCCAGCCCCACCAAAGACGAGTATTCAATTTTTTTTTGGAATATATATATTTTTTGACTAATTGCGCCCCACCTAAATTTTTATCAAGCCTACTTTCGAACAGAAACGTACCCTAACGTAGGATGAAATGTCAATATTTTTACCCAGCCTCACCAAAGGTAAGTCAATTTTTTTTTAAGAATAGATATATTTTTTGATTAATTGCACGCCACCTAAATTTTTGACAAGCTTATCGTCAAACAGAAACGTCCCCTAACGGGGGATGAAATGTCAATATTTTTACCCAGCCTCACCAAAGACGAGTATTCAATTTTTTTTTCGGTAAAATATTTTTTGAATAATTACGCCCCACCTAAATTTTTGACAAGCCTACCGTCGAACAGAAACATCCCCTAACCGGGGATGAAATGTTAATATTTTTACCCAGCCCCACCAAAGACGAGTATTCAATTTTTTTTTCGGTAAAATATTTTTTGACTAATTGCGCCTCACCTAAATTTTTGACAAGCGTACCGTCGAACAGAAATGTCCCCTAACGGGGGTTGAAATGACAATATTTTTACCGAGCCTCACCAAAGACGACTAGTCATTTTTTTTTTGGAATATATATATTTTTTGACTAATTGCGCCCCACCTAAATTTTTATCAAGCCTACTTTCGAACAGAAAACGTACCCTAACGTAGGATGAAATGTCAATATTTTTACCCAGCCTCACCAAAGGTAAGTCAATTTTTTTTTAAGAATAGATATATTTTTTGATTAATTGCACGCCACCTAAATTTTTGACAAGCTTATCGTCAAACAGAAACGTCCCCTAACGGGGGATGAAATGTCAATATTTTTACCCAGCCTCACCAAAGACGAGTATTCAATTTTTTTTTTTGGTAAAATATTTTTTGAATAATTACGCGCCACCTAAATTTTTGACAAGCTTACCGTCGAACAGAAACATCCCCTAACCGGGGATGAAATGTTAATATTTTTACCCAGCCCCACCAAAGACGAGTATTCAATTTTTTTTTCGGTAAAATATTTTTTGACTAATTGCGCCTCACCTAAATTTTTGACAAGCGTACCGTCGAACAGAAATGTCCCCTAACGGGGGTTGAAATGACAATATTTTTACCGAGCCTCACCAAAGACGACTAGTCATTTTTTTTTTGGAATATATATATTTTTTGACTAATTGCGCCCCACCTAAATTTTTATCAAGCCTACTTTCGAACAGAAACGTACCCTAACGTAGGATGAAATGTCAATATTTTTACCCAGCCTCACCAAAGGTAAGTCAATTTTTTTTTAAGAATAGATATATTTTTTGATTAATTGCACGCCACCTAAATTTTTGACAAGCTTATCGTCAAACAGAAACGTCCCCTAACGGGGGATGAAATGTCAATATTTTTACCCAGCCTCACCAAAGACGAGTATTCAATTTTTTTTTCGGTAAAATATTTTTTGACTAATTGCGCCCCACCTAAATTTTTGACAAGCCTACCGTCGAACAGAAACATCCCCTAACCGGGGATGAAATGTCAATATTTTTACCCAGCCTCACCAAAGACGAGTATTCAATTTTTTTTTTTGGTAAAATATTTTTTGAATAATTACGCCCCACCTAAATTTTTGACAAGCCTACCGTCGAACAGAAACATCCCCTAACCGGGGATGAAATGTTAATATTTTTACCCAGCCCCACCAAAGACGAGTATTCAATTTTTTTTTCGGTAAAATATTTTTTGACTAATTGCGCCTCACCTAAATTTTTGACAAGCGTACCGTCGAACAGAAATGTCCCCTAACGGGGGTTGAAATGACAATATTTTTACCGAGCCTCACCAAAGACGACTAGTCATTTTTTTTTTGGAATATATATATTTTTTGACTAATTGCGCCCCACCTAAATTTTTATCAAGCCTACTTTCGAACAGAAACGTACCCTAACGTAGGATGAAATGTCAATATTTTTACCCAGCCTCACCAAAGGTAAGTCAATTTTTTTTTAAGAATAGATATATTTTTTGATTAATTGCACGCCACCTAAATTTTTGACAAGCTTATCGTCAAACAGAAACGTCCCCTAACGGGGGATGAAATGTCAATATTTTTACCCAGCCTCACCAAAGACGAGTATTCAATTTTTTTTTCGGTAAAATATTTTTTGACTAATTGCGCCCCACCTAAATTTTTGACAAGCCTACCGTCGAACAGAAACATCCCCTAACCGGGGATGAAATGTCAATATTTTTACCCAGCTCCACCAAAGTCGAGTATTCAATTTTTTTTTCGGTAAAATATTTTTGATTAATTGCGCCCCACCTAAACTTTTATGAAGCGTACCTTCGAACGGAACCGTCCCCTAACGGGGGATGAAATGTCAATATTTTTACCCAGCCTCACCAAAGACAAGTCAATTTTTTTTTTCGAATAGGTATATTTCTGTATTAATTGCGCGCCACCTAATTTTTTGACAAGCCTACCGTCGAACAGAAACATCCCCTAATGGGGGATGAAATATTAAAATTTTTACCAAGCCTCACCAATGACGACTAGTAATTTTTTTTTGGAATATAAATATTTTTTGAATAATTACGCGCCACTCAAATTTTTGACAAGCCTATCGTCGAACAGAAACATCCCCTAATGGGGGATGAAATATTAATCTTTTTACCCAGCCTCACCAAAGACGAGTATTCAATTTTTTTTTTCCGTAAAATATTTTTTGAATAATTACGCGCCACCTAAATTTTTGACAAGCCTAACGTCGAACAGAAACATGCACTGACCGGGGATGAAATATTAATATTTTTACCCAGCCCCACCAAAGACGAGTATTCAATTTTTTTTTCGGTAAAATATTTTTAGACTAATTGCGCCCCACCTAAATTTTTGACAAGCCTACCGTCGAACAGAAACATTTCCTAACGAGGGTTGAAATGACAATATTTTTACCCAGCATCACTAAAGACGACTAGTCATTTTTTTTGGAATATATATATTTTTTGAATAATTACGCGACACCTACATTTTTGTCAAGCTGATCAATGAACATAAGTAGTTAACCCCCCCCCCCCTCCCGTTGGGGGATGTTCGTGTTCGTCGATCGGCTTGTCGAAAATGTGGGTTTTGTGTGATACAGCAAAGAATATTTTAATGAAAAAAAAAATGCCTATTCGTCTTTGGTGAAGCTAATTAAAAACAATTTTATAGTCCTCTCTTTTTACAAAAATAATTAGTTTTTGTTGTTGATAACGAGTTAGATAGAGTTTGTGGCTCATATCTATATTAAATGTTTAGTACCAACCCCTACATTTTTTCACATGTTTTTTTATAATATTGTTCTGTAAAACATAATCCATTATTTTCAGATTGCAAGGTCATTTAAAATGAAATGTGACGAATCATTTCGCACACAAATGAAGAAAGTATGGGAAAGTGGCCGCTTGCAGACAGCAGTTTTCAAGAAACTAGCTGTAGTAAATAAAGAAAACGTTTCGGTACATTTACAAAGTCGTATTGAATCCCTAGAAGAAAATCTATATAGTGATGTGCTCAAAGGAGCGTCAACTGCAGAGAAGAAAGGAGCCCAGGCACCAAAACCAGAGAAGGTGAATGAGTTTCCGGCATTAGGTAGAGGAAAGAATAGCTTGCATGATACTTTATCATGCGGCAAAGATCAATTTAAAATTCGGAATGTCCTTGGAGACGGAAATTGTTTGTTCCGTTGCTTTTCTTTTATTTTATACGGCCATGAGGACTTGCATAGTGAAGTAAGAAAAGAAATTGTGCAATATGTCGTAAAAAATTGGGAAGTTGAAAAAGATATTCTTTTTAGTACATGTGAAGAAAGAAAGTATGCTAACCAAATAGAGTATCAACAATTGATGGGTGCCAACCAGGAATTCGGTACCGATTATGAAGTAGCTGCTTTTGTAAAATTATATGCAGTTTCGGTTGCTATTTACAAAATTGATAATTCTACATTAAAATTTGTTCAGCATTTACGAAGTAATAATATGAATTCTAAGCATGCTTCGGTAACATTCACCGGCAACAGCAGATCGGGTCATTGGATGGTTTTACATCCATTAAAAGTAGAAGAAAATATTAAAAAAGATTGCTGTATAAATGAAGAAAAATATTTAAATGAATTATCTAGCAATCACAGCAATGCGTCATTCGAAATAAATAATTATCTGGCTGGCGATACTTCCTATGCAGACATTCCGCAGGAAAGAAAACAGTTAAATATTAAAAAAATTTTTAATATTGGAGAAAACTCGACCACGGACAGTTTTTTGTCGCAAAGTACTTATTTAAATTCTACAGATAATGAATCTGTTAGAAATGTTGCGGAAAATTCAATTTCATCGGAAGTACTCGAAGATAAAAACAGTAGCCAAAACACATTGGAATCAAAATGGGAAACGGTGAAAGAAAGAAAATTTTTTAAGCACAGAAACGGCATAACAAAAAAAGCAATTTATAAATGCCCGTTTACGTGGAATAGTGACGAAGATTCAGACAATATAAGTTTCATTAAACAAAAAAGGTGGAGCAAGACAAAATGCAGCAGTTTATTAGACTCAGCTGATGAACATTCAGATGAAGTAACCGCTTGCCTGTCAACTATACAAAAGAACGAAATAAACAACGATGAAGATTACAATAGCAAAATGGAAATCGATGAGCAAGATACAGAAAATGAAGAAACAAATAAACTCTGCAGTGGCAAAAAGAGAAGATATTATAAGGAAACAGACGAATCAAGTACTGAAAGTACTAATTCAGAGATATCAAATGAAGATGAGAAAAGAGAAACAAAAAAACAAAAACGTATTCCAATATTTAATCCTGATATTGGAAATTATGAAGTGGATGCAAATGTGTTTAAAGATGAATTTGGAAGTGCAGATAAAGAAGCAATAAGAAACGCTTTAGAAAATTTTATGCTGCACACCCTTCAGTGCACCTGCACTTTAAAATTTTACGGCGGAATACGTTTTAATGAGCAAAATGCTGTAGCATATGCTAAATGCCGTAGAGCAAATCATAATCAAAGATTCCGATTTGATATTGCTAGTATTTTAAATGAAACAAAACCGCTTGCATCGTTGACGGTATCTAGTACAGATGAAATAAAATTTGTTCATGATGATTGTAACACAAAGCCAGTGTGGAGAACCCTCAAAGGACAAGAGCGTCGAAATGTCCGAAAAGAATTGCAGCATAGACGAGTCATAAATTATGTAGAAGAAATAAAAAACAGAACCAATGTTGAAATATTCAAGGACGGACATAGCCAAGATCTACGTCCTTACAACACCTTTTACAAAGTAAAATCCGAAGTGGAATGTGCGAAAAGATTAAAATTACAGTCATCAGATCTTGGCGACTTGATGCAGTTTTGGATAGAAGAAAATAAATTGAGAGATCCTTTCCTAAGGAAGGTATCCTTACCTTTTACAGCAATTATGTATAGAGAAGAGGATTTAATGATGGCAGTCAGTGAAACCCCTATTGTTTTACATCTAGATGCTACTGGAGGGATCGTTCGAAATCCATGCGGCTTACAAAACAAACAGAAATATTACTATGCAGTTGTGGCTAAGGTTAAAAGTGAAGTGATCAAATTAGCGCATATGATAACCTGCAACCACACTGTAGTGTCCATTGCTGAATTTTTAAAAGATTACAAATATTTTGTAATGTAAGTTTTAAAAAACTGGCCTTTCGCTGATGCTGTTACAATAGACTGGTCATGGGTATTCATTCATGCAGTATCAATAGAATGGAATTCGATGTCGATAGCAAATTATTTGCAAGTAATGTACAAATACTGCGACAAAGGAATACATCCAGGCAAAGATATCACTTTTTTGAAGTTCTGTTATGGCCATTTTATGCATATGGTGTCTAGAACTATAAAAAACAAATTTCCAGAATACGAAGGGTTTAAGAATATTTTATTAGAATGTATGTCGGCCCTCAGTTTATCTAGAGATTTTAATGACATGGATATGATATTTAAGAATATCGTGAAGTTACTTCAAAGTAAGTCAGAACGGCACGTGAAAGATTACCTTGCTGTTTTAAAGCATAAAACAACGAAACAACAAAATGAAACCATCAATTCTACATACTCGAAGGAGAGTTCACAAGATGAAGAAAAAGATATAATTCTCGACGATGAAGAAAATGACACGATTTATCGAGGTTCACCTTTCTTTAAAAGATATGAAATTATAGCTTGTGAAGCTATCGCAGAGATAAATGAAAATTGTGAAGATAGTGATAATGAAAATGACAATGATTTTTACGCACCAAAATTTGTGGAACACATAAGAAAACGGTTGATGCCATATGTGGTTATGTGGAGCGGATTGGATTTAGATTTAGTAGATTCCAGCATTTCTCGAGTTAGTAATGCATACATAGAAAGTACATTCAGAGTTACCAAAGAAATAGTATTTGGTGGTGTATTGGTGATGGGTGATGTAAATGAATAAACCAAGGGTTAAATGGAATTGAGGTTAGTGCTGTGAGAGCGCGGTATGTCTGGCCCCTCCGACTGGGCGCGACCAACTAACTCAAGGGCCGGATGCTCAGATTTTTATAAGTCCGTTAGACCGATAGACGGCGCTATATGTTAAGCGTATAGTATGCGCTATGCTCTCGCAACACCTCCCTTTTTTTATTGGAGATTTTTCTTTTAAAGAAAATACATACATACGATACATAAACGCAGAACATTACATTAGTAGGTAAATCGGTCCGGTGGCTTACGCGCTCGCTCTGACTTGCGTACTGGCTGATAATCATTAGCGCTTTCAGGCAATGCACAAGCTGTATCTGAATTTAATGCGTTTTCTTGCATTGGCGTAGTACCTAGCTCAGATCGCTCATTTAACTGACATTGTGTCGTATTAACATTCTCTGATGGTGTACTGCTTACAATTTGAGTTTCTCGCATCGCAGTTTCGCTTACATTTTCTACATTCGTGTGTTGATTAATACCACTAGGCGCTTGTGACACCGTCTCGCTAGGTAAAGATTCAGGAATAATTGGATCTCCGTCTGATTTATAATTTAAATTATGTTTGAAAGGAGCATGAACGAGGTGCCATCGATTACGGCGTACAGTATTACCTCTCTCCGTTTTAATAATATAAGTGTTTATATCTTTGTCGAACTCAACAACTTCGCCATAAAGACGCATATCAATAATCCATACTTTGTCGCGTTTATCTAACTCGCGTAATTTTGTTGAACGATGACGTTTATTGTACATTTTCTCTTGGTAATTTTTTTGTACATTCTCTTTCGCGACTACATTATTGTGCTCTTTAAATGTACCAAGATCTGTTTGTAGACACGGTACGCGAGATTTTACTTTTCTAGAAAACATTAGCTCTGCTGGAGAATATCCATTTTCCAGTGGCGTCGTTCTATACGCTAATAAACCAATATCAATATCTTCGCATTTTTTTATTAAATTCTTAGCTACCTTTACAGCGGCTTCCGCTGCTCCGTTACTTTGTGAGAACTTTGGCGAGCTAGTTATATGCGTAAAATCGAATTCTTTAGCAAATTGGCGGAACCCGCTGGCGAACTGCGTACCACAGTCACTTCGTACGATATCCGGAATACCAAATCTTGCAAATACCGTTTTACATTGATTTATAATTTCTTGTTCTGTCATACAATTTAATGCGCAAATTTCGAAATACCTAGAATAATAATCAATAATTACAAGATACCATTTTTTTTCCTTAAATAGGTCGATTCCGATTTTTTTCCATGGGCGGTCAGGAAAATCTTCCTTAATAAAAGGTTCGCGATGATTTAGCCTCTCTTGAACGCACGCTGGGCAATTTTCTATTAGATTTCGTAACTGAGAGCTTAACCCTAGCCACCAAATGGATTGTTTAGCTTTGTCGCGGCATTTTTGAATGCCTAAGTGCCCTTCATGTATTTTATGAAGCATCTCAAACTGGAGATTCGAAGGTATAATTATTCTAGCGTTATACAATAAAATTCCTTCACTTACTGTTATGCTATCTTTGTATTGAAAATATGGTAAAATCGCTTCTTGTATCTTATTTTTATCTGGCCAGTAAGAGCTGGAATACTCCTTTAAAATAGAACATACAGGATCATTCGCCTGTTCGCTTACAATTTTACTTAATAAATTTTTAGTAGCTGGTAAACTATTTACAACAAAATTGACATAGGCATCGATTTCTTCCGGCAAATCGTCTGCGTTATCTTCAGTCTTTTTTAAAGGATTTCGTGACAAGTAATCCGCGAGTACGAGTTGATTTCCGGGAATATAATTTATTATATAATGAAATCGCATTAACCGCATACGAATTCTTTGAAGCCTAGGAGTCAATTCGTCAAGATATTTTGTTTGTAATATTTGTAGCAAAGGTTTATGATCGGTTTCGAAAATTACAGTTATACCGGTAATAAAATCTTTAAACCTTTCTGCCCCGAAAGCTAACGCTAAGGCTTCTTTCTCTATCTGACTGTATTTTTGTTCACACGGTGTTAGAGTACGCGACGCGTATGCTACTACCTCGCGCACACCGTCTGAACCGTCTTGCATTAGAGCCGCGCCTAACCCGTAGCTTGACGCGTCAGCCTGCACAACAATATTTTTCTTATAATCGAAATGTGCTAGTGTGGGAGCTTCTTTTACTAATTTTTTTATTTGCTCAAAAGCGCGTTTTTGAGGCTCGAGCCAGGTGTAAGGAACATCTTTTAAAAGTGAATTAAGTGGCTCGAGCAAATGTGACTTGTTAGGAATAAATTTTCCAACGTAATTCACGGCTCCAAGAAATTTTAAAAGCATGTTTTTATCCAGCGGAGTTGGCGCATCAGTGATAGCGTCTACACGTCGTGACACTATGCTTATTCCGTTTTCGGACACTTGATGACCTAAAAATTCTAACTCACGAACTGAAATTATGCATTTTTCCTTATTCAAGGTAACTCCTTCTTTTAATAAACGATCCAGTACAATCTCCAGAGTTTTATCATGTTCTTCCTGAGATTTCGCGTGTATGAGTAAATCGTCTATGTGAAATATTACATTTTCTAAATCGGAAAAAAGTTCATAGAATTTTTTTGAAAAATAATCGCCCGCGCAACTAATTCCAAACGGCAATCTAACAAACATATATCTACCAAAAGGCGTTAAAAAGGTAGTCAAAGGTTGACTTTTCTTTTTTAATTTTAATTGGTGGTAACCCGCGTTTGCATCGAGTTTGGAAAAAATCTTTGAATTTTTAGCGTTTGCTAATGATACGTCAATCTTTGATATGGGGAATATTGGACGCTGTATATTATTATTTAGACGTGTATAATCTCCGCACAGACGAATTTCTTCGCAGTTCTTCTTTGGAACGAGAACTATCGGGCTGCACCACTCAGTAGGAAAATCTACGGGTACAATAATATTTTGTTCACAGAGCCTGTCCAGCTCGCGTTTCAATTTCGAGCGGAGGGGGATCGCTACACTGCGCGGTGTTGACAACGAAAAAGGCACCGCCCCTTCTTTCAAATGAATTTCTAGCTCTGTTTTGAACTGCCCGATACCGTTAAAAACTTTACTGTATTTATCTAAAATTTCGTCAATCCTATTATTTTTAACATCACTCGTACGTAAACTATTAATTTCGCTTATAATATTAAGTTTTTCGATTTCCGGTCTTCCTAATAAATTACATTTAAGATTGCGGAAAACGTACAGTTTTGCTCTAATAGATTTATTATTTCTTTCGATTTTAATAAGCAAATAACCAGCGACTAACAAACTTTTTCCATCGGGACCGTAAACAATTTTGTCTACTGGACGTATTTTACATTTTAAGTTTTCTGGAAGAATTTTTTCAGAAATGCATGAGATATCTGCGCCAGTATCAATTAAAAATTTTATTTTCTCCCCGTACAATTTTAATTCAATCGAGTAATCTTTTTTAGACTTTGAATCGGTTTTGTTTACCGAACCTAAAAACGCTGCGTCGAATACCTCATCGTCGTCCTCCAGGCGTCGTACCGACTTCGTCCTGCAGGCGCGATCCCAGTGACCTATCTTCTGGCAATTTCGGCAAGTCGATCGTAGGGCTGGGCATTTCTTGGAATCGGCGTGCGCTTGTTGACCACAGCGAAAACACGTTGAGTTGCTGGAATTCTTCTCCTTGCTCGCATCATGTTTTACCGGGAATTTATTTTTCTTGGACTGCGGGAGTTTGCCTTTCGCGTCTACGCGGTTCACTTCGGAATTTTCAGACGCTAAATTTTTTCTTAACACCTTTGTTTCCTTTGCCTGAGCTTCGGCTAATCGAACCACTGTTATCGCTTTTTCTAGAGTTAAATCGGGTGTTAGCTGTAAACGCTCCGATGTTTTTGCATCACACACACCCGTCACGATGCGATCTCTGATAAGCTCTTCCTTCAAAGGTCCGTATTCGCACAGCTCAGCAAGCGTATGTAACGCTGTTATAAATGAATTAACAGGTTCGCCTACGTTCTGCACTCTCGTGTTAAACTTATGTCTCTCAAAAATAGTATTCTTCTTCGGCTTAAAATAATTGGAGAACTTATCTTGCACATTTATTAAAGTCGTAGCATCACTAATATCTGGCAATATTTGTCTCAGAATGTCCTCTGATTTTTCACCCATCACATAACAAAAAAGGTCTATTTTTTCCTTTTCTGTTTTATTAGATATATTCGCCACTGAAAGATACCGGTCGAATCTTTTTAACCATATTGGCCATAACTCCGGTTTAGCGAAATCAAATTCGGACGGCGCACGAATGTTCGCGGCGGTTACGCTGACCTGCGATCCGATAGATCCTTGCGAATTCTCGGTTACTGGGCTCGTCATTTTTATTATTATTTTTTTTTTTAGACTTTTCACGCACACGCTGCCACCATGTATTGGTGATGGGTGATGTAAATGAATAAACCAAGGGTTAAATGGAATTGAGGTTAGTGCTGTGAGAGCGCGGTATGTCTGGCCCCTCCGACTGGGCGCGACCAACTAACTCAAGGGCCGGATGCTCAGATTTTTATAAGTCCGTTAGACCGATAGACGGCGCTATATGTTAAGCGTATAGTATGCGCTATGCTCTCGCAACAGGTGGTAAACGAGAAAAATCAATAGCAGATAGAGTGCGTCAATTGCAAGCAAATGCATCCTCAATTATTGCTAGTTTGCAATTAGATGCAAAATTGAAAGCGAAATCAATTCAAGAGCGGCCAAAATATCCGAAGACTAGTAGTAAACATGAGGAAAACTCGGCAGAAAATAACAAGACAGATAAGAATAAATTCTGCCGAGAAATGAATGAAGACAAAGGAAAAATGACACGAATAAGAAGGAAACAAAAAAAATCGAAAAAAGACGAATTTCCAAAAACGGAACCGAACCCGACAACAACAGAAGTTTGGAAAAAAGGACGTAAAAGGAGTATAAAAAGGCATGATCAAAAAAAGGATCTTGGTCTTTTATTAGAAGCGATGAATAGAGAGTACAAAAAGGTAAAAAGAGAATCAGGAGAAGAAAAATTAAAAAGGAATATTACCGAATCTAACGGCAAAATTGCTGAAGAACCCACAGAAATTACAAGTGATGATCAATATAGCAATAACGAAGAAAGTAATTTAAAAACTACTGAACAAGATTTTATAAGTAAAGATAAGAAATTAATAATTTCCAAAGAGCTTGTAACAAATAAGGAAAACGAAGACAGATATTACAAAGAGGATAATAGTGATTCAGAAGAAGTTAACGTAGATAAAATTGTGAAGACAAGTACATCAAGCGAAGGAACTTCAAGCATAAAACCATTACCCACATTTTGTAATGGTTTGGTACGCGACCAGAAATATTATTTTATGTCGCGATCGTGTACGGTCTCAGTAGCACGGTTTGTAACTACAAAAATTATATGCATGAAGACAATAGAATTATTTGCCAGCGAATTTGCAACTTTGAAAGATAAAAGATGGGTGAATGGCTTAATTATAGATGCATATGTTGCTTCAAACATCGATGAATGGAAGGATGTAAGTTATATACCAACGGACCAATCTGCGACAATAGTAGGTGATTTCAGTCACGGCAGAATAAATAAAAATACATCTATCTGCAAATATACAGGCAATTTAGAAAATAATATAATAATACCTTACGTTTATGAAGGACATTGGAGACTGTTAATATTGAAGAGAAATGAGAAGAGATTAACCGTATTAGATCCTTACGGAAGCAATACTGACGATGAAAGAGTAATAAACGCATTACAGAAATTTACTCAGTTTTGCGGAAGCACGTCACCGTTTTATAATTTACGAAAAATAAAATGGGAAGTGCACGAAATTAATCATCGTCCACTTCAGCCAAATAATGACGGGTACAGCTGTGGACCTTACGTTATACATTACATAACAAATATTGCTGAAAACAGAAAGTTTGAAACAAAGTTAAATGTATCCCGATTTCGAGAAAATATAGCTTACATGCTATTGCTGAAATCGGAAAATATGAGAACAATTTGTTTATATTGTTTTGAATCAACGGAAGCCACAATGAGCAAAAAATGTATAAGATGTAGCCGAAAAGGCCATGAGCGGTGTATAAATAAATTGGAAAATAGCGCAAGTGACGAGGAGAGGAAAACTAAAGAAAGGGTAAGTAGCAATCTCTATTTTATTAAATCAGAAGAATATATTTGCAAATTGTGCAAGAAGTACAATATATAAAAAAAAATTAATTTCTCCTTTTTAAAGATTAAAAATTTAAATTGAAAAAACTTATTCAAGTAAATAAGAAATAATTATCTTAATTGCTGAAATACAACTTTAACAAATTAAAAAAGTTATTGCTATTTTTTAAAAATATAATGAGATAAAAAGGCCATGAAAAATTGAAGCGCTATTGGCCGCGTTGTAACAGATGGAGAAGATGTGTTTTTAATATCCATCTTAGCTTTTTGTTATTATGCAGCCAATATCGTCAACAATCAACAAAAATTGTGGCGAGGTAAGTATCTTCAAGATTGCAGAAAAATTATTAAAAAACAAAATAAAATCAAGACAAATAAAAAAATAAAATGGAAAAGTACGAAAGAAAAAAAAAAGAAGTGAAATATAAATGAAGCAATAAATAAATGACCAAAAGAAATGTAATATAAAAATTAATGAAAATAGAATAAAACGGAAAAGAAATTTAACTGCTGAGAATTAATGAGACATAAGCAGAATAAAATAATAAATAAGAAAGAAATATAAATAAATTGAAAAAAAGTAGTAAAAAAAAAATTCATACAAAGAAAAAAAAGTAAATAGGAGGTAAATATCAGGTAAGTAAAAGGTAAGTATGAGGTAAGTACAAGGTAAGTAAAAGGTAAGTGTCAGGTAAGTAGAAGTTAAGTATCAGGTAAGTACACTGAAAAAAAAATTGGTAAATCCAACAAAATATTTTTGATAAATCCTCCTTATCAAACATTTAGTTGAATAAACAAATATATTTAGTTGAATTAACTAAATATTTAGTTGTGTTCAAAATCCCTAAATCTTAATTAACAAAATATTTTGTTGGATCAATTAAGTCTTTAATAAATTTAACTAAATATTTAACTAATTTATCTAATTATGTAACTAAAACAACGAAATATTTTATTGTATTTACTAAATATTTAGTTGATCTAAAAATAAGGAGGATCGGACTAAATTATTTCGGTGCATTAACTAAATATCTTGTTAAATTAAAAAATCCGTGGAATCAGTTTAACAAAACATGTTGTTGAAATAACTTAACATTTTGTTGGGTTAACTAAATACAATTAGTCATTTTAATAAAATGTTTAGCAAAGAGGATCTGACTAAATAATTTTGTTGGAAGAATTTAACTAAATGTTTAGTGAAATTAAAATTTAACTAAATTATTTAATTAAGATTAAAGTAAATAGCTCAATTAAACAATTTGTTATTTTAAATAAACATTTTGTTGTTTAAATTAAATATTTTGTTGTTTTAATTAAATATGTAGTTGTTGCAACAAAATATTTTGTCGGAATTACTGAATATTTAATGGTTTCAAAAAAATATTTTGTTGATTCAACTCATTAAAAAAATTCTATTCTAATTTGCTTTGACGTCAATATAATTTAATATTTATAGTTAACACAATATATAATAAAAAACATATTTTATACGTTAATTAAAAACCTTATTAAATAATATGTAACGTCCTATTTTAAAAAATAAGTATAATATAGTAGATACATATGATATATGCAGCAAAATTAAAAAAAAAAAAAATAAAAATGAACGACCTTAATTAAATATTTTGTAATTTTAACTAAAGGATTTGTTACTTTAAAACAAAATATTTAATTGTATCAATTAAATTTATTTTGTTATCGGCTGATAATTTTTTTAATAAATATTTGGTAAATTAACTATTCAGTTGAACCAACAAAAGGTTTAATTGAAGTGAACTAAACTATTTACTTGTTGGTTCAATTACTCAATATTTATTTGAATCTACGAAATATTTTGTTGGATTAATTAAATGGTTTATTTATTATTTAAATATAGCAATTCCAATAGAAGGTGGCCGCCGCGCAATTTTGTCTGCGCGCGGCGGTCTTCGGCCACCTTCTAAGTGTCGTTTCTCAAAAAGGCCAAAATATTTTTTTGATTTTATTTTTTTGATTCGAAGAGGGGTTCATTACGAACAAAATGAACCCACTCCGAGCGCTCGGAAAGACTTCGGTCATACCGAAATTTTATTTGAAGTTTTCCGTTCGGCTACGCTGACGCTTACGAGCGCGTCAGTGTTAAAAATTAATTTTTAATACTAAGCAGGCCGCTCCGAGCGGTCGGAGTGGGCTCATTAAGTTCGTTATGAGTCCCTCTTTGAATCAAAAAAATAAAATCGAAAAAATATTCCGGCCTTTTTGAGAAACGGCACTTTGAACGTGGCCGTCAACCGCCGCGCGGCGCGCACGCTACAAAATTGCGCGACAGCCACCTTCTAAGTGCCGTTTCTCAAAAAGTCCGGAATATTTTTTCGATTTTATTTTTTTTATTTCAAGAGGGATACATGACAAATCGAACGAGCCACTCCGACCGCTCGGAGCGGCGTGGTTTGTATTAAAAATAAATTATAAACTTTGACGCGCTCGTAAGCGTCAGCGTAGCTGAACGGAAAACTTCAAATAAAATTTCGGCATGACCGAAGTCTTTCCGAGAGCTCGGAGGGGGTTCATTTTGTTCGTAATGAACCCCTCTTTAAATAAAAAAAATAAAATCGAAAAAATATTTCGGCCTTTTCGAGAAACTGCAGTTAGAAGGTGGCTGTCGCGCAATTTTGTCGGCGCGCGCGTCGCGCGGCGGTTGACGGCCACGTTCAAAGTGCAGTTTCTCAAAAAGGCCGGAATATTTTTTCGATTTTATTTTTTTTATCTAAAGAGGGGTTCATTAGGAACAAAATGAGCCCACTCCGAGCGCTCGGAAAGACTTCGGTCATACCGAAATTTTATTCGAAGTTTTCCGTTCGGCTACGCTGCCGCTCACGAGCGCGTCAATGTTTAAAATTAATTTTCAGTGCTAAGCAGGCCGCTCCGAGCGGTCGGAGTGGGCTCATTTTGTTCGTTATGAGTCCCTCTTTGAATCAAAAAAATAAAATCGAAAAAATATTCCGGCCTTTTTGAGAAACGGCACTTTGAGCGAGGCCGTCAACCGCCGCGCGACGCGCGCGCGACGAAATTGCGCGACACCCACCTTCTAAGTGCCGTTTCTCAAAAAGGCCGGAATATTTTTCCGATTTTATTTTTTTGATTCAAAGAGGGACTCATAACAAACAAAATGAGCCTACTCCGAGCGCTCGGAAAGACTTCGGTCATACCGAAATTTTATTCGAAGTTTTCCGTTCGGCTACGCTGCCGCTCACGAGCGCGTCAATGTTTAAAATTAATTTTCAGTGCTAAGCAGGCCGCTCCGAGCGGTCGGAGTGGGCTCATTTTGTTTGTTATGAGTCCCTCTTTGAATCAAAAAAATAAAATCGAAAAAATATTCCGTCCTTTTTGAGAAACGGCACTTTGAGCGTGGCCGTCAACCGCCGCGCGACGAAATTGCGCGACACCCACCTTCTAAGTGCCGTTTCTCAAAAAGGCCGGAATATTTTTTCGATTTTATTTTTTTGATTCAAAGAGGGGTTCATAACAAACAAAATGAGCCCACTCCGACCGCTCGGAGCGGCCTGCTTAGTATTGAAAATTAATTTTAAACATTGACGCGCTCGTTAGCGTTAGCGTAGCCGAACGGAAAACTGCAAAAAAAAATTTTGTTGTTAAAAAAATATTGTTTTATTCATTTTTAGATAATAATTAACGTATTAAAACTCATAAAAAACCTTATTTTCGAATTTTTTGAAAAATCGTTTATCGCTCTCATTTCGCTCCCCTAGGAGCGATCCAAACTTCAGACTCATCATAAATTATCAACATTTTAAAACCTACCCCATTCAAATTCAAGCAAATTATAAAAATTTCTTATATTTCTTCATTTTTATAAAATTTCTTAAATTTATTTAGTTTTAGAACTTGTCCTATTACTTAATCAAATAATTTCAAATCCTACAACTTTTCAGCCCAGAGTCACATAAATTATCAACATTTTAAGCTCTATCCCATTAAAATTCATGCATCGAAGGGACCTTTCCATTACGCCAAAGGCTTTCTTTTTAAAAAGAGGCATAGTGGAATATAAAACGACCTTGAAAGCTTCCTCGTTGGCTAATTTTGTAAATAATTGACAATATTTCAGTAATATTAAAAGCACAGTTCATTTAATATTATGGTTTGTATTTTTTAGGTTAAAAAAAAAAAAAAAAAAAAAACTGTAGGTCCAATCCCCCCTTAATGGCAAAATGCGCCACATGTACAAAACTCACTTCAATCTCGAAATTTTTTAAATTTTTAAAAGTTGTTTTGGCCACTTTTCTATAAGGCAAAATGCACAAATAAAAAGAGCTCAAAAAATACTATTATTTGAAAATAAAAAGATTCGGATAGATTCAATAGATTTTTGGAAATCGATAATACCATGTAATAAAAGTATACAGCGGGAGAATACATTTTTTAAAACTTGTTATTGAAGAATTTTTTTTCGATGGGACTTAGAATTTTTCTAGATGCAGAATTTAAAAATTTTGCTACACATCTGAAAAAATTCTAAGTTCAATCGAAAAAAAATTTTTTAATAACAAGTTTATCCACATTTTGCACGGTGTTTAATCCTTTGTAAATAAAAAATTTCAGATCAGATTTTGGCATAAAATCTTACGTAAGATTTTTCAATAGGGTTTCGAATTGAAATCTCATGGGGATTCTCGTTGTAACTAAGAAAAACACGTCAAATGGTCCTGAACTTAAACTTAGGTCATTGACAATTATTAAATTTCATGTGGCAATAAACAAATTGTGGTCTAAAGATAGAAAAATGACAAAATCATCAGGAATTTTTTATTCAAAAACGATGTACCTTAAGAAAAAATTTTATAGAATAAAAGAATCTTAGAATTCATCAAAGAACACGTTGGAAATTTTTCAGAAAATTTCGACAGCTTTTCGGATTTTTCAAAATTGTAAATTTGTAAAAATTTAAAAGTCGTCGAAAATTTTTGAAAAAATCCAGCGTGTTCTATGATGAATTTTAAGATTTTTTGAAATAAAGAATACGATAACGAATTATAACGCAAAACTCGTAAATAGTAGACCAAAATAGACTTCAGTGAACGTTTATTACACCGAAAAAAAATTTAGTTGGAACAATGACCGCGAGGACAATAAATATCAACAACTATCTTTTTTTGTTATTTTAACATACTAGAGGCAGTTAATTCAACAGACTGCAATATTGTTGAAGCAACAGATATAAGAAGTTCATTCAATGAACTAAAGGTAGTTAACTGAATAGACTAAAACGTTGTTGAAACAACAGGAATACGATGTTAATCTAATGACCTAGAGGCTATTGATGAAAATAAATAAAAAAAGAATCTCGATTTCATATTTTTGGTTATTTGCAATATCGCTATCGCAGAATGACCTGGAAACTTTCGAAGAATCTGAAATACACTGAAGTTTTGTAGAAGTAGAGGATTACATTTTTATTTTATCAGATACCTTATAATTAAACCTTTCGTAAGCCATACACCTAAAGCTAATATCACACGCATGTTTTATTAAATAATACCTATCATTAAACGCATCGCTCGCATACAATGTTAGAACCCTTACGACTTGTCCTTATATACTAACCGGGACGTTTCTCAGCCGCTTGCGAAAAAAGCCGAACCCTAGTGGTCAATTTTGAAACAATATTAAAAATGAAATATAAGTTTATCATTTATCGGTAACACGAAATTCGAGAACGTTCGGAATGTAAACAAAAGTCGTGCGCCGGTCACCAACTTCGTCGGCTCTTTCGCCTACCGCTCCCCCTTTCCTCTCCTTATATCATGCAGTATATTTTAGATACGTTACCATTTACTTTGCTAGTTTTATGTGATTATTATCAATATAAAATGAACTAATTCATTATCACATCGATTGTTAATATTTTGTTGATTTGCAAAAATAAAATAACAATGTTTGTTGATTTAATACAACAATTCATTGTTACAATTAAGCGATATTTTCTTTTAATAGAATTATTGTTCATTGAAAGAAACTTATTTATTAAGTGAATAGATTTTTTTTATTTACTTTAATATATTATGTAATATTCACTTAATGAAAATATTCATTAAATTAACCTCTGTACTATTGCTGTAGTAAAAAATATTTTTTTTTTAATATAAATATTGAAGTCATTTTAATAAAAACGTGTTACAATAATTTAACGGAAATATTTATTAGTCTAATGAAGGATGCGTTTAATTTAATAAAAAATGAATTAATCCAATAGATATTCCGTTTAATCAATGGAAAAAGGCAGTTGTTGCTAATTATTGTCCTCGCGGTCATTGATTCAACTAAATTTTTTTCTGCGTGTAGAAAAGGATGGACTTTAAGAGAAAAATTTATAGAATAAAAAGATAATTTAATTGTAAAAATAATTACTAAGTTAACATTGGAATCGAAATTCATATTGACACTTTAGGCTATTTCATAATAGTTTCAATAATATTTATGGAACTCCGTGCGTAAAGCAGTGCGCGAAGCATTTTTACGCAATTTTACATTTGATTTGGAATACACCTTCAAAATTTTACATAATTCTATATAGTAATCAATGAGAAAAACAAAGAGCGGTGTTGAAGATATCGATTGGTAATGTAAAAAATCTCCCCATAAACCAAATGAGTGCATATTAACGACAAATTGATGTGTACTATTGCCTATCAATTTATATAAGTATGCTGTCAATCTGCATCCTCATTTGATGAAAATTTTCTAGCAAACATTTGAATTAAATTTATTTGAAGCAAACTGCTATCAAAATGATAACAACAATTGTTGTTAATTTTTTGTATAAGGTAGCAACAGTTGCGGTCACATTGCTTCACATTTGGTGAATATCATTGATTCATTTACTGCTATAACTTTGCTTTCATAAATTGATGTGAATTTGCACACGCTCACGTAATTGAACGCATACACTGAGAGAAAAATTTAAGTACTTACATTATGACATTTGCAAAATTTTTAATAATTTTGCTACATTCGCTGAAACAATTTAGGTGATAACAATTTTACACCAAAATGATGGCAATGTATGACACTTAAAATAAAAATATTAAGATAAAAAATTTATCGCAATTTTTTACTAGTTTGTCAATAATTGTTGTAAATGCAAAACGTATAAGGTCACAATAAAATTTACAACAATTGGTGACAAGTAATATACTCAAATACAGTACAACAACGTGATGTAAATGTTAGTCCTCATTTGGCATCAAATGTTGCTGCTATGATTTTTATCAAATTTTTATATCGTTGATACACATTGACGGTAAAGCTTTTAAAGCAACCGTTGTTACTATTTTCTATTTCCTCTCTTAAAAAAGTAATAACTGAATGTTGTAAAGTCTACTTAATGTGGGTAATAAAGTGACCTACTTTGACTACAGCGACTTTACTATTGGCTTTTGCAATTTTACAAACACAAGAGTAGAAGTACCACCCGTATAAGCATAATTAGCGCCTGATGAAGTATTTTTAGCTGTCAGCACTTGCCCAGGTTTGTGTTAGTAAGAATGCGAATCATTTTTAAAATTTTTAGTAATCAAGAAGGTAATGTGAATGAGAACAACTGCTTTCTTGTAGAACTGTTTTCCATGGAAGAGTTAAAAGGTGTTATGGATAATCTAAACAGTAAGTTAGCTCCAGAGTTCTATCTTAGTTGTTATCTTAGGAAATTTGACCATTATCATTAGCATCATGTGTACTGAAGGTTATGGAAAAAATAGTTAAGTATTTTAACATCAGACATTCAGAATGGATTCTTCAAGAACATAGTTACCCTGGTGGTTTTACTAAATGTATGAGGTACATACAACATTGATTCTACACAATGTTATTCTAGAAATCTTGTGGAAAGATTTAAGACAGTTAGGATTACTTATAGTAATAGTCATGTTTATTGTAAATATTATTAAGTCTCAAAAGATCTTGTTCACTACTTTGCATAACTTAAGTACTATTTTTAGTATTAATTTTAGTTGTTAAGAAAGGTCTAACACAGGGGGGTATTTTAAGCCTGGTTAAAACTGAAATAAAAGTTAAACTTTTAGGCATGATGATAGATTGTTGCCTTAATTAGACATCTCACGTTAATTTTATAACAAATAAATATCTCTAAGCCATGCAAATATTGAGTTGTTTAAATAGGACATGATGGGATGCGAATCCACTGTCAGTTTGAATGCTTTACATTTCTTTGAAAAGGTCAAGATTGGAATATGGAGGTTTTTTGATATCTCCATGTGATAGTGAATTATTTTTTAAACTAAATAAAATACAAAATATATCTGACAGATTAATAATGGGTTTTAGGACAAGCACAACTATTAATCTTATGCAAGCGGAAGCAAAATTGCGAGCATTAGATAGTAGTTTTAAGGAATTAGAATAAAAATATATTTTGAGATATATTGCAAGTAAAAATAATTTGTTAACATCTATTCTAGACATTATTGTTAAATGCAATCAAAGTTTTTTAAAAATCATTTTGAAAAGGTAATTTTGAAAAATCATTAATAAATTGCTATTTGCAGACTGTTCAGTTAAAAAATTCAATATTATTTATGGTAAATTTTAAATATATTGGATACTTTAAATCTGTATTTTTTAAACCTAACATTGATATTCAGATAGACAAGATATCGGCAGGGGGCAGATGACCCAATCAAAAATTTGATAAGCTGATCCCATGTAGAAGAAATAAAATATACATATTTCGTGATGGATCAAAGATCAAAAACAACTGCCAGGCCTCCGATAATATTGGTTTTTCATTTAGAGTTCAAATTCATGCTATAGGGCTGCATAGAAATTACATGAAGAAGCATCCACATTCAATGCCACATGTAAAGCTGTTCTAGAATACCTTAATAGAATTGTAATCGGTAATGGCAACAAACAGTTTCTTATATTCACTGATTAGTTTATTAATGATCAACCATTATAATACCTATTATCAATTATGCAACTTATAACCACTATAACATCTATTATCACCTATGCAATTTATATGTATCTGGAGAGGATACTGAGAATGTTGAATATATTTTTTGAAACTGTAGCAAATCTAACAAAGAGAGAGAATTATTAATGAATAAGATCTTTAAAAATTTGAAATTTTATTAGTTTTTTGTTGTTTCTCTAATGAGTGCATGTAATTTCCTGTATTATAGCATAATTATTAAATCTATTTGTAAGTTTGATATATCTATAGAATAGGATTTGAATGTCATAAATAAATTTAAATTACTATTATTGTATAGTATATGACCCTTGTAAAGTTATTTAATTTTAACATTTACTATTTGTAATTTGTTTTTTGGCTGTGTAATTTATGCTTAAGCCAATAAAAATATATTCAAATTTAAAATTATAATACTTACAAATATTCAGTCCATTGTGGCAAACCATTAGGTGCTCCAACAAGTTGTAAATCTTTACAAACTACTACATTACCAAGACACGAGCACTCCACAGGGCACTGATTGTCTAAAGCATTAATTGTACTAAGAAATACTGTAGTAAATAAGAGTACTTCCAAACTTAACATTCTGTAGGTATTAAATTGATTGCTTCGTTATAGAAGCTTTGTGAGAAAAATGTATCATAGCCTCTCACATCCAATAAACTATTTAGTCTTCAATTTCTTCTCCATTTCAAGATAAAGATAATTCTAATCAATCATGTTCAATCATGATTGAACAATATTTTTTCCTTAGAAAATAAGATTTGAATGATCTAGGTTAGAACTCAATGTAAATGGTCTCTAAACTAAATCTGCACATTGCGTAGTACGCATTTGTATCCGTAAGACGCTCAAGGTTCGGTACACAAATATAAATCAGAGAAACAACAGTAAGGAATTGGTAATGATAACACCGATGCTCTAACGAAATAACGTCGTATCTTACTTGTTTCATTCATTTGAGTAAAAAGACATGAATATTCAATATTCAATATATTTTATTTTTTCTTATACAATTCGAAATAGACCCTTCATAAAATAATTCATCCGGTCCATCCGAGGTGAAAACGGAAAAATGACAACATAAAACAAGAATAGGAACAAGTACAAAAATAACTTTGATTAGTATAACTAAATATCTAACTATATATACATATCAGAAACAGGAACAGATATAAGGTGTGACGAAACGATAAAGTATTATACGTCACGTATACTTGATGTATCTGTAACAGCCCACCTTTTGTGGATATTCAGAGACTTCCCTACGGAAAATAATTACGTAATTAAATTACGTGATTGAATTACGTAATTCTTACGTTATGAATACGAACATTTTATTACGCAATTCAGTTACGTAATTCGACTACGTAATTCAATTAAATACACAGACGGCAAAGATAATGGGTATGACGAGGCGCATAAGCGCCAGTCAAATCTTCCCGCATGAGTTTAGAAATAAGGGCGCAAGCGCAACTTTAACTACCCGTCGCGAAACGGTTCGCTCTTGTCAGTCCGCTAACGTGCGAGCGCGCTAGAAAATCGCGCGCGATGATTGATGGCCGCCGCTGCACGATGACGGCCGCGGTGGATCGGCGCGCGGGTTGCGACGGGCAGTACTGCCTGGACGAGCACGTACGAAGGAGCCCTTCAGCAGCGATCAACCACAGGGCGAGTCTCGAGAGGACGACGATCGCTAGGAGTAAGTACGGTCGAGAGGCTTCAGCGGGTCATTCCGCTCGCCCCTCCCGGAAACCTCCTTAGATCAGCAGCCCAACCCGAGAGACGTCGGCACCGTCGCGTCGAGCACGAGCTCCGCGACGACACACCCCTCCAGGAAGTGGCAGGAAGCTGCGTCGGAGAAGAGGAGAGAAGTGTGTACAGTGTTGGTGCGTGAGTGCGGGAGCAGTGAGTAGGTAGAGAAGAAGAGAGCGTGCCCTCCAGGTCGGCCGGCGTCGTATACGCCGCCACGAGGAGTCGGCGAGAGTAAGTAGAGTGTTAGAGTGAAAGTGTAGAGAGTAAGTGAGAGAGAGAAACTGCGTGTGTCCTCCAGGTCGGCAGGCGCCTAATACGCCGTCTGCAGGCGCCTAATCGCGTCGTTTTCTCGGCGGCGTGCGTTCCCGAGCCGGACTTCGTGTCCTGGGGATTCACACCCGCGGACGAGTCCCGAGCTAGCCATTCGCGATGTAGGTTCGTGGAATATCGTTGAAGAAGTATTGGAAGCAGCCGCGAGAAACCAGGCTGGGACTTTTCTTTTCGTAGTCCCCCAGGTGGCCGCGTTACGTGGGATTGAAAAGTTTAAGAATTCTTGAAAAGGATTCTATTAAAACTCTTTTCTAAGAGTTATAAAAGAGTATTTAGTATGAATTAATTAAGTATTCTTTTTCCGTTTATATTTTGATCGAAAACTAATCATATAAAAGTCTTGAAGTACTCAAGGTATGTCCGTTTTTCTGCTTATGTAGAATAATAATATAATTCGTAAAGAATCTCTCTCTATGGAAATGTATTCATGGAGAATGATAAATGAGATCTGTATGTACTCGTATGCAGAGTACATAAAATATAATTATTGAGTTCTTTGTTAACCAGTTAACGAGCTCATTATGAACTCATGCAGAGTTCATATTTAATTAAAAATAATGATTGATCACCGTTATATGATTAATCGGACTTTAGAAACTAAAAGACTTGATTCAGAATTTGTCAAGAATATTATAATTCATGACATATGAATTCTTAGCGAATCCATAACGAGCTCATTACAAACTCATACAGAGTTCATATTTAATTAAAAATAAGGGTAGTGTATTCCCTGCTAGAAATAGGTGATTGTAAATTGAAATGTATTAAAATTTTATCTATTTTAATACATTTTAATACAACGAATGCTGTTCAATTCAATCGGTCAGTAGCCGTGATTGAAAATTAATCTGATTTAATCAACTTTAATCCGAATTCATTTAAATGTTAAATAGTAGGATTGAAAATTAATCTTATTCAATGAACTCTAATCCGAATTCATTTAAATATTAAATAGTAGGATTGAAAATTAATCTTATTCAATGAACTCTAATCCGAATTCATTTAAATATTAAATAGTAGGATTGAAAATTAATCTTATTCAATGAACTTTAATCCGAATTCATTTAAATATGAAATAGTAGTATTCATTTGAGACGATTTTAATTTATTTTAATACTGTAAAATGTAAATAACATTTAATGCTTATCTTTCGCATTTAATTACAATGACTTTTAATACATTTTAATAAAATAAAATTAATTCTCTTTTAAAACTAATTTTGGAATTCTCATTAAATCAATTTTAATTAATTTCAACCCAAATACCCAGAAATCGATTATAATATCTAAAATACGTATTCATATTTAATCCGTTTTAATATGTATTTAATGCTGAAAATTTAAATCTGTTTTAGTACTCAAAAGAAATATTCATGTTGAATCCACTTTAATGCAATACAAAGTAAAGTTTTTTAATGCCTAATTTTGGCATTAGAGTTTAATCCTTTTGAATATAATTCAATGCTGAATAAATTAATCCGCCTTTAATAATGAAAAGAAATATTTAAGTTGAATCCACATTAATGCTATGGAAAAAAAACCTTTTTAATGCCTAATTTTGGCATTAGAGTTTAATCCTTTTTAATATAATTCAATGCCGAAAAAATGAATCAGCTTTTAATACTGAAAGGAAATATTCAACTTCAACCTTTTTTAATACTCTATTAAAATTTAATGGATTGAAGTTTGAACCATCTAAAGATAAATTAATGTTAAAAATATTAATCGAATTTAATACTGAAAGGAAATGTTCAAGTCGCAGCCATATTAATTATGCAAAAGATAAACTTGTTTAATGCTGAACTTTGTCATAAGTTTCAATCCAGTTTCAATCCCGTTTAATATAATTTAATTTATAATGAAAACATTAATCGGTATTTTTACTGAAAGCAAATATTCAAGCGAAATCCTCGTAGATTCTACAGCAAATGAAGTTTTGTAATACTCAACTTTGGCATAAAATGCGTTCGTATAATGCACTCAATGCATGCATTTTAATATTAAAAATACAATTTAATTATTGTATTTTAACTTTAATGTTGAAAAGATTAATCTATTTCGATACTTAAAGCAATTACAAAAAATAAATCCGTATTAATAGAAAAATAAAATATTTTTTGGTTCACATTAGAATTTTACAATAAAATTCAATTGGAAAGGATACAAATCGATGAAATGCAATAAAAACTTAATCGTGTTTAATAAATAAAACGATTAAGTTTTTAATACAATACGTTTTTATTGTAATCAATTAATATAAATTTGATATTATTTAAAATGATTAAAAATGATTTAATTCTTAATCATTTTAATCGACTTTAATAATTTCCAATTTTGTGCTCACGAAAATTGATTGAAAAGTTAAGAAATGTAATCGGTTTTAATGAATTTCAATTTATTTCAATTATTTCTGAATAATTATGACCTACTACCGGCGAGGTAGAGAGGTCTAGTTTTATACGACAATTGAGTTTTCTTGTTCTGGTTGCACTTTTAGATTTAAGTTATATTAAGAAAATTTCCGATTTTATCGCGGCACAAAATTTTACACTGAAATTACCCGAATTTAGTACGTTTTTCTTTTTATAAATATTTAAGGAGGAATATTCGGAATTTAGGTTAAAGAACTGCACTTTATTGTGAGTAACGTCGCGCAGAGAACAGTGGTCGCAGCCATGCGCGCACGTGCTCGATAATCCATTCACTCGATTTCGTTACATACACTCAAAATAACACACACAGACGATTTGATCAACAAATTCTCCGTTGAGAATTTGTTAATCCGTTGGTTCAAGATACGATAGGGTGCACAATTTGCACGCTGTTCGTTGAGAATGCCGGCTCGGCCGGACGAGCGGAAGCCCATGCGATATGCGAGAGAGCACCTGTAGGTGCTGCCCTCGCGCTAGTTTTTTTTTTTTTTTTTTTTTTGGGGAATTGGGCCCCAGCTCCCATTACACATATTAGCTGCGCGCGCAGGCGCAAATTAATAATTATTAATTTATTAAGTGTTGCAACGCAACAATTTCTAATCCGTTTTTTAAATATATTTTATGTTGAAAGCGCATCGGAATGTATACCAATCCGTTTTTTCCTAGGTTTATTACATATTAAGAAATGGATTGGAAATTATTAAAGTTAAATCGTTATCAATCCATTTATCTCTGCGATCTATTAAATCTTATTGTAATTAATATCAATTAATTTTAATACCTTTTAAAATGCGATTCTGTGTAATTAGCATTCATACACATTGACATTAATTAAAATGTCATTTAATTGAATTCATTTTGTTCCAATTTTGATTCCATTTTAATTCAATTTAATTTTTTTAATTTGAACATTTTTGGAATTCATAAATCCATTTCAATACTAGAAATCGCAATTAAGATTCAGCATTGAAATTTTCATTAAAAAGAATTGCCTATTTTTAATCCTTTTTAATTCCGCTTTTCTAGCAGGGAGTACACTGAGAAAAATGCTTTAGCAAAAATTACTATTTTGCCAATGAAAGGGGAGACCTATTCAACCTTTTGTTTAGTTTTAAGTAAAATTAATATAAATATTTCAAATTTTGTTATTTCGTTTAAAAATATTACAAACCCTTCGTCAAATTTTACTAATAAACTTAGTAAAAATTGTACATTATAAAATTTCCATAATGCTTTTTGAAATTTTACTAAAAATTTTAGTATAATATATAGCTTTTGTTTAAACTGTTAAGCAGTGTTAGGATTAACTCGAATTAAATAAATAAGCAATTAAATAATAGTTGATAAACTAAATCTAAGAACTTAAATCTCAATACGTTATGTATAAATGGAGTCAGTTTCCGTTGGAGTGACTGCTCCGCTGATTTGGCATTATTATCACCTTTGGTTTGATAAATAAATATATTTCAATTCACTTAAAACTTCAATCAAGAACAATCTCAATCTAATAAACAAACGCTTCGATTTTTAACATATCAACAACTTATCAGACTAAGGAGCGATAGTTATAATAAACAAACAACGCATTGATATAAATGTACGAACTAGGAATGTAGAAACAGCTTATTCATATAAACGAACGAGTTAAAAATGTACAAACAACTTATTGCTACAAAGTCAATCAAGACGGAGCTCATCACTCGATCGCAATCGACCCGTGTCTAGGGATCTGAACCACGTCTTCGAAGGGAACTTGAATTTACCCGATCAAGTATCGCGTCGCAGAAGTCACCCTCTCGGCGTGACTCCTGAGCTTCTGGCTATGGAACTCCCGGATTCCACCATTCTCGGGCCAGGCTTGTTAGTTGCTCTCACAGAATACGACGAGGTTCGACTCAATTAGGGCAAATTCAAACGATCATTATGGAGGAGATTGTTGAAGTCTTGACGAAAGTTCTTCGTCCCCGTTCACGGGCAGAACGCAGAGCCGAGTGATGTTCCGCTTGTGAATGCCGGATGCCGTCTTCACTAATGCTACCCGTGCAATGCTATCGCTTCCAGGGTGGACCTCGACGGCTATACCGAGCGGCCATCTTGTGCTGGAAGAGTTATCCTCCATAGACACGACTACAGACCCCGGTGACAGAACGGCTCTAGATGTTAACCATTTTTGGCGCGTCTGTAGCTCGTGCAGGTACTCCTTATGCCACTTGTTCCAAAAGTCTTGTCTGGCCTTGGTGATTAGTTGATAAGGTGTCAGCCGGTTATCAGGAACTGAAACAAAATCAGGCTCGGGTAAGAAATCGTACGGGCGACCAATCAACAGATGTGCGGGCGTTATTGCTAATGGATCGTTGGGATCTGACGATATCGGGTATAGCGGACGAGAGTTTAAGACTGCGGCGATCTCTTTAAGCAACGTCTTGAGTTGTTCGTATGTAAACTTTTGATCTTTCATTACTCGATGCAAGTGATGCTTAAAGCTTTTAACCGCAGCCTCCCATAGTCCGCCAAAGTGTGGGGAAAGTGGTGGATTAAATTGCCATTCAATCCGCCTAGATGTGACAAATCCTTGAATAGCGTTTTGGAATTCAGGGGTCGCGTGCAATTCATGAAGTTTCTTGAGCTCGTTGTTAGCTCCCACGAAATTGGTACCGTTGTCAGATTTGATCACTCGCGGTTTACCGTGAGTGCTAATGAAACGACGGAGACACGCTAGAAAGCCTTCAGTCGAGAGATCTGAAGCTAGCTCAATATGGACGGCCTTGGAGGCCATGCAAACGAAAACACAACCGTAAGTCTTAATGAAGCTGCGATTACGATCTTTCTTCTCTTTGATCAATACCGGCCCGAAGAGGTCTATTCCCGTTTGACTGAAAGCATACTCAGCGAGCACCCTGGACTCGGGTAAATCAGCCATTTTAGCGTGAGGGAACTTTGGTTTTTGCCGAATGCACGGTACACAACGATGTATGACGTGTCGGACTTGATTTCTCCCGTTAAGGATCCAAAATCTCTCACGAATGGAGTAAAGGGTGGACTGAATTCCACCATGACGGTTTTTATGATGGGCATCACGAATTATTAGATTAGACACATGATGATTACTTGGAAGTAAGATTGGATAACGCTGGTTGAACATAAGATTTGAATTTTTCAATCTACCGCCCACTCGCATCAGACCGTCATCGTCGAGGAAGGGATTGAGTTCATCAAACTTAGTCCTGCCCTTGAGGGCGACGTTCGATTTTTTTGAGTTTAAATCCTTAGCAGATTTAAGAATTTTGATCTCGTGGCTAAAGGATTCGCGTAGGATCAGAAGAAGAACAAGACGCTCGGCATAAGCTATCTCTGCGGAAGATAAATAGCGTATTTTCTTAGTCGACCTAGCTATGTTAAAGAATTCATCATGAAATGGCTTTCTTTTCAGCCAACGTAAAAGGTATCCGATTGCTCAAATGAGACAACCATAATCAGAGAAGGTGGAATAAATCGTTTTTTTCGGATAGAGCGGTAACTAGAGCAATTCCGTCTTTAGCACCTGAAGAATTCAACGAAGAGACTGACGATTGAGGCCAGTTGTCTTCAGAGAGACGTAGCCATGGAGGACCAAAATTCCAAAGCGAATTGTCCAAAAGATCGTTAGGCAATTGTCCCCGTGACAAGTGATCAGCTGGGTTATCCTTCGAACGAATGTGTTTCCACTCAACTTCTTGACTTATCTTCTGAATGTCTTTTACTCTATTTGATTCAAAGGTAGGTAACAAATGTGCAGCTTTTTAAATCCAACACAAAACTATTTCCGAGTCCGTTCGAAGGAGAACCAACTGAACTGAGAAGGTTAACTGAGCTCTGAATTCAACGTATAATTTTTTCAGAAGTGCCGCAGCGGCAAGTTCGAGCCTGGGTATTGTATGATGACTCAATTAAGCGACCTTGGATTTACTACACGCTAACCTTACAGTGACGTTGCCCAACGAATCGATCGATCAAATGTATATGCAAGCACCGTAGCCCTTCATTGACGCATCGCAGAAACCGTGTATCTGGGTGGAAACGGCGTTCATGCATCGTAAATACCTTGGCATCGCGACCTCCCGCAGACGTGGAAGTTGCTCAGCCAATACTTTCCATTTCGTGTAGATCTGTTGGGGTAAAGACTCGTCCCAGGTAATGTTCGCTCTCCAACACTCCTGCATCAAAGTTTGGCATAGAGTGTCACAGAACCGAGCAACCCCAGGGGATCAAAGATTCTCGCTACTTCTGATAAGAGTTTCCTCTTAGTGGAAGTGGATTGGGCGTCCCCGGGATTCACGGAATATGTAAAGAAATCGCGTATGAAGTCCCAAACAATTCCTAAAGTTTTCTTAATTGGACTGCCTTGAATTCCGCAGTACAGGTCAAAGATATTTTTGTCGATGTTCTCCAAAGCGGACGGATGGTTGGATGCCCACTTCCGGATGACGAATCCCCCTCGTTCTAAAAGTTCTATCATCTCGTCGCGGATTGCCAGGATGGCCTCCAACGTATCTGCACCGGAAAGAAGGTCATCGACGTAAAAGTCTCGACGGAGGAGGATTGAAGCTCGAGAAAAGTTGAGCTCCTTATCTGAAGCGAGCTGATGCAAAGTACGTATTGCTAGGAAGGAGGCACATTTAACGCCGAAAGTGACCGTATTCAAAGTGAACGGACAGATTTTACCTTTGTACCACCAAAGGATTTTTTGATACTTTCTATCGTCTGGATGAACCCAGACCTGCCTGTACATCTTCTCGATGTCGGCAGTGACAACATAGGGATGGGTACGGAAACGCGTGACTTGTTGAATGAGGGTTTCCTGAATGGTGGGTCCGGTCAATAAAGCGTCGTTGAGGGAGATACCCGTGGAAGTTTTTGCTGACGCGTCAAACACAACTCTGCACTTCGTCGTTTCACTCGATTCTTTAATAACCGCGTGATGAGGTAAGTAATAGCCGTCCTCGGAGTCGTCTTCGCAGAGGGACATGTGACCTAACTGGAGATAACCATCAATCTCTTTCTCGTATTCGGCTTTAAAAGAAGGATTAGTTTTGAATTTCCTCTCCAACGCTTCAAATCGCTTCATCGCTTGATGTTTGGATGAGCCCAGTTCAAATTTCTCGGATCGGAATGGTAAGCGGACTGTGTAACGACCGGAGCTATCTCGCGTTGTGTTCTCGACGTAGTGTTTCTCGCAAAGCTCGTCGTCGTTGGCCTTGACAGGTCTGTAGTCAAGGTCCTCGACGGCCATAAACTTCTCGAGAATCTGATCGTTTCACGACGTTACAAGAGATGGTATTGGGAATCCCGCTAGCCATCGACCCCCCAGCTATTATCCAACCGAATGACGTTTTCTGGAGAGTAATTTGATTGCGTTGGTTACTCAACTCGATCTGACCTATCGCGAGAGACGACAGCATTGGACCTGACGCTAACAATATGTCTATTGGTCTGGGTATGTGGAACTGTGGGTCAGCTAATGTTATATTTTTAGGAATGGCAAACTGTTCTCGAGGAAACGTTTCATTAGGCACTGGTTCAGCTATGCTAGGAACGATAAAAAAATTCATCTGATATTTAGTGTTATTGTATGTGGAATAAAATGTTGCTGTAGTGAATTTGGTCGAAACAGTGCTCTTACCGTCAACTGCTCCGATATCTACAAAACATGGTTTGGTTCGTAGACGTAAACGATCAAGGAATTTTTGACTCATGAAGTTAGCATTTGAACAAGAATCGAAAAGTGCGTGTGCCATGAGACAATTTCCTCGAGCAGTGTTAAATTTGAGAACCGCGGTCGTCATATGTTGAGAATTGGGAACGTAAGTGTTTGAGACAAAGGCATGTTGTGAAATTAGTCAGGATTGGCTAGTCGTGGGTGCGGCGGCATCCTTCGGGGGCTGAGAATTCTTTGATTTAGAATTCTATGACGTTTTGTCTGAATGGATCAAAGTTTGGTGGTCCTTTCCACATTCCTTGCATCGATTTTGGCTAGTGCAAGGGAAGGGGTGAACGTAGAGACAATTTCTACACAATTTTTTATCCTTTACGGCCTGCCACATCTCTCCCTTTGAGAGCTCGTTGAAAGCTGGGCACTTGTAAAGACGGTGGGGCTCTTTACACCCCATTACGCAGTCGCGGGATGAAGTGGTGGCAGTGGTGGTAAAGGTCCTGGTCCCGGTTTTTTGGGTTTTGGTGGGGGGAACACCGAGGCTATCACCGCTCCTTTTGTTCATCCCGCGCGGATGTAAAGTTTGCTTCTGGCGAACCCGATAGATTGTATCCTGGATGAAATCAAACAATTCATCGAGTTTTGAGACTTGCGTGCTCAATGAACGTTCCGTCCAACGATTGTATACGCTCTCTGGTAAACATCTTTCGAGGAGACGAATGATGACTTGATCGCCGACGGTAACACCCAGGGCTACTAGAAGATCAGCGTGATGTTTGGCCTTATACATGAGAGTCGTAAGAAGCTCCGGCTTAGCTTTTTTCAACGGGGTCATATTCAATAGGACATCCAAATTATCGGTTATGATAACGCGCCTTCGATCGTAGGCTTTGCATAAGGCTTCCCAAGCCAAAGGATAGTTGGCTTCGCTAGGTGTGAACCCTTTGATCACTAAAGCCGCGAGACCTTCGGCGGCTTTCTGGAGTTGTGTATGTTTGACGTACCCGCTATATTCGTCGCGATTGTGTACGAGGGCTTCGTAACTATTCTTCCAGGACGTCCAGTTCTCATGCCTACCATCAAACGAGGGAACATCGATAATCGGAAGCTTTGGCATGTCGTGCCGTTGAGAAAATGTAACGTTAGTCGCACTCAAGGTAGTCGAGTTTGCCAACGGCAATTCGTTCATTTTTCGCGTCCAAGGATATCAATTCTTCGTGATTGTTCATATATTATTCAAAGTGAGTCCTAGCCGTCCTGTACCGCGTCGTCGCGTTGTCAACGTCCGGAGATTCCGTTTCGAGATAAGTCTTGAGAGACGTTAATATTCTTTCCAACGCGCGACTTTTTTGTTCGATATGCATAACGCGTTTCTCCGTTTCTGACGCCATTTTAAATTTTCCTTTTCAAAGTGGTAGCGCGAAATAGCAGAACTTCAAATATATCAAATAAGTAACGGAATGGAAATTATAAATTATTCGATAAAATTAGTTATTTAATTATCAAGACAAAGCAAACGTTAATCAAAGTAAACTTAAAATTCAATTAATTCAAATTGTGACACAAACTGTATAAATAATTTTAATTCGAACCGATTTTATAAATTGTTAATTTAATTGTATTTGTTAACGATAATTTAAACAATAAAGTAATGAACGTGATTGTCGAATAATAGATGCATGCGACATACCAATGTGAATATAAGTATTAAATGTTGAGGATTAAGTATGCACGCTCGTGCATGTGAAAGAAAGGGAACTTATCTTGTGTGCACTGGCGTCGCTGGCAGTCCATGCGAGTCCCCCTGGATGGAAGCGATGGCGATGGCAATGTTGGCGGTGCTGTGGCCGTGCGCTCCTACGCCGCTGCGTCGTTGATACGAAGGCTCGGCGGGAGCGAGAGAGCACGAACGATGCGAGAGAGAGAGAGATAGAGAGAGAGAGAGACAAAGCGAATGTCACGTTGTGACTTGGTTTCGCGCGCTTTTCTCGGCGCGTGCCTTGTCCCACTCACGTACACACACACCCGCCCGGCACACTGCACTCGCGCGATGGTACTCTTTTTTTTACAAAGAGAAAAGATGAATTGATGAGGTGTGAGATTTCACCTCACAGGAGGCACCATGAATAATTATAACCTGTTACCGGCGAGGTAGAGAGGTCTAGTTTTATACGACAATTGAGTTTTCTTGTTCTGGTTGCACTTTTAGATTTAAGTTATATTAAGAAAATTTCCGATTTTATCGCGGCACAAAATTTTACACTGAAATTACCCGAATTTAGTACGTTTCTCTTTTTATAAATATTTAAGGAGGAATATTCGGAATTTAGGTTAAAGAACTGCACTTTATTTAGGGAAAAAAAGCCTCGAAGGCATAAAAAACCCTTTTATTAAACACACATACACTGGAACTAATCTATACAAATGATACGATCGCGCGTGAGTAACATCGCGCAGAGAACAGTGGTCGCAGCCATGCGCGCACGTGCTCGATAATCCATTCACTCGATTTCGTTACATACACTCAAAATAACACACACAGACGATTTGATCAACAAATTCTCCGTTGAGAATTTGTTAATCCGTTGGTTCAAGATACGATAGGGTGCACAATTTGCACGCTGTTCGTTGAGAACAGCAAAAAGCACGCGGGAGCTCCACACGCTATGCGATGTCGTCGACGAATGCCGGCTCGGCCGGACGAGCGGAAGCCCATGCGATCTGCGAGAGAGCACCGGTAGGTGCTGCCCTCGCGCTAGTTTTTTTTTTTTTTTTTTTTTTTTTTTTTTGGGAATTGGACCCCAGCTCCCATCACACATATTAGCTGCGCGCGCAGGCGCAAATTAATAATTATTAATTTATTAAGTGTTGCGACGCAACAATTTCTAATCCGTTTTTTAAATATATTTTATGTTGAAAGCACATCGGAATGTATACCAATCCGTTTTTTCCTAGGTTTATTACATATTAAGAAATGGATTGGAAATTATTAAAGTTAAATCGTTATCAATCCATTTATCTCTACGATCTATTAAATCTTATTGTAATTAATATCAATTAATTTTAATACCTTATAAAATGCGATTCTGTGTAATTAGCATTCATACACATTGACATTAATTAAAATGTCATTTAATTGAATTCATTTTGTTCCAATTTTGATTCCATTTTAATTCAATTTAATTTTTTTAATTTGAACATTTTTGGAATTCATAAATCCATTTCAATACTAGAAATCGCAATTAAGATTCAGTATTGAAATTTTCATTAAAAAGAATTGCCTATTTTTATCCTTTTTAATTCCGCTTTTCTAGCAGGGAGTACACTGAGAAACATGCTTTAGCAAAAATTACTATTTTGCCAATGAAAGGGGAGACCTATTCAACCTTTTGTTTAGTTTTAAGTAAAATTAATATAAATTGTAACGTGGCGCTTTTTCGCCCGTTACTCCGCGTGTCAGTTTGATTAGTGAACAAGCAGCCAGATGGGAAGTCCCTCCACCACTGCCTAAAATTGCGTTAGAAATAGTATTTTTCCGCGGAAGCGCTTTCATATTTTAGAGGAAGATGCCTCGGCCAAGACACCTGCAGATGCGCACCAAGGTTGGCCAGGTACCGATCGCCGTCGTCATCTGAGGCGCGCCGTTGCTGCGATAACAGCCAAGGGCAACGGAAGGTCCAGTCGTCTAAAAGATGAGTATTGCCTCCCATTTAATTTCCTCCAAATTTTAACCTGTATAATATTGCCTTCAGGCAGTGCTGCCGAGCCGCACAAAATTAGGAAAATTCCATCAGCGAGCTAAACTCGCTGCGGCTCGGAATAATGTTTACGTGAACCAGCACTTACCTCCCCTATTTTTCAGGAGGACAGGCGAGGGATGAGGAGGCAAGCGACGAGGTGTTTTCACCTCTACATTGGCCCTCCAGAATCACCCGATCTAAGGCGACCAATCAGCAGCGGTGACGCCGACGAGACGACGAGCGTCGGTACCTTGATCGCACCGAGAGGAGCAGCGCTCTGCGACTTCTCAACTGGCTGGCCTACAGGGAGGATCGCCTGGAGCAACTTCCGCGCCGCGTTGATTGACTTAAAAGTCCAAATTTATATTTAATTTTCTAATTTTGTTCCGTGGCCAACCCACCATTTTTGACTTTTATTTCTCTTCGTTTTTTTATTAATTCGGTTACGTACTCGCGCGGAAAACGTATTTAAGGCGAAACAGGTGACGACGTGAGCTTGCTCCGTAGCGCATGCCTGTGCCTTGAGTGCGACGAAGCGGATATTAATACGCGAAAAAAGAATTATTTTATTTTAGTTTGTCTGTTTTTTTTTCTCTCTTTCCCTCCTTGTAGTTATCTCGCGCTCGCGCAGCCTTGCACCTTCGCTTAATTGGCGTTGTAAGGTAGATTCTCGGAGTGGTTAGATTGAGTGTCGTGTATTTATTTATTTTTTTTTTGCCTGCTTAGGCAGAGAGAAAGATTTTGACTGAGTGATTTTTTTTTGCTGTGTTGATTTTTTTTTCTCTTTCGTTCTTTCGAATCTACGAACCCCAAATAAGTTTAGTCGTGTTTTTAATAAAGAAAAATAATTTTTTTTACCATTGCCGTCGCGAGTTACGCGTGTTCGAGGCTCGTTCGTTTTTTTTGGACTGTAGCAGACCGCGTAAATTGTGCGTAACGCGGCAGAGTTTTTTTCCCTAATTCTTGCTCATTTTGAATTTTATGAAGTGATGGTTGTAAAAATTTTTAATTTTTTTTCTCGTTGAATCAATTGCCGTCGCGAGTTACGCGTGCTCGGGGCACGTACCTTACATTGTTGCAGACCGCGTAAATTGCGCGTAACACGGCAAAGTTTGTTTTTTTGATTAAATTATTTTTATTAAGGATTTTCTTGAATCTAATTGTTGTTAAAAATTTTAAGTATTTCTTTTGTTTTACTTCTACTAAAGTAGTTGCCGTCGTGAGTTACACGTGCTCGAGGCACATTTTTAAGCTGTCCTAGACCGTGTAAATTGTGCGTAACGCGGCCAATTTAGTTTTTTTGATTTTTTTTCTTTCGGATTCACATCATGTCGGATACAAATTTATCCGCGGTCATTGAATGGGTGGAATCTTTATCCCCGGAGGATGTTGACGCGGCTCTTCGAAGCCTTTCACTGCGTGCCTCCGGTACAAAGGCCGAGCGTCGTTACCGTTTAATTCGACATCAGCTGAAGCAAAAGGCTCATCTTAAGGTTGCATGGAGTGACGCGGAAGACGGTGCCTCAGACAATTCTAGTAAGTCTAGAGAGGGGAATTGCCCTAGTTTTCGAGACGCGTATCGGGAGGAAGCCGCGAACTTCGATCGTGCGTACGAGCTACCTCGTGCACCTGTGTCTCGCACGCAGGCAGTAGCTACGGTCACCTCAACCGGCATTTGGCCTTTGCACTCGCTCGATAATTCACAGGCACAGCTAACGTCAGGTACGCGAGTGGTTTTCAGTGATCACCAGCGTACTTTGCCTTCCGGTCAAGTTCTGTTCGAACCCTCTGTTTTGCGAGGAGCTGAACGCGTTATGAGTACGGCGCCACCCACGATAGGCATGCCTCCTCTCTCGGGACATTTTTCGTTCATTCAGCATCAGTCGCTGTTGAACACCGTCAGAGAGGGACCAGCCTCGATGGAAGCGCCTGGAATTGCAAATCGCCCCGCAGCTCAGACAGTTCCAATCTCTAGAGCAACACCTTGTATTGTCCCGTCGATGTTCCCAAGCGTTCCAACGCAAGAACCGCGTGCCTCCTTCACTTCCAATATCCCGCCAGTGGAATCGCCACCTCATCCGTCCGTAAGTTTTGCCAGCTCTACACTCGCTCCGCCACCCTTCTTCGTTGCGGATGCCTCCACCCCCAGAAACTCAACATACCCAATGGTACCTGCGGGGGACACTGTTAGAAGGTGGAACTTGTCTTTTGACGGAAAGCGAGACCACAGTGCGGAAGAATTTTTGCTTCGCGTCGGGGAATGCCGCAGAGGCACCCGATTAGCCGAAGCTGATCTGTTGGATGCTATGCCTGCGCTTCTTTCCGGGGTGGCGTTACAATGGTTACGACTTGAAAGGTCTCGTTGGACCACTTGGCAACAATTCACCAAGGCATTTCGCCGCCGCTTCGGTGGAGTAAATTTTCAGTTGCGCGTTAGGGAAGAAGTGCGTCGTCGTACCCAAGGAACCGGTGAAGCTATCGCGGATTACCTGGTCGGACTTCGGCATATAATGAGTTACGTAATTCCTCCGTACTCAGCCGAAGAGCAACTTGATTTTGCCTATGCGAATATGCATCCGGAATACCAGGAGAAGATCGAACGTGATCAGGTTGCCTCGGTAGAACAGCTGGAGGCAAAAGGGGAGGAGTTAGAGGCAACTCGATTATTGCGTAGAGGTTATCGCCCTCCCCCTACGCCGCAAGATTCGCTTTTTCCCGAACACGCATTTGTTGGTACTGGTATTTCAGCAGTGGTTGCCACTACAGAACCCTCCGCTGTGCCTAAATCCAATTCAAAGCCGAAAGGCAAATCTAAGAAAAATTCCTCAAATTCCAAGTCCCCAGAATCTGGAGACGCAACCCCAAGGGTTCAAACCACGTCGGCTAGTTTTGTCGCAGCGGCCGGTGATTCTTCTGTACCGCCTCCTGCTACTAGCTCCTCGGGCAAAAGTGAAGCTTCGCAACGCAACACCAAGCCTCTAGAATGCTATTGGTGTCACGCCCCAGGCAAAACGACGCGTAATTGTGAGAATCCTTCGTGTGTGGAGCGTCGACAGGTTCAAGGAAACCGGAAAGGGAGGCACCGTTCAGGGTCGACGTCGTCCTCATCGAACAGCGACCCCCCACAAACAAATTAGAATGTGCCTGCGAGTATTGTGCCGCCGCGAATTCCAGTTCCCGGGATGCCCGAATGTATTTGCCTATTAAAATAGGAACCGATCAATATACGGCGTTAGTTGACAGTGGATCATTACACACCTATCTCGGAAAACGGACTTTTCCGTCAATCCCTTTCGATAGGCGAAATTCGTTGCCTGCCTTAGTGCAGATGGCAGATGGTTCGGTCTCCTCTACCGACGGAACGGTCGCACTTGACTTGTGTGTCGGGTCTGTTACCTGCCCGGTAAGTGCGCGCCTGCTTCCCTGCTTAGCTTATGATTGCATCTTGGGCATGGATTTTCTTAAAGAGTTTCAAATTGTAATTGATTTCGCTAGCGGTTCTTGGAGGTTGCCTTCCGGCGCTTCCGGATCTTTCGATACCGTTAGAGAAATTTCAGATCCCTGCGCTGCATTGACGGAAGTGACGGAGGAGCAAAAGCAACGTGTTCAGGCCCTTGTCGACCGTTGCCTCCCCAACACTCCGGACCGCGTTGGACGAACCTCTCTTATAGAGCACACAATCGATGTTCAAGGACACCCTCCTATTAAACAATGCCAATATAAAGTTTCTGAGCCCGTGAGGCAAGCAATGTTTAAGGAGGTGGACAAGTTATTAGAGTCCGGTCGTATTGAACCTTCGACGAGTGCCTGGTCCAGTCCCGTGATCATGGTTCGAAAGGCAAATGGCTCCTACCGTTTCTGTATTGATTTTCGTAAGGTGAATGCGGTTGTTAAAAAGGATGCCTATGCGCTCCCGTTTATGGAAGCTCGTTTGGATGGCCTTGTTCGCGCACGTTTTATTAGTACGATCGACCTGAAAGAGGCCTATCACCAAATTCCTCTGGCGAAAGGCAGCAGGGTGTACACCGCTTTTTCCGCGCCTGGTAAAGGGCATTATCAATTTACGGTTCTCCCATACGGTCTCACTGATGCTCCAGCACGGTTTCAAAGGTTAATGGACTCGTTGTTTGGCCCAGAAATGGAGCCCAATGTCTTTACATATTTGGACGACATTATTATTGTAACCGAAACATTTGCTGAGCATCTTGAGATTCTCGAACGAGTTCTTAAAAAACTTGCGGAGGCAGGTCTTGCCTTGAATCGTGAAAAATGCGAATTTTGTAGGGAAAGTGTTCGTTATCTTGGTTATCGTGTTGACGGGGAAGGACTTACTCCTGACTCCGAGAAAATAGAGCCTGTCGTAAACTATCCCGCGCCTAAAACACTGAAACAATTACGTCGCCTTATAGGCATGACTTCGTGGTACAGGCGTTTAATTCCAAATTTTTCTACGGTCATTGAACCTTTTACGCGACTCCTCCGCAAGAATGCTCGTTTCAAATGAGGAGAGGACCAAGATCGTGCTCTCTCCGCGGTAAAAACTGCTCTTACTACAGCTCCCACTTTAGCCTATCCTCGAGTCGATCTGCCTTTTGTCGTCCAAACGGATGCCAGTTCGACAGGGCTTGGGGCAGTACTTACGCAAGAAATAGATGGTGAAGAGCGCGTTATTACGTATGCCTCCCGTACTCTTTCAAAGGCCGAACGTAACTATACGGTAACGGAGCAAGAATGCCTAGCCGTTCTTTGGGCTATCGAAAAATTCAGACACTATATACAGGGTGTCAATTAAGTCCCGGGACGGCTGAATATTTTCAGAGGTAAAGTAATTCTGATAAAGGTCAAGGTCATTTCTTAAGTAACTTTCAACGAGGAATCTAATGGTGACATTCACTTTGACCTTGGACTTGACCTTGAAGGTTATTTCAAGGTCAACTGTTTTTTTTTAAATAGGAACCCCCATTTTTAAGACTGGTAATCGATAGAGCGGGAAATTTTACATTCAGATACGTAATTAAGTCAGAGCTAGTGTTTGAACTTGAGGGTTACTCCAAGGTTATTTACACTCCAGCAAGGTTCTTAGATACCTCTGAATATTTTTGCAAGCGGTAAAGCTATTCCTCGTGTAACTTTCAACGAGGAACTCAATGGTGACCTTATACTTGACCTTGGACGTGACCTTCAAGGTTATTTCAAGGACACCTATTGTTTTTAATGGAAATCTTCATTTTTTACACTGGCAATCGATAGAGTGGGAAATTTCATTTCGAAAATAGTATTTGACGTGATCTTTAGAAGGTCAAATCAAGGTCAATTTTGGATAAACTGTCAAAACATTGTCGTATTCAAACTTTAGAGGATTTATGAAAGACTAAATGTTTGAAAAAGTTGTGAAACCAACAACATTGACCACCTTGACTTTGAGATCAGCCGTTGAGTCGTTGTTTCTGGGTAACGCTAAAAGTAAGAATAAGGGCGATAGTAAGGTTATTAATTTAAAAAGTGCTTGAACTTTCAAATAATGTGCAAAGCTGATCTCAAAGTCAAGGTGGTCGATGTTGTTGGTTTCAAAACTTTTTCAAACATTTAGTCTTTCACAAATCCTCTAAAGTTTGAATACGACAATATTTTGACAGTTTATCCAAAATTGACCTTGATTTGACCTTCTAAAAATCACGTCAAATACTATTTTCGAAATGAAATTTCCCACTCTATCGATTGCCAGTGTAAAAAATGAAGATTTCCATTAAAAACAATAGGTGTCCTTGAAATAACCTTGAAGGTCACGTCCAAGGTCAAGTATAAGGTCACCATTGAGTTCCTCGTTGAAAGTTACACGAGGAATAGCTTTACCGCTTGCAAAAATATTCAGAGGTATCTAAGAACCTTGCTGGAGTGTAAATAACCTTGGAGTAACCCTCAAGTTCAAACACTAGCTCTGACTTAATTACGTATCTGAATGTAAAATTTCCCGCTCTATCGATTACCAGTCTTAAAAATGGGGGTTCCTATTTAAAAAAAAACAGTTGACCTTGAAATAACCTTCAAGGTCAAGTCCAAGGTCAAAGTGAATGTCACCATTAGATTCCTCGTTGAAAGTTACTTAAGAAATGACCTTGACCTTTATCAGAATTACTTTACCTCTGAAAATATTCAGCCGTCCCGGGACTTAATTGACACCCTGTAGAAGGCACTTCGTTCACGGTCATTACCGACCATGGTTCGCTGCGTTGGCTCCAAAATTTGCGCGACCCTGCTGGTCGTCTTGCGCGTTGGGCCACTAAATTAGCGCAGCATGATTTAAAAATAATTCACCGTAAGGGTTCCATGCATCATGTGCCGGATGCGTTGTCCCGCATGCATGAGGATGTTGAATGCCTTGCTTCAATTTCGGAGGCAACGGATCCCTGGTACTTTCGTAGGGCTTATCTTGTGGACACTCAGCCGGCTAAATTTCCCGATTGGAAGTTAGTGGAAGGAAAGCTTTTTAGTTTTGGGGATATTCAGGCATGGAAATTAGTACTGCCTAAACCGTTGCGAAATAAGGCATTAGAGGACGCGCATTCCGTTCCCTCCGCTGGACACTTCGGTATAGAAAAAACATTTCGTCGGCTCTCTTCAAGTTTTTATTGGCCAGGTTATTACGAGGACACTGCGAAATTTGTTAAACATTGCCTCATTTGCCAAGCTTGTAAGGTCGAGCAAAATCCTCCAGCTGGCCTGATGGGCCATAGATTTATTGAGCAAGCCTGGCAAATGGTCGCCGCCGATATTTTTGGCTCTGTTACGCGATCCAAGGCAGGGAATGCTTATTTATTAGTTCTTCAAGATCTTTACACTCGGTGGGTCGAGTTGGTGCCTCTTCGCCGTGCAAACGCCAAATCCATAGCGAAGGCATTGGAAGAGTGCGTAATTTTCCGTTACGGCGCACCGCTCGTTTTCCATTCCGATAACGGCACCGAATTTGTAAATAAAACAATCAAAGAACTACTTGAAAAATATAAAATTCGGCATTCCACCACCCCGGTCTACTACCCCCAGGCCAACCCTGTTGAACGCGTAAATAGAGTTGTTAAAACCATGATCGCGTCATATTTAAAAGATAATCAACAGGAGTGGGATGAGGAATTGCCTAAATTTAGGCACGCAATTAATTCCGCAGTGCATTCTTCTACGGGAGTTTCCCCCGCGATGTTGAACTTTGGGAGGGAACCTCGTGCGCCTGAGAATTCATTGGCTAACTTAGATCCGGAGGTCTTGCCTTATTCGCACGAGAAATGGTTAGAGCGTCTTAGACGCCTCTCAGCGTTGCAAGACTCCGTGACAAAGAAGATCGAATCGGAATCGGAAAGGCAAGCCGCGTATTACAACGAAAATCGTCGTGAGCGCACGTATGAAATCGGTGATCGCGTCTGGCGCCGCGTAAATACGCTTTCAAATGCTTCGCAAGGCATCAGCGCGAAACTAGTACCGAAATTCTCCGCCGATTTTTGGATCGCGAAAAAATTGTCTCCAACCGTATTCGTACTCGCCAATGCCTCGGGCAAAAGTAAAGTTACAGTAAATATTAACGATCTAAAACCTTATGTTCGACCCTCGTGTTTAGATGTCTCGCCGTCCGATTAGAGAAATCGTGGAGGAATTCACGCGCATGCCTGCATGCAACGTGGAGGTAAAGTGGGTGCCTAAGAGCATGTCCGCTGATCAGACAGAGACAGATAAGGTCCGCGACGAAGGAAGGGTTGCCTCCACACCGCAGCAAGCCTCGCCGATCGCCGAGTCGCAGCCTCGACGGCGTTTCCTCACACCGCCGCCGAACAGGGACCCACCGCAGAGAGGCGTCTGCTGGAACTGCTGGTCCTACTCTCACGAGTACCAGCAGTGTCCAGAGAGACGCCGCCTCTTCTGTTAAGGTTGCGGTCGCACCGACAGAGCGCTTTCCACCTGTCCAAACTGCGCCGAAACTTTTTATATTACGGAAGGGGCACGGGGCCCACAGACGTCAAAAGGTGACGACTTGGGTTCAGCGGATTGGCGGGGGTACACGCGATCGTACCTGAAGTACTTCGACCCAGATGCGCGCTCTTACAAGGGCCCAAAACGGGGGTTGGACATTGCCCGCCGTTCCCGTGACGCGGATCGCCAATAAGGCACAATTTTGTTTCTTTCATGCATTGCCTAAGGCAAATTTATCTTTAAGTCGCCACTGAGGCTAGAACGTTTTTTTTGCTTTAAATTTGTTGTTTGGTTTGTTTTTTTAAGCCTAGAAGGCAACAGAGATTGTTTTGTTATTTTTCTACTTTTATATTTTGTAATGGACAGGGGAAATTAACCCGCAATAAACCATGAGTGAAATTGGCTCCACTGAGTTTATTTTTTTGTCCTTGTGAAAATTTTTTTTATTAGGCAAGGGTGGAGAACAAGTACTCTGGCTGCTTACCACGCTTTCGTTATGTTCAACGCGCTGCAAACCCCCGGCCTCGGTTTGGCGGGGAGGTTTGTAACGTGGCGCTTTTTCGCCCGTTACTCCGCGTGTCAGTTTGATTAGTGAACAAGCAGCCAGATGGGAAGTCCCTCCACCACTGCCTAAAATTGCGTTAGAAATAGTATTTTTCCGCGGAAGCGCTTTCATATTTTAGAGGAAGATGCCTCGGCCAAGACACCTGCAGAAGTGCACCAAGGTTGGCCAGGTACCGATCGCCGTCGTCATCTGAGGCGCGCCGTTGCTGCGATAACAGCCAAGGGCAACGGAAGGTCCAGTCGTCTAAAAGATGAGTATTGCCTCCCATTTAATTTCCTCCAAATATTAGCCTGTATAATATTGCCTTCAGGCAGTGCTGCCGAGCCGCACAAAAATAGGAAAATTCCATCAGCGAGCTAAACTCGCTGCGGCTCGGAATAATGTTTACGTGAACCAGCACTTACCTCCCCTATTTTTTCAGGAGGACAGGCGAGGGATGAGGAGGCAAGCGACGAGGTGTTTTTACCTCTACACTGGCCCTCCAGAATCACCCGATCTAAGGTGACCAATCAGCAGCGGTGACGCCGACGAGACGACGAGCGTCGGTACCTTGGTCGCACCGAGAGGAGCAGCGCTCTGCGACTTCTCAACTGGCTGGCCTACAGGGAGGATCGCCTGGAGCAACTTCCGCGCCGCGTTGATTGACTTAAAAGTCCAAATTTATATTTAATTTTCTAATTTTGTTCCGTGGCGAACCCACGTTTTCTTATTCTTTTACGATTGCATGCCTTCGTTTAGGCCTCGTGGCCGAGCAACATCTCCAGATACACTCGGCAGTTTCAAACCGGCAGGACAAGGTGGCAATTTATTTTGCGAAAGATAAGTGGTTTTGTTCGCCTACGTTGAGGCAAATAGATTTTACGCCAGGGTGCTCGTGCCTCGCCCTTGATTACGCGTTTTTAATAAGGCATTTGTATTCTTTTTGCTGCGCCTTTATGCGCCTTTTTATGATTAATTAGCGTCCGCGTATATTTTTGGTGGAGTTAATTTGATTCTAATTTTATTGCTGAATTCAAGTATTGGAAAATGTTATTAAGTAAATTTGAAATCTCACTATTAATTTGATTTATTAAATTTTGAAATAATTGTAATTGTCTATTTTGGAAGGCCGCGCGCCTTATGTCGCTGGCCAAATAAAGGCACATTTAGATTTAAGCTAGTTAAATTATTTATTTTGTGTATTACTATTGTGTCGTCCGCAACCTCCAGCAACTTTGCCGTTCACGACCTCACGACTCTCCGCTGAGTAGCCGGAGCGAGAGTCCGTATCGTGCAAAGTAAATTCCTTTTTGCGAGAGGCACTGCTCGCAATATTCTATTTTACAGTGCCTGGCGCCCCATCCCCTTTTAATTTGGGATGTTAAATATTTTTAATTGGATCGCGTCGTTGATTTCTTCCGCGGATCCAGTTTTAACCTTAATTCTGATTTGCGCGTTAGTTTGTGCGCACCTTGTGCGTGCAGCCCGTCGCGATCTCACACGCGACCGGTTGCCCGTTACAAAATATTTCAAATTTTGTTATTTCGTTTAAAAATATTACAAACCCTTCGTCAAATTTTACTAATAAACTTAGTAAAAATTGTACATTATAAAATTTCGATAATGCTTTTTGAAATTTTACTAAAAATTTTAGTATAATATACAGACAATTTTAAGAAAACTTATTATTTGTAAAAATAACTCAAATATTGTAGAAATTTTAATATATTATTTAGTGAAATTACAAAGAATTTAATAAAAATTGATATTTGCTTAGTAAATATTACAAAAAACATGAGTAAATTTTATAAATCGGCATGTAAAATATGTATCGCTACATAACCCACACAGTGATTGTCAGTTGTTGGAGACGCACCGCAGTCTTAAATAACTTTAAATCATTCAAAACACTAGGTGGCGTCTCGTAACTCGCAAGTGTTCAGTTCAGCAACCGGTTCAGTTAATATATAAGGGCGATTGACTTTCAAAAATTTAATAACGTATGCGATATTACCGACGGTAGTATAAGAAGTTTAAACTAATGCAATAGGGCGAGCGAATTAATAATGCGTGTAATATTTAATGGTAAAAGCGATGATTGTTATAATGATAAACCAAAACCGTGAGTTAAAAAGTAAAACTTTACATAGCTGTGATAGCGTCCTCGAAGAAAAAAGAAAAAGTTTGAAGATAAATGTTTCTTTTGAATTTTAATTCAAATCAATTTAAATATTATTCTTTTGCATATTTAACAAGTTTTAATAAAAGCAATTTTTTAATTTTAACTAAAGTAATTTGTAATTTTTATTAAAAATCGAGTAGGTCGCTTCGTTACAATACTTTTTTGTAATTTTTCGTAGAAATTGTTAGAAATTTTATTTTTCATTTTTCTCAGTGTATATTACGACACTGGTGCGGACGATAATTATCCAAGTCGTATGATGTTTTACGCCCGAGCGAAGCGAGGGTGAAAAATCCCAGGACTTAAGAGTGCTCTACCCTTGGCGAAAATAGACGACAGCCAATCAGAGCGTTTGAATTTTTGTGGACGGATTTCTTCTCGAATTTTTACAATATGATTTCAAAACTGAAATAATTATAAACTTGAAACTCGGATACACAGCGGAAAACTGAGATATACCCGGAAAAATTTTTCTCTAGAACTGGCTTGGACTAAAGCAGACAACAGCGACAGCTAAAATTTATTTATTTTTTTATTGCATTAAAAAAATTTTTCCGGGTATATCTCGGTTTTCTGCTGTGTAGCCGAGTTTCAAGTTTATAATTATTTCAGTTTTGAAATCATATTGTAAAAATTCGAGAAAAAATCCGTCCACAAAAATTCAAACGCTCTGATTGGCTGTCGTCTATTTTCGCCAGGGGGGTAGAGCACTCTTAAATAATCACTTCCGCATTAGTCTCATTAAAGGTGTCATTTTGAGGATAGAGTGCTACAAAATCGTATTTTTACATGAAATGTTGAAATAGGACTTTTCGACAATCGTGTTAAGGTGGTATGTTATTTGAAAGCACGCCAATTGCAGTTCTAACAACTTTTTTTTTATAAACATCGTACCCGCATCTTATACTATTATTAGTGTTTTGAAGTAAACTTAAATTTTCTTAGTTGAAAAAACAATGGTATTTTTTAATATTAAATAAAAAAGGGTCGCAAGATAACTACTCGCTTTGTTTCAGAATCTTAACAGATAATATTTTTGGATCAAATTCAAATTTAAAATGTATTTCGGCGTGAAGACTTTACTATTGTAATCATCTTTAACTGAAATATTGTGCCCTCATTCATTATTAAAAAGTAATAATAATATAAATAATATGATATATAGAAGTGAATTTATTTTTTTCTCATTAACACTCAGTATTCTAAAACTTGAATTAAATAATAAATATTGTATCTAGTTATATATTTGTAGAATATTAAAAATTTATTACGCTAAATTATCTTTACAATATACTTGTTGTTTATTCAGAAAAACGTATCAGTCGTTATACTTATACTTAGACTAAATAGAGTTTTTCAGAATATGACATTTTTTGGCAAAATTAACTACCAATTCATTTCTTAAAAGTAGTTATTGATACGATTAAGTAGAAAATACATTTTGCCCAATTAGTTCACAAACTCGCGCACTTATTTTATCGCACATAAGGTAAAGTACCCGAAAGCTGGACACCTTCTAGAATGGAACCTAAAGATGGACAACAAAAAATAAGTATAGTAAAAGATTATAACGGTAAAAAATTTCTTTGTTAGCATTATTTGTACTATTAGCTATACGGTCACGTCAATATTTTATGAAATTACTCTTTGAATTAAATTTAAAAGAGTTTGAAACTTTTTAAGGTTATGTTACAGTTGAATTTATGCGTCCAGCTTCAGGATACCTCTCAGATCGCTAGACCCAAAAGCAGGACATACGTTTTCTAGTGTAAATAGAGATTGTCCATCTTTAGGGGTTCGTTACTGTCCATCGTTAGCTCCCAGCTCGACATAGAGTGTCCAACTTTAGGAACCGCCTACATACTTCTTAAAAGTTATTTATTTAGTATAAAAGAGCATGCAAACAAGTTACTTTTTATATAAATCGGCAAAATTGATGATAAATTAATGATTACACTAACAATTTTCCAAGCAATTCATTTCTTCATTCCGTACATGCCATTTGTTATTTACTAGTCTGAAAAAGTGTCCCGGTTTTGGGTACTTTACCTTATTCTTAATCTATATAATATAATGCTAACATTGTATTTCATATATTAAAATAAAATGATTAATCAATATAAATGCTTTCCTCTTTAAATTAAATAACAAATTTAGTTAAGACAGTACGTAAAAAAGAAAAAAAAATCAGTTGTACAAATTACTTATAGAATTATTTCTTAATTGATTAAATTCTACTTTTATTTATATAACGCACTTTTACGCATAACGCACAAACAATCACCGCATGTTTTAAAGAACGAGCAACATTTAAGCACAATAAGAAAATGTGAGTTTCTTTTTAAATGATACATCGCTTTTTGACACACCTTTTGACTTGGTATACATTTCTCTTATAGCGTAAGTTAACTTTGTTCATTAGCAGGAAAAGGCTAGTTCAAATTATCAAAGGTGCAAATGAATATTGATATTATGGGAATATTTATCAAAACTATTATTGATAGTTAAATAAATGGATTTTCTTGTGTTGCTAATTGGGTGAAAAAAAAGTTAACCCAATGTAAAAACTATAAAAAATTGTTGCTTTTGATGAAGGTGATTGTATCAATCAAAAATACCATAAATATAATGTCAACCAGTGAAAATTCACTACGAAATAGTGTATATGCACTATTCTGAATTGTGCAAACTATGCAACTCCGAAATAGTTAATATTAACTATTTGAAATCGTGAAAAAAATACACTGAATGAAATAGTGTATATACACTTTCAAAAATAGTGTAAATACACTGTTTTATTAGTGTCAGTACATTGTTTTAATAGTGTAAATACACTGTTTTATCAAAAGGGGCAAAATACTAAATTAGAATAAACAGTATAACATATTTTTATTATAATATAATATAATTTTTTATGGCACCCCTATTGAAAAATCTTACGTAAGATCTTACGTGAGATCTTATGCCAAAATCTGATCTGAAATTTTTTTATTTATAAAGGACTAAATACCGTGCAAAATGAGGATAAACTTGTTATTAAAGAATTTTTTTTTCTATGGGACTTAGAATTTTTTCAGATGCGGAACTTAAAAATTTTGCTACACATCTGAAAAAATTCTAAGTCCCATCGAAAAAAAATTCTTTAATAACAAGTTTATCCTCATTTTGCACGGTATTTAGTCCTTTATAAATAAAAAAATTTCAGATCAGATTTTGGCATAAGATCTCACGTAAGATCTTACGTAAGATCTTACGTAAGATTTTTCAATAGGGACATTTACTACACGGAGAAAATAGTTGGGTAAAAATTACCTACACTAGAGGATAGTTAAAGAGGAGCAGGAATATTTTTTAAATATATGAAAAGACATCATTAAAATGATAAATATAACATAGATTAATGAAAAAAATAAAGAGAGGAAATGTTGAATGAATAGCAGTGGAGGAGGGGGGAGGAGGGGGGGGGAGGAGGGAGATAATCTTTGGTTTTGACCTTATAACTATATAATATAGGGAGATATATATATATATATATATATAATTATTTAATATTAATAAATTTGTTATTTATTATTTTTCTTTGAGATTTTTCTTAACGTAGGTTCACTCAAAATTAAGTAAAGATCCATTTGGATTATTAAAATTTCTATGCTCTTCAAAAACTACTCTCTATACAGTTAAGATGATTTACTGTACAGTCGCAGTGAACATCTTTTGGAATTTAAACATTTTTAAGTTCCTCAAAAGCCACCATTTGAATAGCAAAAATTCACTGTAGACACAGTGAACACTTAGATTCTCATCACTTATAAGTTCCGAAAAAGTCCTTATTTAAATAGCGAAAAGTCACTAGATTGCACAGTGGACGTCGTTTGGATATTCAAAATTTATAAGTTCCTCAAAAGTCACTTTTTAAATAGCGAAAATTCACTAAAGATACAGTGAACAAAGACAACTTTTTCAAATAGTTGACAGCCACTAACATTATAGTGAACGCATAAAACAGTGTACTGATTCTGAAATAGTGAATATTCACTATGCGAAATAGTTGCTAGCATTTTTTTCTGAATCACACTATTCTATAAATAGTGAATAATCACTGAATTATATTAGTGAAATATTGTTTTCACTAATTGTTAAGTGATAATTTCGCTATTTCATCAGTGAAAAATGGGTTCACTACCACGATCAGCGAAATTTTCACTGGTTGAACTTAAGAGAGTATAATATAGTATATAACTGGGAAACACGACACAAGATCGCTTTGCCATACATATTTTGTTAGTTCGATATTATTTTACCGATAATAAATATTTATTTTACAAAAAAAAACATTTAATTGCATTCGTGATTTCGTTTACTGCTCTCTTAAGTTCAACCAGTGAAAATTTCGCTGATCGTGGTAGTGAACCTATTTTTCACTGATGAAATAGCGAAATTATCACTTAACAATTTGTGAAAACAATATTTCACTAATATAATTCAGTGATTATTCACTATTTAGAATAGTGTATTTCAGAAAAAAATGCTAGCAACTATTTCGCATAGTGAATATTCACCATTTCAGAATCAGTACACTGTTTTATGCGTTCACTATAATGTTAGTGGCTGTCAACTATTTGAAAAAGTTGTCTTTGTTCACTGTATCTTTAGTGAATTTTCGCTATTTAAAAAGTGACTTTTGAGGAACTTATAAATTTTGAATATCCAAACGACGTCCACTGTGCAATCTAGTGACTTTTCGCTATTTAAATAAGGACTTTTTCGGAACTTATAAGTTATGAGAATCTAAGTGTTCACTGTGTCTACAGTGAATTTTTGCTATTCAAATGGTGGCTTTTGAGGAACTTAAAAATGTTTAAATTCCAAAAGATGTTCACTGCGACTGTACAGTGAATCATCTTAACTGTGTAGAGAGTAGTTTTTGAAGAGCATAGAAATTTTAATAATCCAAATGGATCTTTACTTAATTTTGAGTGAACCTACGTTAAGAAAAATCTCAAAGAAAAATAATAAATAACAAATTTATTAATATTAAATAATTTTATATATAATAATTTTATGTTTATTATATATATATATATATATATATATATATATATATATATATATATATATATATATATATATATATTAATATATACATAAATTATTTAATATTAATAAATTTGTTATTTATTATTTTTCTTTAAGATTTTTCAATAATAATCCTACATTTAATATAGCCTCTAAAATAAAATCATATTTTATTTGTAGAACGGCGAAAACGTTGAATCGTTTATTGCTGAGAAAAGAGCTAAGTCAAAAAGCTCAATTCAGCCATACATCATATGCATACGCTCGGAATCGAAAATTAATTACTACATTCAAGGTGATGAAAAAATTTGCAGTAGGAAAGACAAAGAAATATAATTCCTACATTTGACCTGTTGTTCAAAATTTATTATGTATTTAATTTAGAGTATCCAGTTAAATTCCAAAATTTGATTCGTTTTATGGAAACATTTATTTATGAAATAGCAAGTACTGCCTCAGCAACTACGACTTCCCTGCACATTAATTTGCAGAATTTTGGAAAAAAAAATGAATTCTAAACAAATTAACAAGTATTCTGAGACTGAATCAGACTCCTAAATATTTTTTATGTATAGTAAATGTGCCATAAAAAAATATATTATATTATAATAAAAATATGTTATACTGTTTATTCTAATTTAGTATGATTACAAATACTGTAGTATAGTATTAATAGTACTGATTACAAATCAGTTAACAAGTAATTAAGGGAATGTGTGTGTGATGAATTTCCGTGCTCTACTATAACGACAAATCTCTATATTATCTACTAGCATCTATAATGTAAATTTGATTTTTTAAATAATTTTGAAACGGCTTTCTTAATGGCATTTTTGATTGCATCAAAACATTATTTATAATTTATAGAATGTGCGTAGACTTCTTTTTTTGGTTGATTTCAATTCCTATCGCTGAAAATACCGACTTATTTTTCAAATGGAATTGAAATCAGCCAAAAAAGAAGTCTACGCACATTTTACGAATTATAAATAATGTTCTGATGCAATCAAAAATGCCATTAAGAAAGCCGTTTTAGAATTATTTGAAAAATGAAATTTTCCTTAGATGCTAGCAGAGAATATAGAGAATTGTCGGTATAGTATGGAAATTAAAATAGGCATCCCCTTAATGGTTAATTTAAATAAAATTTATATCTATTAGACGGGTAGCAATGATTTATTGTTAATAAAAAAAATAGTTTGTGGCACGCTCGCACGTGCAAGCTTTACTATTTCCTGGAGACTTAAGTAGAGGGCGTCGACTCGCGTTGGCGATGTCGTAATAACTAGGCCTACAAAAGCAGTATTAATTTTTACAGTATTATGCACGTACATGTAAGTATTTTTTAAAAACGATTTTTCATCTTTCTGAACCCAAATGTGTGATTTTATGTAATAATCTGAATATCGAAAAACGTTGCCATTCCAAAATTTTCTTTGCGAAAAAGAAAAATGCAAATTTCAAGTAACATCCAATAGTTGTGTCTTTCTACACTAAAAAAGTTTGGCGCACCTCACGTACTACCATTTGAGCGTCAGAAGCGCCACCAGATTGATGCAGACAGTGTCCCAAAAATGAACTTCTGATACTCATATTGCACGCACTCCCGACGCGCCGACTAACCGGAGTAGTGGGTACTCCGATTAATGGGTCGAGTTGCTCAGAAGTTGACAAATAACTTCTCCGATTAGAACAGCAGCCACTTTAGTAACTACACTGAGAAAAATTGTTTGTAAAATTTATTAGAATTATAGTAAAAATTACTATAAATTATTGCAATGCGGCGACATAGTGAAACTTGATAAATTTTATCGTTTTTTTTTAATAATTTGCAAAAATTTAACAATTTTTAAATTAAATTATTATAAAAATTATAACTCCCATAATAAAAATTACTATGTAATATAGCAAATATGACTAATTATAGAATTTAAAAGAATTTATATTAAATTTTATCCCATATGTTACTATTTTTCCTATTAAATATATAAGTACTTACTATCGGATAGCAATTTTTGCTACATGATATTGTAAATTTACGCTAAGTTCTACGAAAATGTGGATGCGGCGCCACCGTAGCTCGTCAAAAGCTGGAAATCCGCGCGATATGGCAACGCCGCTTTAACATTAGCCGAGTGACAAAACTCGCTCTGTGTTACTCGGCCACGTTTTTACTGTTTCGGAGAATGCATCAATTTTAGTTAATCATTAACTTATTAACGAAAAGTAACTATACGTTTATCAATATTTTAAAAGTTAAAAGTTAGATGAATATTTGAATGATTGAGTGATTTATGCTATTGTATTGTATTCTCAGTGTAATAAGTCATATGCTTATTTCAAATATGCCGCCAAGTTATATCCAAAAAGTACAAGTATACATGTAGGTGGCGATCACTGATTTTTCTAACTCGCGCAAGCGGACAGGCATCTCTCCGGTTAGTATATAAGAGCAAATGCTCTGAAACTCCGTAAGCGAAATAATATGTATATGCGAGCGTGATCATAAATCGAGCAAATTATTATAATACAGCGTTTATAATTAGGTTAGTTATGCGAGAAATGTGAGCGAAATAAAAATATCTTTAAGACGTCGGTAAATTGTGATTCAAAAGTGACGGACAAATAAAAAAAGGTCTTCAGAAGAAAGAAATTAAATTATTTTTTCTACAATAAATGCAATTTTGAAAATTTATAAAATCTTGTTGTAAAAATTATAACACGAAGTTGTAAAATTTACAATATCGGATTGTAAAATTTACAAGCATTGTATTGTAAAATTTGAATGCTACAAATTTTACAATATAATATAGTAATTTTTATTAAAACTGAGTATGTCGCCGCGTTACAATATTTTATAGCAATTTTTACTATATTTTTAATAAATTTTATAAAAAAATTTTCTCAGTGTAATTATCGCGACTGATGATCTGACTTGGTGCTCAGGATACTCCGATCGGAGTAGCTGTTACTCCCGTCACAAAAGTAGCTCACTCTGCCCTATTCTGAGCATCCCCTGTACTGCCGGAGTACCCAAATATTTTTCAGTGTAGACGGTCTTTCATTTTAAATAAAGGAGATAACACTTATTAGTTTTTAATACGAAAATTTTAAAGCTTACATCACATTAAAATTTTCGATAAAACTCCTGGAGTGAATAGCAAATAAACACTCTTTTAGGTAGTATTGCACACATCGTTTTTTCATGTTAAGCGTATATGTGCCACACAAAATTCAGAAAAGTGTTATAAATCATCTTGCGTACCGACAGTTAATTACTTAAGGGGATGCCTAACATAATTTCACAGTTTTCATGTAATTTTTTAAAAATAGTACTGTAAAATAATTTCCTCGTTGAAGAAAACTTAATAAAAAATGGTATTTTAAATAACCTTTTTTCCACAAAAATATGAAAAAAATGATAATCAAAATAAAAAAAATGCATTATTATTATGTGATTGTTATTCTACTATTTTTAGCAAGATTAATGTGATATTATAAAATTATTTTGACGGTTGTTTGTATTATTTTTTATTTATTAAACGGTCTCTAAATTACATATCTTTTAACTAATAAGTAGCATTTATAAATGTATTAAGGTGATGCCTATCTTAATTTCCGCACTTTATTATACCAACCATTCTCTATATTCTCTGCTAGCATCTAATGTAAATTAGATTTTTCAAATAATTTTGAAACGGCTTTCTTAATGGCATTTTTTATTGTATCAAAACATTATTTATAATTCATAGAATGTGCGTAGACTTCTTTTTTTGGTTGATTTCAATTCCTATCGCTGAAAATACCGACTTACTTTTCAAATGGAATTGAAATCAGCCAAAAAAGAAGTCTACGCACATTTTAAAATGCCATTAAGAAAGTCGTTTTAAGGGGATGCCTAACTTAATTTTCGTGCTCTACTATACCGACGATTCTCTATGTTCTTTGCTAACCTCTAAGGCAAATTTGATTTTTCAAATAATTTTGAAACGGCTTGCTTAATGGCAGTTCTGTTTGCATCAAAATATTATTTACAATTCGTAGAATGTGCGTAAACTTCTTTTTTGGCTGATTTCAATTCCAATTGAAAAATAATTAGTCAGTATTTTCAGCAATAGGAAATGAAATCAGCCAAAAATGAAGTCTACGCACATTCTATGAATTATAAATAATATTTTGATGCAAACAGAACTGCCATTAAGCAAGCCGTTTCAAAATTATTTGAAAAATCAAATTTACATTAGATGCTATAGCAGAGAATATAGAGAATTGTCGGTACAGTAGAGCGCGGAAATTATGTTCGGCATCCCCTTAATTTGAAAAATCAAATTTGCCTTAGATGCTAGCAGAGAATATAGAGAATTGTCGGTATAATAGAGTGCGGAAATTATAAGATAGGCATCACCTTAATACATTTATAAATGCTACTTATTAGTTAAAAGATATGTAATTTAGAGACCGTTTAATAAATAAAAAATAATACAAACAACCGTCAAAATAATTTTATAATATCACATTAATCTTGCTAAAAATAGTAGAATAACAATCACATAATAATAATGCATTTTTTTTATTTTGATTATCATTTTTTTCATATTTTTGTCGAAAAAAGGTTATTTAAGGATGTACGAGCGGTTCCTGTACAAAAATCACTTTTCCAACTTAGACAGTTCTAACTTTGAGATTATTTTCTACTATATTTACCCATGCTATTAAAATAAAAAATAATTAATTGACCGTCTAGTTTTTGAGAAAATAGCTTGTGAAAAATGACGTAAAAGTCAGCACTATCATAAGGTTCTATGTATTAAACTACCTACCTTAAAAGCTATTATTCCAAATACTAGACGGTCAATTAATTATTTTTTGTTTTAATAGCATGGGTAAATATAGTAGAAAATAATCTCAAAGTTAGAACTGTCTAAGTTGGAAAAGTGATTTTTGTACAGGAACCGCTCGTACATCCTTAAAATATCATTTTTTATTAAGTTTTCTTCAACGAAGAAATTATTTTACAGTACTATTTTTAAAAAATTACATGAAAACTGTGAGCTGATTATTGTGTTCAATAGAAATTATTGCAATAATGATTCTATTCTAATCACGCTACTAACATAAATATCCTTAGTCGCTAAGTGAAAATCAGATAATAATATCATTAACTGATGGATCACAGATTTTATTGAAATTACTTGTTTGCGTTATTCTATGATTCAAGGTGCATTTTATTCCCTTTGGTTTGGATACATTTTTAAAAAAATTACATTTGTTAACCGTTTTGTTTATTGTATTTCTTTAAATAAACGTAAAACTCTCCCGTAGGTCTAATGAAATCAATAATTCGGAATTTTCCTCGTCTTCTCCTAATAACTATAATCTGTAGACATTAATTTTTACTATTTTCTGCTTAAAAGATAAATTTGTAAAAAATGTTGGACATTGCTAAGAAAATATTCAAGATAAAAGTCTTTAAGGAATAAATACGCATTTTGGGCCGCTGAAGGAGACGGTTATTATAAATCTAATAAATCAGATTTAAAGTTCACTTTATCTATGTTTTACAATTCTGTACAAAAAGACAAAAAATTTTATGACAGAGTGGATTTTTGTAAATATAAAAAATATAATGTATACGAACTCAAAAATTGTTATTTTTCAATTCAAAACTACAATTCCTGAAGCCCTGCAAAAATATTATACTAATCCAACAACAATTTCACTTATTATATATAGGAATTCTTGTAGAATGCATGCAGCAAGTATAACAAAGTATAAATCGAAACTATCAAGCTATAGTTCAATTTTTAGCTCCATTAGCCTGAAAAGGAGAAAAAATTATTTTTTTTTTATAATTACTCTATACCATGAAATTAAAGAAACTAAAAGATAGAATTTGATGAAGAAAGTCTGTAGTCGCTGTTTTGACTAGCGACTTAAGGGTAGAACCTCCTTAACCCGTTTACGCCCAAATTGGCATAAAATTTTGTTATTTTTCAATCGCGATACTCCTTAAGTAATACTTATTCCATCATAATGAAATTACATATTTTTTTTGTATTTTTTTCCTGCTCTTTTCGAATCTGTTCTTAGATTCTTGATATTTGCAGTTATTTTTAAAATATGGCTGTTTAAGTATGAAAAACAGCAATAAAATTGATATTTTTTTCGAAATTATCACGAATCTGAACAAGAATCCGTTTTCGGAGAGCGCTAAAACTCTGGATCGGGTAGAATGCAGACTTATACTAAAAGTTAGGATCGTAAGTTAATTGAAATTCAAAATGACGATCACCGAAGCCGCTGTTTTTTTGACTGTAATAAAAAGCTTTATAATTTTTTTCCCAATAAGTATTAACTTAATAAAAAAAATTATAAAAAATTAAGTGCTTAGAATTAATCAAAGAATTTGTGTGAATTTTGTCAGAATTCTTTTAATAATTTTTTATTTTTTTGATTAGTCCATTTTTGACAAGTGCGAAAATCATTTTAAATATTCTGAAAAAATCCACACGTCTACTTTGACTAATTTTCAGCACTTTTTGTTCTATAAAAGTTTTTCGTAAAGTTGATACTTATCGAGAGAAAAGATCGCAAACGTTTTCATTACATTCTTTTATAGATCTTTCTCACGATCAGTATACAATTGTTTGTATATAATTAATTCAAAGTACTTCCTTTTTTTATTTATATTTTAAGAATCTCGTACAGCCCTTGGGCCTGGTACTACGTGCCGACTCTTGTTATTGCTTACTACCGAGCGGGGGGAGGACACTGCTCTGATCCCCTCGCTTAGGTGTGATGGGAGGACACGGCTCTACCCCACCCACCCTGTAGCCCAGCGTTTTTTCTCTCGACCGTCTCTGCCGGTAGATCTCTCGCCCTACGTCCCTAATCCCACTCCGCATTCGCCCAGGCTTATGCCTGTGGAACAGGGAAAACCTGTGGCCAAACCTATAACCAGGGTAAATGCCAATTAGGAAAACCCGTTCCGGAGTGGGTCGGTATATTGAGAATGCTCAAATTAGATGCCCAAGTCACATACATTTCGTAGGCCTGAGCACCGAATTTGTCATTCTCATACCTCCCGCTCACTTTGTTGAGTGTGGAGAAAAACACCTAAGAGATCGAGGAAGCATCGCAACCTCCAGCGCGGTCACCCATCCAAGTAGTGTCCACGCCGAAAGTTGCTTAACTCTCCCGAACGCCCGAGGTGCATCTCCACCACTCAGCCAAAGCGTCGGTTATATCCTTTTTTTATAATTTTTTTATTAATTTAATATTTATTGGGAAGAAATTATAAAGCTTTTTATTGCAGTTATTATTTTAATTAACTTACGATCCTTACTTTTAATATAAGTCTGTATTTCTCCCGATCCAGAGTTTTAGCGCCCTTCGATAACGGATTCTTGTTCAGATTCGTAATTATTTCGAAAAAAATATCAATTTTATTGCTGTTCTTCATACTTAAACAGCCGTATTTTAAAAATAACTGTAAATATTATCAATCTAAGAACGGATTCGAAAAGAGCAAGAAAAAATACAATAAAAAAAACATGTTGTTTCATTGTGATTGAATAAGTATTAATTAAGCAGTATAGCGATTCAAAAATAACAAAATTTTATGCCAGTTTGGGCGTAAACGGGTTAAAGAGCGCCTGCATTTGAGGACCCGGTTCCATTCTTACTGTAAACAAAAATGTAGCTCGCTTTTTTTTTAAATATACTCTTAAAGTTTTAGTGTGAAATCCACACTTAACTAGTGAATTTTTACTCTTAGCTATGGAAAGAATTGAACGACTAGGTTTATTGTTTTAAACCTTACTCTAAACTAATGCAATCATGCCACACAATAAAATAGATATAAAATTCTACTCAATTTTCGTACTGTTATTCCTGCAATACTGATTGAACCAATAGTGTGGATTTAAATTACACACACGCGCGCGCGCACGTAGGTACACTGAAAAAAATTTGGTGCGTGTGCTTCTCCGGCGGTACGAAGGGCGCTCCGAATAGGGTCAGCGTGCAGTACTCTGGTGATCGGAGTAACAGCTACCCCGATCGGAGTATCCCAAGCACCAAGTCAGAGCATCAAGCGCGCCACCTAGTGGGTATAGCAGCTGCCCTTTCAAACGGAGTAGCGCAAATATAACTTCTCGTGATCGCGCGCTCGGCGTATCATATCAACATCGCAAATAGTTATAATATATGATTTAAATAGTTTTTTGTGCCATAAGGATGGAAAGATTTGTTAATGTTAATGCAGCAGCTGCTTCATTGAAAGAGGCATTCGTCGCATGGTTTTTATCATGGATGTATATTAATTACTTTATATTCCTTTCCTGGTAGAAAATTAATTATTTATCTATTACGTAAATAATGTAATACGTAAATAAATAATTATTTAATTACTTATTAAATAAATAAATTTTAATCGCTCTGTAACGCGCGTGCTCTTATACAGCGTAAACTATTCCGAGCCGTTCGCTCTATCAGTCGGAGTATCCACTATGAGTAGCAGAAGTTTGTTTTCGGGACACTGTGTGCGCCAAGCCGGTGGCGCTTCCGACGCTACAGTGCCAGTACGTGAGGCGCGCAAAATTTTTTTCAGTGTAAGTATATATGTATGATGTATCTATGTAAGTAAGTATATACAGGGTGGGCCAAAAGTACTGGAACGGCCAAATAATTCGGCGGGATTGTATTTTAGGAGAAAAAGCGTAAAACAAAAAATATAGCATTTTTTCTTGGCTATTCGACGCTGATAATGACCATGACCTTGACCATAACATTGAATGTCATTTCGAAAAATCGAAAAATTACTAAAAATATTATTGATTTAGAATTGTATGAAAAATATAGTGGTATTTTTTATTTTTGCAATTTTTAATTTTTTAGAATATTGTTTTTTAGGCAATTCCACAAAATTAAAAATTAGAAAAATAAAAATACCACCATATTTTCATACAATTTTAAATCAATAATATTTGTACTAATTTTTCGATTAGATGCATCCTTTTCGAGAAAAAAATTGAAAAAATTGAAGAGTTTAAAAATGTTTAAATATTAGCAAATTTTTTTCTCAGAAACTATGCGTTTAGTAAAGAAAGTGTTAAAAGCACTTTTGATCCAAAATTTTGTACTCTTTCCGAATTCGGTGTCAAAAATAGGGATTTCTATTTGAAAAAACAAAGTTGACTTTGAATTGACATTCAAGGTTATGGTCAAGGTCAAAGTAATTATCAGCGTCGAATAGCCAAGAAAAAATCCTGCATCTTTGGTTTTAAGCTTTTTCTCCTAAAATACAATCCCGCCGAGTTATTTGGCCGTTCATGTATTTTTGGCCTATCCTGTATACACGGTGTTCAAAAAATGTTTTCGGAAAACAGTACAGTCATGTAGGGGGTCAAATTTTAAGCACTTTTGACCTTTTGACATTTTGTGAAATTTTGGATAATTATCAAGATATTGTTAATTAAATATTAAGAAAATTATCCAATCAGCGTTCGAGCTGATGATGATCCCCACACGGCTCTCCCCGCGCTGCTCGCACTGCTCAAGTAACGTATGTGTATGTATATAAACAGGGTTGTGAAAATATTAATTATCCATTTTCTAATTGATAATTAAACTATGTAATTATCAATCTTCGGCCGCATAATTGATAATAGTTTAATTAAATAGTTTAATTACTTTTTAATTTATGGACAATAAATTTTACTAACAAGGAAGGTCTTTCAGGTGTGTCTCATCGATTTTGATGAAATTTGGATATGTTGTAGAATATAAAAAAATAAGAGACACGTATTTTTTTATCGGCTCATAAACACATTTAAGGGGTAAAAACCACCCCTAAAGATCACCCCTAAAAATGGTTTTTTGTAAATAACTTAACTTCAAAACAATATTTTCCAAAAAAACAAAATGGACTTTGTTTTAAATTAAATTCTATTTTGTTTTTTAGGAAAATATTGTTTTGAAGTTGAGTTATTTACAAAAAAACATTTTTAGGGTTGGTTTTCACCCCTTAAATGTGTTTATGAGCCGATAAAAAAAATACGTGTCTCTTATTTTTTTATATTCTACAACATATCCAAATTTCATCAAAATCGGTGAGACACACCTGAAAGACCTTCCTTGTAAGTAACATAGTCATTTTTAACCGACGTGTAACAAATATAAAAAACGACAAATGCCTATTTTCTTTTTAGTTAAAGTCTTCGAAATCCACCGTTTTACGGGCTTTCGTATATTTCTTACGAAAAAATCGCATCTGCGGCAGGATTAGAACACCTGAGTTCACTTGGGCAGCGTCGCTCTAGTAGCCTAAGCACTTAGACCACTAGACCACCGACTGTATTTAGAAATTTATATACTATTAAAATTTTATATTAATATTTGAAAAAATCGTTTATTATTTCTGTATATTGTTCATATTAATATTTCTGTATATTGTAAGGATAAACAAAATTTGACCGGGAAGGCGTTTATGATCTATCGGAAATGCCAATGCATTAAAAACAATAGCGTGCTATTCTAACCTATAATTTGACTGGAGTCTTTGAAGCTCCGCGAGCGACAAGTCCGGAGGATATTGTAAGAATCTTAGATTTTACAAATTTTACTACGTAACATAGCATAATTGATAATAGTTTAATTAAATAGTTTAATTATCAATTATGCGGCCGAGGGTTGATAAATAAACTATTTAAATATCAATTATTGGGCTTAGTTAATATTAAAAATTTAATTAATTAATACCATCTCTGTATATAAGTTATATTATTTATCTCGCGAGGTGAAATACGCCAGATGTTTCCCGTCTAAAAAATAAAATTACGTTTTATCAGATTGAAATTTTATTCAAGTTCCGAGTGATGAACTTATACATTTCGTATCATAATACCACTCTATATAAGAATAAAATTTCACTTGATGCACGAGTCATGAACTTTCATCCGATTTAAACTGGTTATAAAATTCACACGAACTAAATTTAAACCGATTAATGTCTCACTTGGAATTCTGATGGAAAGTAGGTTTCCATTCAAATTAATGAGCATATATTAAGACTTACACTAGCACTAAGTGTGAAACGTTAACTCGATATGAATCGTGAGAAAAAATTTAACTCTAACATTTTACACAGTATCTAACGCTCACACTTATAGTGTTAAAACTACACTTATTCTATTACGCACTAAGGTAGTGTGAATAATTCACACTAAGACTTTAAGAGTGTAAATATAATTAAGAAATAGTTTTATTATGTATTTTGTACGTAATCATAAGCCAATTAAAACAGTCTAGTAAAATCTATGTATTCTATTTTTGTGTTCCTTTTATTTTAATTTTTTCTTAGCTGCTGCGACTTTCTCTGGTTTACGTTATTACGTATTATCTAAATATTTAAACTTAAAAAAAAATTATACTTTTGGATTAGATTTTTAGTCTTTATTAGTAGAACTGATGAATTATTGTAAAAATATAGATTTTTTGAAAAGTTTGCTTGTTAATTTTTCTATTCAGAGGACCTACAGCAAAAAGTCTTTTAAAGAGTTTTTGTTTCTAGGTGAAAAGTCATTCACCAAATGATATAGAAGGGAATATATCGTCTGTTTGGAGCTTAACAGCGCCATCTCGGAGTCCAGTTAAAAAAGGTGTCATGTCAGACTTTTTCCACCTCGAGTCCGAAATGGCACCTCTTCGAACCGGATTTCGAGATGGCGCCGTTTAGCTCCAGATTTACAATATGATGTGAAGGGTAAATACAGTTTTTGCTTGTAAATATTTTAATTAATTTTCAATTTATTTGCACATAGTAGAGAACGACTACCAATAAAGGACTTTGTTGGATTTCTTGCACTTGATAAATTGAATTAGACATAATAAAACTTGTTAAAAATACACATTTTTATGAAAAATAAAAAACAGTTCTAGTTACAAGAACTTTTTTTTTTAAAATCATAGGTAATTTTATGAGTTTCCAAGTATACACGGAGAGAAAAAACTTAATAAAAATTACTATTTTCTCATAGGAAAGAAGTGACAGTCTTGAATAATGAGGAATTTTGATATTGATATAGTAAATTTTGTTATTAAAATGCTAAAATTTACTATTAATATTATAAAATTTAATAAATTTTGTTACAAAAATTTCTATTTTTTATAATAAAAGTTGTAATAATAAATTGTACTAGAAATAGTATTAAATTTTACGAACAAAAAGTAGTAAATTTTACTATGAATATTGACAACGTTTGATAACTTTTGTTACAAAAATTACTACTTTCTATAGTAAAGCCTGTGGTCGGAAGCGTATGCGCATGCGTCTGAACTCGCGTCGGGTGCGCCTGGATTACGCATATGTAAAAATTGGATGTAATTTAATAATAAAAGAAATAATAAAAATGCAAAATTGAAATAAAGTCTACTTTTTACTTTTTCAATCGATTTTATTGCTTATCAGTTTTTAATATTTTGCCACAAGTTCTAAGATTCAAATAAAATACTTAAAATGCTATGCCTAGGTGGCGCGGAGAAAAAATCGTCACCCGCAAGTGGTTGGAAGCCATATTGGGTAGTATATAAGAAAAATAAGTTTCTATCATGGTACATTACGTGCGAAAACGTAGAAGTAGATTTATGTATGTAGATTATATTTGTAATTGAAGCGAATGCGTTAAATTTAATCAATACTGTTTAGCGATAGAAAAGTGTTTGAGTGTTAAGTTAATTCGAATAAGTAATATGTACAAGAGTCTCCAAGTCAAGATGAGAATAATTTCAGTGACAAAAAAAAATATTTTGCAAAATTTGCAATTCTACGTTCTAAAAATTACTTTCTTAAATATTAAAAATTACTACTTTTAATACTAAAAAATTAGTACTTTCAATACTAAAAAATTAGTACTTGAATATTAAAAATTACATTAGATACATTCCAAAAAATGTTATGCCATAATTTCAATATTTCTTATTAAAAATTCTAAAAATTATTACATATTTAGCAAAAATTACTATTTTTTTTAGCAGTTATTGCTATTTCTAAAAATTACTATGTTTCATAATAATTTTTAATACAGTACAAGACTGTCATTCTTTTCCTATATAAAGTAGCAATTTTTACTATGAATTTTCACAATTTTTACTAGGTTTTTTCTCTCCGTGTAGCGATCAGTGTATTCAAGTATCTAAATGTTCATATTAAAAAACTAATAAATTAAAATAAATTTTTCGAAATTCGAAAATTTGTAATAAATAGAAAAGGAATTGATGGATTAAAAGAATTTATTGTGCCAAATTCAGCATTAAAAATAAAAAATTGAGCTAAGACGAAACTAACGTAAAATTTGAACATGTAATTCCCAAGATAAAGTGGTATACATACACACATGCACATTCATACAAATATTTTCTAAACAGTTTTTTCGGGTTTGAAATTCTTCACACAGAAAAAAATTTAGTTGAATCAATGGCAGCAAGGACAATAATTAGCAACAATTGCCTTTGTTCCATTGACTGAATGGAAAATCTATTGGATTAATTCATTTTCTATTAAATTAAACGCATCCATCATTAGACTAATAAATATTTCCGTCAAATTATTGTAACACGTTTTTATTAAAATGACTTCAATATTTATATTAAAATAAAAATATTTTTACTAAAACAATAGTACAGAGGTTAATTTAATGAATATTTTCATTAAGTGAATATTACATAATATATTAAATTTAATAAAAAAATCTATATTCTCTTAATAAATAAGTTTCTTTCAATGAACAATAATTCTATTAAAAGAAACTATCGCTTAATTGTAAGAATGAATTGTTGTATTAAATCAACAAACATTGTGCTTTAATTTTTGCAAATCAACGAAATATTAACAATCGATGTGATAATGAATTAGTTCATTTTATATTCATAATACTCACATAAAACTAGGGAAGTAAATGGTAACGTATCCGTAAAATTGTTAAAATGTCTATATAAGGTAAAATATACTACATGATATAAGGAGAGGAAAGGGGCAGTGGTAGGCGAAAGAGCCGACGGCGTTGGTAACCGGCGCACGACTTTTGTTTACATTCCGAACGTTCTCGAATTTCGTGTTACCAATAAATGATAAACTTATATTTCATTATTAAATATCGTTTCAAAATTGACCGCTAAAGTTTGGCTTTTCTCGCAAGCGGCTGCGAAACGTCCCGGTTAGTATATAAGGACAAGTCGTAAGGGTTCTAACATTGTATGCGAGCGATGCGTTAAATGATAGGTATTATTTAATAAAACATGCGTGCGATATTAGCTTTAGGTGTATGGTTTACGAAAGATTTAATTATAAGGTATCTGATAAAATAAAAATGTAATCCTCTACTTTCACAAAACTTCAGTGTATTTCAGATTCTTTGAAAGTTTCCAGGCCATTCTGCGATAGCGATATTGCAAATAACCAAAAATATGAAATCGAGATTCTTTTTTTATTTATTTTCATCAATAGCCTCTAGGTCATTAAATTAACATCGTATTTCAGTTGTTTCAACAACGTTTTAGTCTATTCAGTGAACTACCTTTAGTTCATTGAATGAACTTTTTATATCTGTTGTTTCAGCCATATTGCAGTCTGTTGAATTAACTGCCTCTAGTATGTTAAAATAACAAAAAAAGATAGTTGTTGCTATTTATTGTTTTCGCGGTCATTGTTCCAACTAAATTTTTGTCTCGGTGTTGAAAACAAGTTTTCACAAAGTTTCAGCAAAGCTTTAATTTTTACGATTACAATCTTTCCTATATGAGGAAGCAATAAGTGCAATAACCGCTACCTATATTTTTTTGTATTATTTGGCTTTGAATATATTAATGGAATAACTTTCCGCCACTTTTAAACATTCTTGGAAGTAACTAACATTTCAAAAATAAAAATATCAAAATCTAAAAAAGATATTGGAATTTTATAAAATTTTTGCTTACATCATAAACTAAGTATCAATTCTATTACAAATATTCACATGCTTAATCACAAAATTAAGTTTCAAATCCTCTTTAATTTTGAAAAAAAAATGAAAAAATAAATAAATAAAAAACGCATTTATTTATCTTTGTATGAATGAAAGGAATGTCTTATTTCAATTTTCAGATATTCAGTTCAGAACTTTAGGAGAAATATGAGTTGAGAAATGTTTCGTGTTTTAGTATTTACATATTTTTCAGACCATTTTTTGATTTTAAAGTCAATTTTGAAATTAAAACGAAGCATTCGTTCATTCATACGGAGGTCAATAAAGAGCAATTATTTTTTAAAAGTTGTTTTGATTTGAAAAAAAAAGACGTGGATTTGATGCCAATAAGGCAAATTCTTAATCTTACATTTTACATGTAATGAATCACATACTAAAGGATTTGACATATTAGATCTTTTATACTAATTTTCAGTAATATACAGCTCGACGCTACTGTTTATATACAAAAATATTAATTTCTGAGTAATTTTTGTGAATTTATATTACCTTCGATCTCTTCAAGAGACTATTAAAAATTGACTCTATCAACCATATATCAAATGAATAAAAGATAGTACAAGAATTGTACTTATTAATAAATGTCATTTTAGAATGCTACTCTCTAAAGTTGAATTAGTGGAAATTCCACTAATTTTTTAGTGAACAGATTTTTCACAAATTATGTAGTAAAATCCACTAATCAATTAGTAAAACCCACTATGAATTAGTACAATTTCACTAATTGAAATAGTAAGAAAGTGTTCTACTAATATTCTATTTAATTAGTAATTCACTAATTTAATTAGTAAAAACCACTTTTAAATTAGTGAAAAATAAACGATAGTGCGCGTGTGTAGACTGGGGCCTAACTTTTCCTGACAATGACGACTCCGCGAGGCTTCCGTTTCTTCATGCGCTGTCGTTAGTAAGTGCTACGTGGCAGTAATTATTTTCTGAAAACTTCATCATCACACAACAAAAGGTATGTATAAAATTATATTATTATTATTATTTTTAAAAACAATGTATGCTGACATATGTAGACATACGTAGACATATATATATCTATATATGTACAGACATATATATGAATAAGAAAATTCTAACCTATATTAATGTTGTTACTTTTTTTCAGATTTTCTCCATTAGTATTTTATTATTTCATTGGATAGAAAACAGGAATTATGCCAATAAAAGGATTGAACTCCGAAGGATTAAAAAATTATCTGAAGGAAAGCTTCTCCATTGATGAGTTATACGCTAATATAAATAATGTAAACTTAGGAGAACATAGCAGCAACAGTAGCAGTAGCGCGACAGAATAACACGATTAAAAAATTTTTCTGTTTATAAAAGAAAGTTTTAATAAACTATTTTGTAATACATATAATATGAGTATTTTTTCTGTTTTTCACTAATTGAATTAGTGGATTCCCCAATTTAAAAAAAATTCATTTCACTAATTTATTAGTAGTTTTCACTATTTTAATAGTGCAGATATTTACTATTTCAATTAGTAGATTTTATTCACTATTTCAAATAGTAGTTTTCCACTAATTCATAGTGGAGCAATTTTCACAATTCAAATTAGTGCATAGTCACAATAAATTTGTGGTTTTCCACTAATTCAACTTTAGAGAGTACACAAATGAAAACAATTTGTATGATTTGGTATTATTACTCTATTAGTCTTTTCTTGGACATATTATGTCATAAAAATATTTATTCTTTAATCGTTTTTTGTTTAAGAAATCTTTAAAAATGGGATAAGATATTGTGCGTTTTATATATTTTTTACTAATACGTGGAGTGGGCCAAGGTAGAAAAATATTTAATTTACGTTATATTGTTTATTCCTGATTTTTTAAAATTTTTCCTTCCATTTTTTTATGTTGTAAATGTAAAACAAATTTTTTAAATTGTGTTAAAAAATCATTTTATAATTATAAAAATGCTATACTTGACTAGCAAAAACTTGTTATCTTTATTTGATCAGTTTTAGTAAATAAAGTAGGTTATGATTATGAGTCCAAGTAGCAATAAAATTTTGCAAATTTACGGACTTTTCAACCTTTTTTTTTGTTCCATAATAACAAATTATTGTTACAAAAATCTGAAAGTTTTAAAATTTATTTATTCGAATGTAGTTATGCGATCGATATTGCAAGCACCACAGTTATTTTATATGTTTATTCATATGTGTCTGCATTTTCTATAAGCATTACTATGTTCAGATTAACAGTACACACTTGTATTAACCAATTACATCAATATTTTAATGTCGAATGTAAAATCCTATTATCATTTTGCAAGTAACAAGACTAAGCAATTTACTGAAGCATTTCTTTTGAAAGACAATTACTTTTTTTAATATAAAGAACACCTCAGGTATTAAAAGAAAATAATTTCTAAATGTTTGAGGGAAATCTAAAAACAGCAAACTACTACACTGAGAGAAATAATATAATAAAAATGATTGTATCTTTAACAAAAATTACTAAGTAACTTTGCAATCGGGACTTATACTTGAGTTTAAAGAAAAATTGCTATGTCACTTAGTTAATTTTATTTTAATAAATTTTAATAAGTCACATAGCAATTTTTAATTTATGGACAATAAATTTTACTAACAAGGAAGGTCTTTCAGGTGTGTCTCATCGATTTTGATGAAATTTGGATATGTTGTAGAATATAAAAAAAATAAGAGACACGTATTTTTTTATCGGCTCATAAACACATTTAAGGGGTAAAAACCACCCCTAAAGATCACCCCTAAAAATGGTTTTTTGTAAATAACTTAACTTCAAAACAATATTTTCCAAAAAAAACAAAATGGACTTTGTTTTAAATTAAATTCTATTTTGTTTTTTAGGAAAGTATTGTTTTGAAGTTGAGTTATTTACAAAAAAACATTTTTAGGGTTGGTTTTCACCCCTTAAATGTGTTTATGAGCCGATAAAAAAAATACGTGTCTCTTATTTTTTTATATTCTACAACATATCCAAATTTCATCAAAATCGGTGAGACACACCTGAAAGACCTTCCTTGTAAGTAACATAGTCATTTTTAACCGACGTGTAACAAATATAAAAAACGACAAATGCCTATTTTCTTTTTAGTTAAAGTCTTCGAAATCCACCGTTTTACGGGCTTTCGTATATTTCTTATGAAAAAATCGCATCTGCGGCAGGATTAGAACACCTGAGTTCACTTGGGCAGCGTCGCTCTAGTAGCCTAAGCACTTAGACCACTAGACCACCGACTGTATTTAGAAATTTATATACTATTAAAATTTTATATTAATATTTAAAAAATTGTTTATTATTTCTGTATATTGTTCATATTAATATTTCTGTATATTGTAAGGATAAACAAAATTTGACCGGGAAGGCGTTTATGATCTATCGGAAATGCCAATGCATTAAAAACAATAGCGTGCTATTCTAACCTATAATTTGACTGGAGTCTTTGAAGCTCCGCGAGCGACAAGTCCGGAGGATATTGTAAGAATCTTAGATTTTACAAATTTTACTACGTAACATAGCAAAACTCATAGATATTCATGAATAGAGTACATTTTGTAAAGTTACTTGGTAAAATATATTCAGGTGATAACAAAATTTAAATTAGTTTAAATAATTTTTAAATAATTACTGTAAAATTACTAATAGTTCAAAATTCTGCTATGTTCTTTAGGTATTTCTCTCAGTGTAACATTTTCGTGCAATATTCGCTTAAAAATATTTTTTTTTATTCCTATGATCCTGCTGATTCGGTTGTTTTAATGATAATTTGACTAAGATTTTTGTAATCTTTTTACTTATAAAAAAATTTCAATCTGTTGCACAGATTTTCAATAATTGACTTTTTTATTTGACATTTATTTTCCACATCAACGGTGCTTACGAAGACAATTCCTGCGAAATTTTATGCAGCGAACAGAACAACGTATCAAAAGATGCGACGAAAACAATGGTTTATTAAAAATTAACTGCGAAAAAAACTTTTTTTATAAAATGCACAGTGACAGAAAATTATTCAAATATGTAGCAAAAAAATGATATTCTTAAAATTTGAGTATAAACTTTATTTTAATTATTTAACACAACATATTATGTCGGTGCATTCTCTGCATAAGGGCATAATGAGTTATATTCCCACATGGTTTGTTTTTCTTTTTTGCTTTCTCAAAGAGAAAGCTTTGCATCGGGGGAAATTTTCAAATAAAATTTGTTTATATTTTTAAATGTTTCCAGTGGTGATAAGTTAAGAAATACTGTTTTCAGAAATGTATGTGTGTATGTATGTATGCTCACAGAAATGTGTGTTTGCCATAACTCTCGAAAGCACGTTCGCGACTGCCTGAAATTTGGCACATATATCAAGTTCATTTCATTACATCCCTTTTCGATACTAAACGAATTTTGTGAAATTAATTAAAAAAAATTATACACTTTTCATCCATTTGTGCCATAGATGTACCAAAAAACCTAGGATCCATACTCGTAAAGTTCATTAATTTTTCTTCAAAAATATGTCTACTCGAAGCTACTTAATCATTATTTTTTGGCTTCAATTCTCTTTGAGAAAGCATTTTATTAAGGGGCCCAGCATGGATTAAAGTGAAATAAAAAATACATTTTCCAGTATAATAACTATAAAAATTGTATTCATCACTTTTTATTAATGGACCTTCTTACACTTTAAGTATTCACATAATTTAAAGTATTTATATACAGGGTGTCTCACCGACGCTTTGGCTGAGTGGTGGAGATGCACCTCGGGCGTTCGGGAAAGTTAAGCAACTTTCGGCGTGGATACTACTTGGATGGGTGACCGCGCTGGAAGTTGCGATGCTTCCTCGATCTCTTAGGTGTTTTTCTCCACACTCAACAAAGTGAGCGGGAGGTATGAGAATGACAAATTCGGTGCTCAGGCCTACGAAATGTGTCTTGGGCATCTAATCTGAGCATTCTCAATATACCGATCCACTCCGGAACGGGTTTTCCTAATTGGCATTTACCCTAGTTATAGGCTTGGCCACAGGTTTTCCCCGTTCCACAGGCATAACCCTGGGCGAATGCGATGCACACCTAAGCGGGGGGGTCAGAGCAGTGTCCTCTCCCCGCTCGGTAGTAGGCAATAACAAAAAAAAGTCGGCAGGTAGTACTAGGCCCCAAGGGCTGTACAAGATTCTCAAATATAAAAAAAGAAAATATATATATATACACAGGGTGTCTCATTTTAAAGAAACCACCCAGAAATTTTCACCGGTTCGCGTTGTACAAAAAAATTGTTTTAGAATTGTATGAAAAATATAGTGGTATTTTTTATTTTTGCAATTTTTAATTTTTTAGAATATTGTTTTTTAGGCAATTCCACAAAATTAAAAATTGGAAAAATAAAAAATACCACCATATTTTTCATGCAATTCTAAATCAATAATATTTTTAGTAATTTTTTTATTAGATGCATCCTTTTCATAAAAAAATTGAAGAGTTTAAAAATGTTTAAATATTAGCAAATTTTTTTCTCAGAAACTATGCGTTTAGTCAAAAAAGTGTTAAAAGCACTTTTGATAAAAAATTTTGTGCTCTTTTCGAATCCGGGGTCAAAAATGGGGGGTTCCTATAAAAAAAAAAACACTTTGACCTTCAAATGACCATGAAACTAAGTCTCAAGGTCAAAACTGATTTCATAAAAAGATGGCCCCCATTGTCCCAAACAACTTTTGTCTGAACAATTTTTTTGTACAACGCGAACCGGCGAAAATTTCTAGGTGGTTTCTTTAAAATGAGACACCCTGTAGTATCAAAATCCAAACAGTGGTCTTTATCTCTACTATTGTTCCATTAAAATATCCTAAACTTTTATTCATTTGTTAACTTGCCGTAGCTTTTTTTTCATTACGATGACTTATGTCACCAGACCAGACTTAAATTACTCTTCATAACTTGCACCTCACATGTAACGAATCACTTTTCTGAAAAAAAAAAAAAAAAAAAAAAAAAATGCCATTTACAGGTTAGAGTGCACAAATTATTTTATTTAATAGTTTAACCATTAATTCTAAAGTACACCACGTCTTCTTCACAATTTTTTTTTTTGAAAACTCAGAAAGTCGTTAAAAAAATATAAGAAAAGTGATCCGTTACATGTGAGGTGCAAGTTATGAAGAGTAATTTAAGCCTGGTCTGGTGACATAAGCCATGGTAATGAAAAAAAAACCTAGGGCAAGTTAATAAATGAATAAAAGTTTAGGATATTTTAATGGAACAATAGTAGAGATAAAGAGCACTGTTTGGATTTTGATACTATATAAATACCTTAAATTATGTGAATACTTAAAGTGTAAGAAGTTCCATTAATAAAAAGTGATGAATACAATTTTTATAGTCATTATACTGGAAAGTGTATTTTTTTATTTCAATTTAATCCAGGCTGGACCCCTTAATCCCGTTAATAGCGTATTTTATTGGTATAAATTACGCCTATACATCCCTAGAATCTCGCGATCCTAGAAACGGTTATTAATTATTGACCATTAAAAGACTAAGAGAAACAAAGTATTGCCCTAGAAGTACAATTATATAATGCTGTAGTGATAGAGTGAAAATAAAACGTTTTCAAACATTAAACGTATTTTTCTGGAAAGGCTATTTTCACATCAGCTGGCAGTAAGACTGCTGTATATTTTTAGCACTAACGTTCTTGCTCGCAACTTTTCAAGAGTCACATTTATCACCGCACATTTTAAGGATTATTTTTTTTCGCCATAATTTTTTTAATCAAAGTTTTAATATCTTCTACGCCTATTTAAGTGGAATCAAATTGGATGGAAAAGTTGCTCGATAATCACAATTTCAAGATAAGTAAAGCCAAATTAATATTGCACTTCTAATAATAAAATCCTAAAAACTTGGCTACTTTAAGACTTATATCGTTAGTCTGAACTAAAATAGTGCCATCTCGCATCTTTTCCAACCGCACTCGAACATGACACTTTACCACTGGATTCTGAGATGACATTTTTTTACTCTAAACCGACGATATAAAACCTGAAAATATTAAGTTGATTGATATTCTCAATTAATCCATTACCGCCCAAATGAACAAAATTTTGACGTTGACTTCGATGGCCCATCATTTTAAAACAAACAAGAGATTTTTAACTCACGGTACATATATTACTGTTTTCGAGGTCGCTCTCTTAATTGGCGGTGTCAAAAATTTAAAAAAGTAAGTTTAACCTATTATTTTTAAACAAATATAAAAAAAATCCACTTTTTGCAGATGGATTTTTTTTCAAACCTAATTTTAACAATGTTCTGAATGTGTAGGCAACTTTTAATGTCATAAATACATGATCCCGATACTTGTTTTTTATCGTTATCGATTTTTATCGTTATCCAATTCAAAATGGCGTCCGAAATCAAAATTTTTTTTAACATACATAGATTTTTTACTGGAAAATATCTTAGAATTAGTCGAAGAATACTCTCGATTTTTGTTCAGATTGACCCGGTACAATTTTTGATTTTTCGAAAAATCAAAATTTTGTTCATTTGATCGGTAATGGGTTAAGGGGATACCCCATATAAGATTCACTGAAAGTCGTTTTCTTGCAAAATGCTTTTTACAAGAAAAACCACAAATGTACGAGTTGAGCGCCTTCGGCTTTTGAATATTCTTTAATTTAAAGAATGTTTCATTTTAATCACTCACTTGCCTATAAAGAGAAAGTTGGAACTACTCGGCTTATAGATTTCGAAGTAATGCATTGAACGATTTTGTTATTTTATATATTGACATGTTTTAAAATAAAAGTTGCAAGAATAACCAATTTTTGAGTCGAGCGCCCTTTTATTTTAAAAATTCCTTAATCTAAAAAAAAGATGCCTGTTAATCGGTGCATTGATTAAAGAATAACGTTGGAACTACTAACCTAGACAGTGGGATCTACTATTACTCCGATCTCTTTTAAACCCATTAACGACCAAGACCCGAATTTTCAATAACTTTTTCAAGGCTTTATTATAATTAAAAGAAACTTTGAAAAAATTAAATATGATCATATTCAATGTATTTTTAGATGTTCTTTTGAATCGTGATACCGTCTTTGTGTTAAATACTTCTACAACAAAAAAATGTAAATTGGAAATTTTCAATTTATGAATTTTTTTTCATACGGAAAAAACAATGATGGAAAATTTTCTGTTATGATTAAGAATTATTTTTAACCTCCTCAAAATGGCCGTATTTCGCACAATCCGAAAAAAAAAACGGCATTTTCAAACAAGTTTTTCTAAACCTTTTCAAGATTTATGATCAAATGAGAAATGGTTTCAATGTTTCATCAAAATCAATTATATTTCTTTAAGCATTTTACTTAAACTTTGTATCCAAAATGCGAAAAAACAGCTCGAAAAAATGTCGGGTAAGACCCCTTTGCTAAATTCTTTGAAACCATTTCTCACTTGACAATAAATCTTAAAATTATCAGAAAAATAGCTTGTTCGAACATGCCATCTTTTGAGATTTTACAAAATAAGGCTATTTTCGTAAGTTTACAAATATTTTTCCAAATTTATTTCCAATTTTTTAACTTTTTTTAGTGAAAAACACGCCATATTTTTTGTAGGAGTAATTTAAAAAAAAATCAGTATCACCATTCGAAAGAACAGCTCAAAATACGACGAATATGATCTTTTTAAAAAATTTTCAAGACTTTTTTAGTTGTAAGAAAGCTTTGAAAAATATGTTGAAAATTCGCCATCTTGGTCGTTAATGGGTTAAGAAAAGCTCGGAATAATAGTAGATGGTGTGCCTAGTAGATTCCTAATTTATCGGCCGATATATTTAATGGCGTTATCCATTTTCTATATGTCCTATATTTCATACACAAAACTGCTTGCTTAAGATTTCCTTAAAATATTCATATTTGTTATAATATAAGTTGTAATATAATAATGATTCATTACAAACTTTTTTAACCAAATTACTAAACTTGTTTTCATTTTAAAGCAATAAGTAAAAAACATCTTTGAATGTTCATAAAAATGTTCATAAAAATAAATTACTATTCATTATAAAAAATAAATTACATTAGATTTTTTTTATCGTTTCTAAACAAAAGCTTAAACATTGAGAGTGGCAGTATTCGGTATCTCTTCCCTACATATTCCTTAAAGAAAAATAAACAAAAGTTGACTTTAGAATATATGTCATTGATGGATAGTACAAAATTAAAATTGTATGATCAGGATAACTATACAAAAAAAAACATAAATTCTTTTCTTTTTAATTTAGCACAACACCGTTTAACAAAGGAACCTTTTAAGAAAAAAGTAGAATTTTCGGAAAAATGCATTGCGAAAATAAGAGTTAAAAAAAATTATTTTACCTTTTTGATTTACAAGATAAATTATATAATAATGCAAAATTGAAGTATAGATATGTTGATGCGCCCATTATTTAAAATAATTACATGATAACGCACACTGTCAACATCATATACATTGAATTATTCAGATAATCGAATAGTCGGTTAAATTTGAAGACGCACCCATAACCCCTACTCGATCGAGTAAAACATGAAGTCTCACATGCTTTCCATGTTAAGACTATGTGGTAACTACGTGGGAGTCATGTTATGGCCATGTTTAATGTGGCTTCCCATGGAGAACCACATGAGTACCGTATGATCATTATATGATTGCCACATGATATCTACAAAGAATGTACAACTATATTTATTTATTTCTTAATTATTTATATTTATTTATTTTTCGCAGCTGTTTATTAGCTTATTCAATTAATATCTTTCTATATTATAAAAATATACCGCGGCCGTGATTTCCAGAATTTAACCATCTCCTCTCCTCCTCTCCCCTTTTCTCTAACTTGTACTTAAGATTTTAAGTACTTAATTTAATTACGAATTGGCATGAAAACTGAAATACAATTTTTAGATCGAGAAATAGCCACTTTTCACTTCCAAATTTCATTCCAATAAAAAAATACTTTAAATTTTATAATTAAAAAAAAAAAAAAAAAAAAATTAACGACAACCAACAGATCCCCATAAATTTTAAAAATAAATATATACAAAGAATAATGAAATGTAAATATAGACAATCAAAGGCAATTGCACACGAACTGATTATTTTTTATATTCTTTTTAAAATTCGAATGTAAATTCTATTAAGTATACATAATAAGGGTTGGCGTGCGTAGCACGCAGGCGGTGCCAACCTCCCTAGTAATTTAATAAAATAATTTAAGGAATTAATAACTATCTGAATAAGTTAATAAATAGCTACATATATAAATATACATAATGAAGTTATAAATAAATAAATAAATATTAATGTACGTACTTTGTAGTAACCATGCAATAATCTCATGTGGCAATCATAAGATGACCGAATTGTACCCATGTGGTTCTCCATGGGAAGCCAGATCAAAATCCCAGATGGTTCTCATACGACTCTCACCAGATTGCTACGTTACGTGCGGAGAATGTGCCGGTTCGCGCGTAGGTGCAGAAAAGGACCCACTGCGCTTTGTCTCCAGAAGACTTCTTACAGCTGTGATGTGCTCAACTTTTTCCTTTCGGTACATCATCATATAGGTGCCTCACTCACTCCGCTGATGTAATTCAAATTTCAGAGAAACGGCAAAACCTTCGCGGAGTGCGCTCTCCCGCTCTTAGAAGTCAATTTGTGTATAAATACAAAGTAGTCTTTCCCACTTTTACGACACAGGTCTTTTGTTATTCAGCTATTTCTATAACGATTGTCACTTGATTAACAAATGTAACTTCTAGAGCGCACTTGTGTAAATTGTACATATACTCTGTTTGCAAGTGGTCAAAAATTAAATTCGATATTTTAAGACCATTAATATTTGACTCTGCATGTAACATATTATAATATGTACTTTATTGTTTAATGTACTTTATGTAATAAGGTAGTGAAGAGTTCGTTATGAAATTTCTTGAAATCGTGACTTCACAGAACAATTTTTCAACCACGATTAGTGAAGTAAAACTATACTAATTTCTAAGATACACGGTGCTAAAAAAAACATTTCAAAAACTGGTACGTTCTCGTAGGAGATTAAATTTTAAGCATTTTTTCTATTTTAGAATTTTGCGATATTTTGGATAATTATCGAGTTAATGGCGATGGTAGGCGGGGCTTACTCGAGTGCCGTGAGCCATGCAACTCTCCCCGCTTACGTTGTTTGAGTAAGCCCCTCCTACCATCGGCGGCTCCAACACTGATTGAATAATTATCATAATTTTGAATTAATAATATCTCCATCATAATCCAAAATATCGCAAAATTCCAAAAGGGAAAAAGTGCTTAAAATTCAATCTCCTATCAGAATGTACCAGTTTCCGAAATATTTTTTTGATCACCATATATAAATATTATACGGAAACACGTATGTAAAAATAATTTGTTATAATTATAACTTATCCATTTTTCTTATTACTGAAACGATAATGACATTCGGATTATTGTTTGTAGTTAATTAGGGCAGTTGTCTTGTAAACTAGTAAAAAATCTGTGAAACAGATATTACTTCATATCTAATACGAATAATAATAGGGGTAATACTGACTGCTGAACCAGAAATGCGACATTGAAGAAACATTAAAAAAATATTAAACGAAAACGAACAAAAAATCATTGATCTCACGGCGAAGTTATTTGAAAAAAGTAAAAACGCGTCGCTTTGGTAAAAATTATCTGCGATATTGGTGTGATTATCTCATTCATGTTGAGACAAAATTAAAGCCGCTTTATCTCAACAGTATTCTTTGTTAGTTCCTTTACGATAGCTCATATTGGCATTAACGAGGCGCTTGTCAAAGTTTGTGATGCCTCATTTCATAGGCTGAATTTCTAGTGGCGCTATTTCCTCCAGTACTAGAGTATGCACCTGCATAGAGCTCAGGATGTTGACCACGAACATAGCTGCCTACAGTACCGGATGATGTTGATGAACCAGCTGACGAATTGTGATGACCAGGTGGGGCACTAGCTGTGAAAATAAAAAAACAATGTACTATAATTTTCTATAAAAATAAAAATTATAAAGAAATACAGAGATGAAAAGTCTGCCAAATATGTTTGTGTTCTGTATAAGTGAGAAAAACTGTGTAATTATAGTGATTATTAGAATATAGACAGTGTAATTTATATTACATACACTACGTACACTGCATACTTTTTCTCTCTGAGCATAAATTGTATATTAGTAGACGAAACCGAAGTTTAAAAATAGCACAATAATGAGTAATGTTATACACACACCCACTATCGTCGTATCTAACCACACACACACGCATGTGCGCGTGCACTTTTGAAAATTTCGAGATCTGAAATCAATTTCGGATAAAAAAAATAATATTCACTAAATTTTTCATAAATTTAACCTTTGTATTGTCAAATATAATTTGTGTAATATAATATAATTTGTGTAAATATATTTGTGAAATATAAATGTATTATATTTAGGTTTTTTCCATAACAAAAGTTAATAAACAAATTAAAAATATTTTATATATTATAAATCTAACTATGCATTCGAATTATGTACCTTATGATTCTAGAAATGTGCGGCTTTCTAGAACTGCATGTCTTTTAGGTCTAATCCGCTTTCTATCTAAATCTAGGTCGGTCATTGTCGGTCATTAAGCAGCTTTTTTTTCGGTTTTTAATATTCATTTTTAACATACTTCTAACTCTAATAATGTAGCACTAAATACGCTTTGATACTCTCTAAATTTAAAACAGTGAAAAAAAACACTGATTTTGACAGTGACTGCGTTTTTCACTGAGTTGTCATTCAATTATAGCTATTTAGCCAGTGACTAGAATGTAACTGAAAAAAGCAGTTGATTCAATCACTATCTTTACAGTGAAAGATTTTTATTGAAAAATCAGTGAATGTATCACTGATTTTGCAGTGAGTTTTTTTTTTCTCTAAATTTAAAACAGTGAAAATATCACTGTGTTGACAGTGAGTATTTGGTTCACTGAAAAAATAATTAACTGTCACTTTTTATTAGTGTTTACATTTTCACTGATAAACTTAGTTAGTGAAATGACTGGTTTTGCAGTGTATGTGCACTGCCTTTGTAGTGTATTAATGTAATCGCATTAAATTTCAAGGATAAATCCTGAAAATCTAACGCCAACATGAATAAAATAATAAATGTTGTACAATAATTATTGTTTAATAATAATAGCTTTTTTCGCATATAATGCTCAAACTCAATCTTGCGAATTTCTCTTAAGTGCGAAATAAATGTAATATACAACAAGGACTCGTGGTCAAGTGGACTAGGTGTTGGACTCTGAATCGGAAGGTCGCAGGTTCAAATCTCATCGAAAGAAAAGTTTTTTCATTTAAGGGGATGCCGATCTTAATATATAATATTGTACATTGGTAACATCAATTTAAAATATATTATAATATAATTAAGATATAATTAAACTATAATTAAAATATAATTTAAATCTATATAAAATAAAATTTGAAGTATAAAAATTGTTCATTGAATATAATCGTCTTTAGGAGTTAAACTTGTACACGGAAGGTTCAAATTCAAATCCGATAATTTTTTTTTAAATTCAACCAAAGCAGTGAATAATCACTTTTAAAACAGTAAATTTGTTTACTGTTTCAACAGTGAATCGTCACTGCTTTTTACAGTGGAAATTTCATGTTAATTATAGTGATAATGCACTACTGTTTATAGCGAGATTTCACTGCTTTTTGTAGTGAGATTTCACTGCTATATACAGTACACTGTTGACTACTTAATAGTGATTCATTTCACTATTATTTGTAGTGCATATTCACTATTAATCAGTGACCTACTTTTGACTTTTGAAAACAGTGCATATGCACTACTTTTCAGTGAAATTTCACTGTTTTATATTTAGAGAGTACCTACTATTTTAGTCTATGCTAAAATTTCTAATTCTATCTCCATTTTTGAGTACGCCGATTTTCAAATTCTCTAAGTCTTCCTTTAACCTTTAGAGGGCCGGTGTTACGAATGTATAAGTAAAATTAAGTTTGCTTCGCTCGCAATAGATTTCCAAAAATAATAAAAATCGTTATGAATCCTGACGAGGTTTGTCACCGCGAGGACATAATTGTTGCCTCGCGTAAGCCGCGTGCACGGCGATCGGAGAGGATCGTCCGGGGCCGCAGATTTCCCTCTATTAGCAAAGTATAAGGAATGGAGGGAGCACCGAGTGAGGAGTGCATAGAAGCGCCCTCACAGACGGTAGGCTAAGAGTAACACCTCGGAAATCATAGCAACAAATAATTATTCAATATAAAAAAAAAAAAAAAACAGAGCAAGGTAGACTTGATTTTTTTTTAGTTTTACTGTTCCGACTGAACGTGTGTGAACATAGAAAATAAACTTTAATTTATTTAAATAAAAATTGTCTTTTTTAATTTATTCGCGTAACAGTTACATTTTTGGTGCCAAAACCCGGGACTATTGAGTGTCCGAGTGTGTGCGAATAAAATAAAAAAAAAAAAAAAAAGAAATATGAAAAGATCAGCGGGACGACCACCAGCACCTTTAAGAAAACTACCAAGAAGAGGAAAAGTTCCTGATGGCGGCTCGTCTACGATTGCAACACCAACAGGAACGGAGGAGCATCCTAGGAAACGACGTCGAGAGGAGGAAGTGAGCACCGCAGCGACGGCAGCAGCGCGATCACGCGCACCGTAGCGTGCCGAACCGACGACGGCGGCAGCGCGATCTCGCGCACCGCAACCTGATTTAGCGGCGACGGCGGCCGCGCGATCTCGCGCGCCACAGCGTGCAGAACTGCAAACTCGTCGATTACGTGCGTTAACACCCGAATATGTTAATGAGTCACCAGAAAACGCTTTTTGTGAATATGATAGAGAATTAGAGGATCTTAATAATGAGCAAGCTCTACGACATGATATGTATGATCACGATAAATCGGCACATGATTTCAATGAAAGTGATATAGAAAATTTTGAAGTTCCTTTTCATAGTACCGAACGTGACATGTTGTTGAACCAATCAAGTGAAAATCCTGTTATACAACTAACACAAGCTATTGTTAATCATTCAGATTCCTTAAGAAATTCCTCATTATCCTACGAAAATTCACGTTTTGTCAATAGAATGACTGCAGCAAAACATTTACCGACATTCTCAGGAGAACCACTTGATTGGCTTCGATTTAAACAAGCATACGACATGTCAACGGAGCTTGGAGAATATACAGAACGCGAAAATGTCATGCGTTTATTTGAAGCCTTAAAAGGGGACGCGCGGGCGGCGACAAAAACTTTATTTGCGGCAGGGAATGATGCGTCTAAAATTATGAAAGTTTTACAAATGCGTTTTGGAAATACTAAAATTATTGTAGAAAAAATCATTAATGAAATTAGAGATTTGAAAAGTATAGAATCAAAAAAAATTACAGTAGTTGAATTTGCCACTCGATTAAAAAACGCGGTTGATAGTATAAAATCTCTTAATAAAATGGGATATTTGTATAGCCCAGAATTGGTAGACGGTATCATAAAGAAATTGACTGATACGATAAGACATGGTTACGTCAAGTACGCCGCTAGTGAGGTGAATAAAAACAAATCAGATTTGGAAAAAATCGCTGACTATTTGTTTGAACAGGCGGAATTGATTGTAGATGCTGGTATTGTAAAAGTTTCATCGAATGAGCCAACTTCAAAGCGATCTGAGCGATTGAGCAATACTTACGATTATAACAAAAAATCTGTGAATGTAACATCCGTAAGCAAAAAGAAAATGGCAGACTTGGAAAAAAATAATGATAACACAATCAATAATTGTGCACATTGTGGGCAAAAGAACCATTCTTTAGGAAATTGTAAAGATTTTATAAAAAAGAGAGATAAATGCAAACAGTGTGGAAGAAATCATCACGAATTACTTCATTACACTGACAAAATTTAATTTAATAAGGAACCGAATACTCAGAGCAATATTTCACGATCTTCTATTGAAAGTCAACCTTCTCAGGAAGCTTCGTCCAGTGAAAATAAATTGTGACTAGAATCTTTTACTTGTTTAAGAATGATTCCTGTAAAAATATTAAGTGAAAAATCATGCGACACTATATATGCACTGATGGACGAAGGTTCGACAGTAACGTTAATTAATTCAAAAATAGTACAAAAATTTAATTTAAAAAGTTCATGTACTGATATAATTTTGAGAGGCATAGGAGGAAATTCCATTGCTTATTCGTCGGAAAAGGTTAATTTAAGATTAGAATCCAATAATTCTACCTTTTCTTTAAAGAATGTACTGGTGGTTAATAATCTTGCGCTTCCTAGACAATGCGTTAATGAAGAAGTAACGGAATTATGTGCAAAAGAAACAGGTATTTACACAATAACTTATGAAAAAGCACCAGATATATTAATAGGCCAAGATCATTCTAATCTTATCGTCATTCATGAGTTCCATTCTATAAAAAATAAATCATTGATGGTTTCACGCTGTGCATTAGGCTGGGCTATACACGGTCATTATTGTAAAAAATCTGTAGCTCAAGTAAATACGATTCAACCGACGAAGTGTAACACAACAAAAGTCTATACCTATGTAGAGTTAAATAAAATTATTAAAATGTATTTCGATATCGATTCTTTAGGAGTAAGTACTTATGAAAACGTAAAACCGGAAGATAGACGCGCAATCAAAATATTGGATAAAACAAGTCGTTTAGTAAACGGTTCATGGGAGGTTGGATTATTATGGAAATCAGACGAAAACCCACTTACAGACGGGCGAATTACAGCCCTTCGAAGACTATATCTTCTTGAGAAAAAATTAGATTCTAATAATAAATTCGCTACACTGTATTATAAAGAAATGGAGCGATTTTTAAATAGTGGCTTTGCTAAAAGAACCGATAAAGAACCATTAAATAATAACAAAGTATGGTACTTACCTCACTTTGGTGTACAAAACCCTAATAAACCAAACAAAGTACGATTGGTCTTCGATGCCGCGGCTAAAACTTTATCGACGAGTTTTAATGACCTTCTACTTACCGGACCTGATCTATTGAAATCTTTACCCGGAGTTATCATGCGTTTTCGACAGTATGCTTACGCATTTAAAGCGGACATACACGATATGTTTATGAAAATAAAAATCAGAAAAGAAGATCAGGATGCACAACGCTTCTTGTGGCGGGGTACTAACAGACACGAGGAACCGGAGGAATATGTAATGACCTCGATGTTATTCGGAGCAACGTCATCACCTAATACGGCCTTGTATATAAAACATAAAAATGCAATTAAGTTCTCCGAGCAATATCCTGACACTGTCAATAGCATAATAAATAACTTTTACATGAACGATTACCTAGATAGTTGCGAATCTGAGGAAGAAGTTTGTGCACGCGTTAAACAAGTAGAAGAGATCAACGAAGAAGTAAATTGGGTAATGCATAGCTGGGCTAGCAATTGTGCATCAGTATTAAGTGGATTAAAGCAATCTTCCGAACTGAGTCAGACGAAATTAATTTCAGAAAATCCAAAAAATGAATTTGAAAAAATTTTAGGGCTGTATTGGCTAAATGTTACAGACGAGCTTGCGTTTAATTTTAATGCGAACGAAATAAACTATTCGCTATTAAATGGATTTAAAAAACCAACGAAAAGAGAATTTTTAAAAATAATTATGTCCATTTTTGATCCACTGGGATTTTTAACAACTTTCACGATTCAATCACGAATACTGATGCAAGATATTTGGATCAGTAAAATAAATAGGGACGAAAGTTTGCGTGAAAACGAATTTATAAAATGGTTAGAGTGGTTGCATGATTACGAAAGTGTTACGTCGTGCCGAATCAAACGTTGCTATGAAATTCGTGATTACCAACTAAAAGTAGCAGAGTTACACATATTTTGTGATGCCAGCTCAAAGGCTTACGCGTCAGTAGCTTACTGGAGATTTAATATAAATAATTCTAAATTTCATGTAACAATAATAATGGCTAGAAGTCGCGTTGCCCCTTTAAAACCTATCTCTATTCAACGATTAGAATTACAAGCCGCGGTACTTGCTTCAAGACTAGCTAACACAATCGCTGCTGAGCATGACAAAAATTAGCCGACGAATTTTTTGGTCTGATTCAAAAACAATATTACAGTGGATTAGCCTTAGAAAAGGAAAGTAGATGGTTCTTAGGTCCGACATTTTTACGCGAGAGCGAGACAGAATGGCCCGTAGAAAATTTTTTAAGTAAATTCGTGGAAGATAGGTCAGAATATCAAAAAATCCAGAAAGTTACATACACAACAATAAAGGAACCGTGCTTAATTAATTTTTCTTGATATTCTTTGTGGAATCGTCTCATTTCTGTAATAATTTGTGTTTTTAAAGCGGTAGATTTGTGGAAAAAAAGAGTAAAATCGGAACTAGAACGTAAAGTAGAAGCTAAGAAATTAGTCTTTAAAATGAGCCAATAGATTTCCTTTATGTATGAATTAAATATGCTGAAAAAATCCAGGGTGATTACAAAAAATAGTCGTATCGCGTCGTTGGGACCGCTTTTAGACCAACACATAGTTTTGCAAGCAAAAGGTCGTTTGTCAAATTTTGAAGATAATATTTCATCGGTAATAATTTTAGATGCAAAAGAAACAGCAACACGTTTGTTAATAAAAAATTATCACGAGAAATTTTATCACGGGAGCCACGAGACTGTTTTGAATGAATTAAGACAAAAATTTTTGATAATCGGCATAAGACAAGGGTTGCGTAGCGTAGTATCAAAATGTATTATTTGTAAAATGATTAGAGCACAACCCTCAAATCCAAGAATGGCAGATTTACCTCTTGCATGATTGGCATATAGAATCAGACCTTTTTCTCATTGTGGACTCGATTATTTTGGTCCGATGACAGTTAAAATTGGTAGAAGGCGGGAAAAACGTTGGGGCGCAATTTTTACATGTATGACAGTCAGGGCGGTACATATAGAGTTAGCCTCGAGTTTAACTACAGATTCGGCAATAATGGCTCTGAAAAGATTTATGGCTCGAAGAGGAACTCCCTTAGTTATTTACAGCGAAAACGGAACCAATTTTAAGGGAGTAGATAAAGAATTAAAACCAACTATTCAACAAATTGATGACAATAGGATGAATGATTTGGCGCTAAAAAATAATTTCGAATGGAAATTTAATCCAACTACAGCCTCACAAATATTGGCGGCGCATGGGAAAGGCTTATACGGTCAGTCAAAGCTGCGTGAGCTGTTATTTTGAAAGATCAAGCACCACGAGAAGAAGTTTTGTAAACAATTTTATTAGAAATTGAACATTCCATCAACTCGAGACCGCTAACGCACGTTTCGATTGATCCACGCGATCAAGAAGCTCTAACCCCAAACCATTTTTTACTTGGTGCGTCATCAGGCGAAGTTAGATTTGGAAGATGTGAACAGCAAGTAACCCGTTCAAGTAAACAATGGAAGGTTGCTCAACATTTAGCGGTTTCATTTTGGCAAAGGTGGCTACGCGAATATCTTCCGACACTGGTACCAAGAAAGAAATGGTTAAATTTTGATGAACCCTTAAAAGAAGGGGATTTAGTTTTAATCTTAGACGAAAATGTTCAAAGAAATCAGTGGCGGAAGGGCATAATCACAAGAATTTTTCCGAATAAGGACGGTCAAGTTCGAGTTGTCGAGATTAGGACATCAGATGGTATCCTAATAAGACCTAGTAGAAAATTAGTACGCTTTTCCGTACAAAATCTATAGATTTATACGGGGGAAGAATGTTACGGATGTATAAGAAAAATTAAGTTTGCTTCGCTCGCAATAGATTTTCAAAAATAATAAAAATCGTTATGAATCCTGACAAGGTTTCTCACCGCGAGGACATTTGTTGCCTCGCGTAAGCCGCGTGCACGGCGATCGGAGAGGATCGTCCAGAGCCGCAGATTTTCCTCTATTAGCAAAGTATAATTAATGGAGGGAGCACGGAGTGAGGAGTGCATAGAGGCGCCCTCACAGATGGTAGGCTAAGAGTAACACCTCGGAAACCATAGCAACGAATAATTACACAGCCACACAAAAAAAAATATCAAAACTTACGGACCAGACCATATATACCTTATGTTTTTGAGGTCGCTGATTCCGAATCCGTGGTCCATTTGACCCCATCACCTCAGGGTCAAGGTCAGGTCAAGGTCAAATTTACAAAATTAACGGGAACCAAGGTTTAACAGTATACATATGTTTTTGGGGCCGCCGAATCCGAATCCGTGGTCCGTTTGACTCCATCACCTCATAGTGAAGGTTATTTGAAGGTAAAATCGACAAAATTCTTGTAAAATAAACCAAACTTCATGCCATTTATTTTTTCTTACTATACCTTACACGCTTCTCATCAAATGATCGGTGCAAAGATTTCCTTTTACGTTTTTTCCCAGTAGTTTCACAATCTCTTTTCAACATCCAGCAGTAGTCGGCCAGTGTACTAGCATCCCATCTACCTTGATAACGCTTCTCCATTACTTTAACATCTTGGTGAAAACGCTCTCCCTGTTCTTCGCTATAATCGCCACAGTTTTCAGGAAAACTATCCAAGTGATTGTGCAGAAAATGAATAAGAAAAAATTAATCATGAATTTCTTTCGTCAACGTAGCCTTCATCTGCTTCCTCGACAAAAACTGTGACGGTGACACTGCCCCAAACGGGGATGTGTGGAATGATCCGCTCATAAGTTTTTCGGGGTAACGATGCCAGTGGAAGCGCACTGCCTTGCAGGGGGACGTTAGGGTGTGAGGATGAAGCTGTAGTGTGTCCGACGACGAGTTGACACTGTCCTCGACAAAGTCAAAAAGCTCTTATACATAGCCCCGGAGAGGTATAAGAGTTATCACCTCCGGGACAGTGGACTCACCTGCGATCGGAGCAGGATCCCTAACGTGCGGATAACGATGGGATGCTAGTACACTGGCCGACTACTGCTGGATGTTGAAAAGAGATTGTGAAACTACTGGGAAAAAACGTAAAAGGAAATCTTTGCACCGATCATTTGATGAGAAGCGTGTAAGGTATAGTAAGAAAAAATAAATGGCATGAAGTTTGGTTTGTTTTACAAGAATTTTGTCGATTTTACCTTCAAATAACCTTCACTATGAGGTGATGGAGTCAAACGGACCACGGATTCGGATTCGGCGGCCCCAAAAACATATGTATACTGTTAAACCTTGGTTCCCGTTAATTTTGTAAATTTGACCTTCACCTGACCTTGACCCTGAGGTGATGGGGTCAAATGGACCACGGATTCGGAATCAGCGACCTCAAAAACATAAGGTATATATGGTCTGGTCTGTGGGTTTTGATATTTTTTTTTGTGTGGCTGTGTTATTATATACAGGGTGTTCGAAATGTTCCGGACCCCCCACTTATAACATAAAGTAAGCATTTTGGAAAAAAATGTTAAATACAAAAGTTGTTAAGTTTTGAAGGTTGAACTAAATGATGACCTTGGATTTGTTATTGGTTATCATTTTCAAGGTCATTTAAAGGTCATCTTCAGTTTTTTAAATAGGGACCCCTATTTTTTATTTCAGATTCTGAAAGAGCACAAAATTTTACATCTGGATATGTATCCACGTTATGGCTCAAAATGACCTACAGAGGTCATTTAGTGGTTAAATGATTATTTAGTAGCAGAAAGCCAAGAAATCCCGATTATTAAGAACTTTGGGTGTATTTGACGAAAAGAAAAAAAAAATTTCGTACTTTAATACTAAAGTACATAATTTGATTTTCTAGGACGAACTTTATGGTCACTTTAAAATTGGCCTTCATTTTTAAGGTCATTTGAAAGTTATCTTCAGCTTATTAAAAAGGGACTCATTTTGTATTCCGGATTCTGGAGGAGCATTAAATTTTAGGTCTGGAGATATGTACAATATCCACGTCATGGCTCGAAATGATCTACATAGGACACTTGGGGGTTATTAATTTCAAAAGCAAAATAATCTAACCGTTTTACATGAACAGTTTTTATTGCAATAATTTTTTGCAAGGGTCACGAGTTTCTACGCATGATTCATAGCATTTTCAGGATCGTTACTTGTACCTTAGAAGATTTTGCTCACTATTCTTTTTAGGAATCAGTTCATTTATAATTGTTAATTAACAATTGTTTACTCCTATTTACTTTTCTGTTTTCAAGAGTTAAGTGAAGTTCTCTTACTTCGAAATTCAGATAATTGTATTAATTTTCAATAATTGTACTTTTAATCGTAGTGAAAAATGGCACATCTTACTGAACGAGAAAGAATATCTTTGTTGATGATGCGAGGGTGGGGTGATCAAGAGAGAGGTTACAAACAGGTACAGCGTTTATTCAATGAAACATTCAGAGTTGAAGAAAACAACCCTATTTCAAAAAGTACCGTAATTCGTACAATTAGACGTTTTGAAGAGACAGGTGGTATTAAAGATCGTCCTAAATCAGATAGATCCAAATCATCGTCTAATGATGAAAAGAGCTTAGACGTATTACAATCATTTATTGAGGACCCCCATTGCAGCATCAGACGTTGTGCACAACAGCATGAAATGGGAGCTGCATCTGTGCACAAAATTTTGAAACTCAACAAATGGCATCCTTTCAAATTAAAGTTGGTACAGGAATTATCTGAAGATGATTTTGATAGAAGGGTAGAGTTTTGTGATGTAATGATGCAAATGATATCTGATGATCCTTTGCTCCTCAATAACATTGTTTTCTCTGATGAAGCCACGTTTGAGTTAAGCGGCACAGTGAACAGACATAATTGTCGATACTTGAGTAACATCAATCCACATTGGATGAGAGCGGACCACACGCAACATCCTGAAAAAGTAAATGTTTGGGCTGGCATATTTAATGGAAGAGTACTTGGCCCTTTCTTTATTGAAGGTAATTTAAATGCTGCAATGTATGAAAACATGCTTCGAGACCAAATTATACCTGCTATACGGAATTTAATGGGTGGAAATCTGGACGAAATTTACTTCCAACAGGATGGTGCTCCTGCACACTACGGTATTCATGTTCGCCGATATTTAGATGCAACATTTCATGATAGATGGATTGGGCGGAGAGGTACAATTGAATGGCCACCTCGGTCCCCAGACCTAACGCCTCTTGATTACTTCCTTTGGGGATACTTGAAGGATAAAGTTTATGTTATAAAACCACGTGACTTGGATGAATTACGCCAAAGAATCACTGATGAAATAGACTTGATACCTCAGCAAATCTTGCGAAATGTTGTTGCAGCCTTTTACAATCGGTTAGCACATTGCCAAACTGTTAATGGGCAACAATTTGAACAGTTGTTGTAAAAAGTTCCTGTCAACGACATTTTAAAAAAATTCAGTTTGGGCGAATAGTCCACTGTCTTGATTTAGTTAGCTGGACCGCTGATAGTCCTGCCTTAGCTGACTGGGCCGCTAGTGTTCTTGTCTTAGTAGGCTGGGCCGCCGATGGTCTTGCCTTAGTTTGTTGGATCACCCATGATGTTACCTTAATTAGTTGTACCTCCCGTGCCTGAGCAATAAGGCTCATTTTGATTAGACATTTTTTTATTTATCATTTTCTCCCCCGAGGTATGTAGTTGTTGGGCCTAAGGCTTATTTTGATCAGACATTTTTTTATTTATCATTTCCCCCCCCCCCCCCCCCCGAGGTATGTAGTTGTTTGGCCTAAGGCTTATTTTGATTAGACATTTTTTTATTTATCATTTTCTCGCCCGAGTTATGTGGTTGTCTGGCCTAAGGCTTATTTTACGCCAGTGTCAATTACACCTTCTACAATCCTAATACAGAATTTAGCGCTGGTGCAAAATGGAGAATTACAACTAGGAGGCTTAATTTGGAAAACTAAAGTTAACCTTCAAATGACCTTAAAAATCAAGGGCAATGTCAATTTAACGCCACCATAAAGTTTGTCTTGCAAAATCAAATTACTTTAGTATTGGTCAGATACGCTCAAAGTTCTTAATAATCGGGATTTCTTGGCTTTCTGCTACTAAATAATCATTTAACCACTACATGACCTCTGTAGGTCATTTTGAGCCATAACGTGGGTACATATCCAGATGTAAAATTTTGTGCTCTTTCAGAATCTGAAATAAAAAATAGGGGTCCTTATTTAAAAAACTGAAGATGACCTTTAAATGACCTTGAAAATGATAACCAATAACAAATCCAAGGTCATCATTTAGTTCAACCTTCAAAACTTAACAACTTTTGTATTTAACATTTTTTTCCAAAATGCTTACTTTATGTTGTAAGTGGGGGGTCCGGAACATTTCGAACACCCTGTATATAAAAAAAAGACGAGTAAGGCAGACTTGATTGTTTTTTAGTTTTACTGTTCCGACTGAACGTGTGTGAACATAGAAAATAAACTTTAATTTATTTAAATAAAAATTGTCTTTTTTAATTTATTTGCGTAACAGTTACAGCCGGGGTTTTGAAAAATTTGATAATCGCATTTTTTTTATAGGAATGTGGTCTAAGTTCCCTGAGTTAGAGCCAAACTAAATTTCGATGTTGGTGAGTCAGACCCCTTACTCCTAGAGGCGCATTCCGGCCCTCTAAAGGTTAAGTGGGCTAGCCTGGGTTAAATTGAAAAAAATACACGTTCCAGTATAATAGGTATAACAATTGTATTCATCACTTTTGATTGTTGGAACTTTGTACACTTTAACTACTCACACAATTTAAGCTATTTATCCACTATTATGTTAAGAAGCTTAATTCCAGGGGTTTTTTTCCGACCACTTTTCACGTCTTTGACCGACGATACTTGTAGATGATGTAACATGGTCCAGGAACATTTTTCCGCTTCGATTTTTTTCTCAATGACCAAGATCGTGGTGGGCTTCTCTGTAGACTACGTCCCGTCGTCCTGAGGGTGTTTCTGGACACCTGGACATCGTCTACAGGAGCAGCGCCCAATTTTTTTCTCAATGACCAAGATCGGGGTGAACTTCCCTGTAGACGACGTCCCGTCGTCCTGAGGGTGTTCTTGGAACCTGGACATCGTCTACAGGAACAGCGTCCGATTTTTTTCTCAATGACCAAGATCGTGGTGGGCTTCCCTGTAGACGACGTCCCGTCGTCCTGAGGGTGTTCCTGGACACCTGGGCATCGTCTGCAGGAGCAGCGCCCGATTTTTTTCTCAATGACCAAGTGCGGGGTGGGCTGCCTTGTAGACGACGTCCCGTCGTCCTGAGGGTATTCCCGGACACCTGGACATCGTCTACAGAAGTAGCGCCCGATTTTTTTCTCTATGTTAACATAAGCATCCAAACTCATGCCGAGAAGTATAATTGTCTTATTAGATATTAGGCCTAGTACACACTAAAAGAATTAGAGCAGAAGAATAACAAAAAACATAGTATAGGACCTTTGCCGGACACTTGCGGTAAGGACTAGGAATATGTAAATAAGGGGGGCGGAATGAGGAAATAGGTCGATCTACAGCGAAAATAAGAAAATAAGACATCTTATTCTCGTAACATATTATTTAAGTATTTCCGTAATTATCTGTTACTGTAACTAAAACTATTCTTTTTGTTTTATCTACTGTAAAGTCTAATTTATAAAAAAATCCTATTATTTATAATATTTTAGAAAATTAGTATTAAATTTATTTATATTAAATAAAATGTAATTCATTATAATCATTTAATTGATAAAATGTTATAAAAAATAAAAATTTGTTTTCACGTTAGACAATTAAAATTTAAAAAATAAATTATTTTCAACATTAATTCAAAAATTATTTTTCAAGCGAACATTATTTGTTTATTCAGTAGATATAACTAAAATTATTGTTAAATAAAGAGTTATGAGATCAAAGTAAAAGGAATTTATTATTTTTTTTTTAATACGAGAAATTAATACAAAACGTTTCATGTAAATTCATTATCTAGAGGGTCTGCACTCTTCTTGTAAATAGCTGAATAACTTTCTATAATGTATTTCATGTATTTGTTATATTATTCTTATAATAATAAATTTTAAAATCGAAATTAATACAAATGATGTAATGTAATAATATTAAGAATAACATTATTAAATATTATATATTATTTAATTTAATTTACCTTTTAACTCCCCGTGATTACAATAAATTTACGATACAACGAGTCTTTTATTATACGCAACTTAAAAATTAAATTATTTGAATATATAAAATGTAAATAAAATGTAAAATAAGTTTTTATAATTTTTAAAAAAATTATAATAGTTTATAAAAAAATGAGTAATCTATTCAAAGCTTAGAACAATGATAAATTATTTTAAATAGAAACCAAAAAATTATTTACTGAGCGAGCGTTAGCGTGCGAGGTACGTTGCTAATTCATTATTAAGATCCAAACAATGTTCTTTACCTCTAGTATTGTTCCATCAAAAACACTTAAAATTTTTATTTATTTGTCCAGTTGCCATAGCTTTTTTCTCAATAAAGTAACTTATATGTCTCCGGACCAGGTTTAAAATACTCTTCATTACCTGCACTTCAGATGTATCGGATCACTTTTCTGAAAAAAATTACATAAAAAGTTATTGTAGACACTTTTTGTCCATTTTCGTGCAAAATATTAGTAATTGCCTAATATCTTGGACAAGAAGTGTCTACAATAACCTTTTATGTAATTTTTTTCAGAAAAGTGATCCGATACATCTGAAGTGCAGGTAATGAAGAGTATTTTAAACCTGGTCCGGTGACATATAAGTTACTTTATTGAGAAAAAAGCTATGGCAAGTGGACAAATTAATAAAAATTTTAATTGTTTTTGATGGAAGAATAGTCGAGATAAAGGACACTGTTTGGGTCTTAATAATGAATAAATAGCTTAAATTGTGCGAGTAGTTAAAGTGTAAAAAGTTCCAGCAATCAAAGTGACGAATATAATTGTTATACCTATTAAACTGGTAAGTATATTTTTTTCAATTTAATCCAGGCTGGCCCCCTTAAGGATGTTCTCTTGTAAATGCAAGTTCCCTCAATTTTGCTAAAATTTTGTTCATAGTTAGATGTTAATATACTTAATAAGTGGTTGAAATTTCAGCACCCAACCGGTACTAATTTTTGAGTTATAACAGGTCAAAGTTACAACTTTTAACATAGATTACATAGGCTGAGACTGCGCTTAAAGTACAATATCTTCGGCTGTGACTTCAAGAATGCCCCAGTTTTTATGAAATTTAAGTATATAATAGAATTAAATATTGCGATTAATATGAACCATTTTTCAATAGCGCAACCGGTACTACTTTAATAGATAATGAACTCTAAAGTCCGCAGCTACAGTGCATTTCGATGCGTGCAGAGCAGAAAGTGAGGGGAAAAGTATCCGCGTTAGTACAGAGTAGGGAGCGCTTGATGTGTTAAGAGTAGACGTGTCGTTCACTCAACGAAGTTTAGCAGAATCCAAAGAAGGCATAATTTCCATGTTATGTAGTACCTATGAATAATATAAATTTATACTGGAACGCGTGGGATAAGTGAATGAGTGAGAGAGATGGAGACGCTCCCCACTATTCAAAGGCCCAGAGAGAAGAAGTAGATAACGCTGCGCCGAGTGCTAAATTTCGTCACTACGCATCTTAGATTCTCAACTTAGTCATCTCGAAAAGAGGAAAACTAAGCGGCGGCGGGGGAGAGTATCAGCGCTACTATTTGATTTCCACTGAACAAGAGAGCATCCTTAATTAGATTGCTTTGCTTCTGATTTTTAATTTTTGCTTTTAATTCTTTATTTTCTTAACTGTTTCTATCTTTAAATTCGAATGCATAAATTTGTCTTTGATTCTCGACTTCTGTACCTATTGTTTTATACCTATCTTTTAGCACTCAGTTTCGTCTCCATTTTATTTGCTTTCTACATAGTTTCAACTCTGAAGCTTTATTTTCAACCCTTCTTCTGTAAGCTTGTCATTGATTAGGCCTTACTAAATAATCTCTGGTGAGTTCTCTATTTTCTTTTTCTTTCATTTGTCGGTTGTATTTCCCTTTGCACCTTATTTTGCTCTTTTTGTCCAAGATGTAGTAATGATTGTGTCACCGAATTCCATATTGCACTTATAAGGTGTATTGAAAATCGGTGTAGATTGTATAGTGCGTAGCCATGAATTACGGTGTCCATTACCAGTTTGAGAAATCGACAAATTATAATTATGCCTATTATTCCCGCACTGACAGTTCCAAACATTAAAAATTTTGTCCACATATTTTTCCATGCAGACTCCGCTATTTTTGCTAATGTCTCTTGATTAAATAAATTATTGATATTCATGCCTTGCGTGTCTATATCATGTCTTGTCATTCCTAAGGCCATTTTATTTATAACCGCATTTCTTTCAATAGGGAAAATTCAATCTTGTAGTCTATTTAAATTATTTTGTGAATAGATTCCGCTTACCGCCCATGTTTCGCGACTTACATATTTCCATGTAGGTCTAGTCTTTGGTTTTTACACTTCCGGAACTTTAATTTGTATAGGATCAGGTAATAATTTATACCAATTGGTAATCTCGTGTGTTCGTGGTGATAAAAAATATTTTTCTCTTTCTCTAGAGACTGGTAATTGTTCGCAAGGATCGGCAAAATCGTATTTCAAAATTATGATTACTCAGTTTTTTGAAAAATTGTAAACTGAAATTTATGATTATTCGGTTATTTTATTAATCTGTAACTTAAATTTTCAGTTATTTTTAGTTAACCGAAAGCGCTGATTTTCCGATTACTTTCTTAATGAGTAACCGAGAATAAAAATTAACAATTAATCGAATAACCGTAAGCTGAAATAGCTGATTTTTCGATTATTTAATGAATGAATAACCCTCTATTAAGGGGGAACCTGCTTTAGAGGCTTCAAAAAATCGATATTTTCGACGATTTTATTGGGAAGGAAAGAAATGTCCGATTAAAATGAACCTTTTAGGGTTTTGCTACGTTACGGAATTAAATTTTCCATTTCAATTAAATATTTTAAACGGAAATTTCCTTTGTCTGTTACTAACCGAAACTCAGCGCGCAAAAGTCGTCGCCGATCACAAGGTGTCCGATTTTACGCCGCACGTGCGGTGCTGACACAACAATACACTTATTCAAACCGTATAAATACGTAGCTAAACATCCTCAACACTTAAAAAATCATCAAAGAAAGACTTTCCTGACCATGCAGTTCTTATCGCGAAGCGACTCCTCGAAATTTTTCGTTTTAATTCCAAAAATCAAATTTTTGAATAAAATAATAATTCTATTATTCCCGCGCTTACCTTTATAAAAACCGATTTTACACTAACGGAAATCGCGTATGCGAAGACAACCCGCGGACACGTCGAATGACCAGCTCCGCGTGGCAACAGCCACAGGCACGTCCCCTCTTGAAGGAACCTCGCTACCTTTACGTGGTAAATGATATATGTGTGTATATGTATTTTTAATAATTTAAATAGTAATGTAATTTACTTACTACGTATGTAAGGTAGTTACCTTTACATACGTAGTAAGTAAATTACATTACTATTTAAATTATTAAAAATACATATACATATATATATATATATCATTTACGTATAAGAAATCCGAGTTATAAGTAATTAAGCGAGTAAATATTTAGTTAACTTTCAGTTTGGTCTTTTTATGCAATAGAAACAAATTTTTGAATTTTCGCCTATTATCCATTTCAACTTTTTAGTTTTGTCAACCAAGTCATTGCACTAAATTTTTACAGCAGTTTCGTTACATCAATCCTCCAATTAAAGAAAATAAAAATTCGTTTACTTCAGTTCCTTATTCCAAATTTCAAATAAAAATAAATTGCTTTTTTCATATTTGTACTCTTTTTTTTATACATATGTCCTATTTTCATTAATTTTGAAAATAATCTGACACCGGATTCGTAATCAGCGACCCAAAAAAACCCCGAGTAAGAAGTTAACAAAAAAATAACAGCCTAGAAACCGATGAAACAAGTTGTTTAACTTCAATCGCTGTTTTATTTATTAACTATTTTATTAACCTACTGAAAAATAAGTCGGTATTTTCAGCAATAGGAATTGAAATCAGCCAAAAAAGAAGTTTACGCACTATGAATTATAAATAATGTTTTGATGCAATTAAAAATGCCATTAAGAAAGCCGTTTCAAAATTATTTGGAAAATCATATTTGCCTTAGAGGTTAGCAAAGAACATAGAGAATCGTCGGTATAGTAGACCGCGAAAATTAAGTTAGGCATCTCTTTAATACATTTAATACAAAATACCTAATTTCAATTTAATGGTTTTCACAGGTTTTCACTAACCCGATTGGCCCCAAATAAATCATTTAAGGCAACTCTACGTCGTAAGTGTTATAACATTACATATTGCCATTCAAACTTCCGAGCTTACGTACATAACATAATTTATTTTTACGACATTATTCCCTTTAACTGCTAAAGGTAAGAGACTTTGTTTACAATATAAAAAAAAAAAAAAAAAAAAAAAAAAAAAAAAAAAAAAAAAAACTAGGTAAACAATGTTATTTTTTATCAGACATCATATTTTAATATTTTGTAGGATTCTTTTGATTCATAGGAGAAAACTTTGCTGCCTATTTAGAAAAATTCAATGTAACGACTCTTTTTCTAAATTATACAAAAATGTTATGATTCTTTTTTTAAATTACATTTTCATAATTGAATAGGTAATTTATAATTTTATATCAGAAAACCGTGCAAATAGACAAACGGAAAAACGGAAAGTTGGAATTCAAACATGGTCATCCCACAATGGCGGATAATTATGAAAAAATTGAAATGATCTATTTGTTCGACAATGAATGTACAAAACAGATTTTTTTAGATTATAGTAGATAGAAAACTTAAACTATCACAATATTATATATTGTCATTAATTATTTTATTTAAGACAGCGGATCCATTGTAGCGGACAACAATTTTTTGAAAAACGTAAATTTTGCCGATCCAAACTTTCTGTACGAGAAATCACAAAACTTGTCATAATGTAATATAAAAAATAAAAAAATTGAGCAAATGATTTTACAACCTCACTGTCAAATTTTTAGAAGCGAATTTTATTCTGCTATACAATCACAATGAGGATGTTACTTTTATAATAACTTGCAATGAATTATTTAAAAAATATTTTGATAAACTAATTAGATTCATTATTTTTGTAAAAGGGATCAGTACTTTCATCAGGTTTGTAAATTGAAATAAAAAATATTTATTTATGAAAGACTGAATTATTTTTTCTTTCTCCTTTTTCAAACCTGCTGAAGACACTTTATTCTGAAATATTGACAAAACTTAACGATTAAACTAGTTTGTTCATTGTTCATAATTATTATTTGCCACCCTTAGGTTTATCAAAATATCAAAAAGTATTATTGGTAAATCAAAAAGTAAAAATAAAAATATAAGAAAATACCTTTAGGATAATACTGAGCGGCTCTGGTCTCATTGTATCTATTGGATGGATTTCGTGTACTATGAGCATTGTGAGCAGCTTGTCTTGACGGTACGCTTCGCGATCCCTCAGCTCCACTGTTACTATATGGATGTCGCTATAAAAATATGCAGACGTAAATAATTAAATATCAAATAGAAATTATATAAGATTAAAAAAATATATCTCGTCACCATTCTTCGTAACGTATTCATGGGTCTACGCAGTGTATCGCTGATGTGCCTAGCAGGAGGTTTTTTAGGATTACTCGATGGAGTATGTACAGCGCAGCATTTAATAAAAAGGCCCATGAAGATAATAAACGCTATACCCATTAATAAAACAGCCCACCAGTATTCCTATAAAGTAAAAAAGTATTATGGTGGATTTTTAGAAAACCAATTTTTGCATTATTAAATACTCACAGTAATCCATTGAGCAACTGTTAGAAGTGTCTCTTTATTGAAAAGCATATTTTTAAGTCGTGCAAGCGGTCCTTCTGCATCAACTGCACGACACTTTAAAAAAACATCGCAGTATCCTTGAAAGTTGTCGCAAGGTGAGCCAGGTCTAAGGCTGATACCACCGTCAGTTAGGTTGACCAAATGAGCAAACTCACTGGTACTACGGCAAGTTGAAGAATCGCTACCGTTCTGACAAGCTAATTCACAAAGCTTTCGTTTATCGATGTTAGGTATAATGCTGCTAGTCAGGAAGCACTCAGTCAAATTCCATTCTAAGCAAATTGAACCCGTACACTCGCCGTTGATACAGAGCTGCGTACCTTCATTACAGCGTGTCTTATTTGCTTTTGGTAGTGGCTGGGGACATTCAGAACTCCGCCCGCTGCATATGGAGCTATAACTGCAGTCGGATTCAGCGCGACATTGCACTTGAGCTGATCGAGACACAAAGCTGCAAAGGTCACTTGAGCAACAGGGTCCTTGGCTTGGACTACACTGTGTGCCATGCTTACGCGTACAACCTTTCGCTGTCTGATTTTTAATACGTTCAACGACAGATAGCAGCCGAGGATAACAACACTTATCGACGCATTCATCATCATCATAACCACAGTCGCACTCTTCACCAGCCTCAACGATTTTGTTACCACAGAAAGCACCAGCGGACTCGTTGAAACAATTTCGTTTTTTATTATCTACAATGGCATCCAGGACATTGCTGATGTTACCAATACTGCACTTGCTAAATTTGCTATTATTAGGACGATCACCTGATGTGGCTGAAGCAAACATTATATAGTTACCCTCAACACCACCAGGTTTACAGTCAGTAGGAAAATCATGAGGTGAGCCAAAATTGTGCCCGATTTCGTGAGCGAGAGTCAATTGAGAAACCTTTGGAGGAACACGACTGTTATAATTTACGAAAGTAATAATACCAGTATTGAGTGAGCGCTTTGTCGACTGGTACATTCCACCAACAGTTTCAGTATAAGTTTTATATTTCTCACAGATCCCACCCGAAGCACCAGAAGCTGAAGCAACCCAAGCCAATCCTAAAGTTCCTCCAGTGAAATCCCGGTATGTGAATACGTAGGCTAAACAAAAATCTTCGTGATTGCCTAAAGAATGCAAGTTTAAAAAATTGCTCACATCTATGTTTTCCATGCAAAAAGGATTTTGTTCGGTATAACTTTGTAGCTGCCCACATGCGCTATCGTCATCAATCTAAAAAGAAGTAAAAATATTACTTAAAATATTTAATAAAAGTATATAAAATGGTATAAATTCATGGTATATAAAAATTCCACCTTTATACGTTGCACCTCAAATTTTATATTTCTGTGTTCTATTTTTCCATCAAATTTTGTATCTCTGTAAATATAATTGACTGCTGTCACATGGTGCGCAATAAGCGATAGAATTTCTTCTCGAGTCTTGTCTTCATCATGATTTAACTGCAAAAAAATCAAAACAGATTATTAATTTGAATCTAATACTCACATTTTTATTATTTTTGTTTTCGTAAGAAATATAGAGTTGTTTAAGATCATTAAATTAAATCACTTTTTTTTTTAATTTGTGAAATCTTTCATAATACATGAATTACTTCATCTTTTGTTTTGTAAACATGTAACAAAGGTATTGCCCGGCAATCGCGAGCAATAGCTTTGTTACGTATAAGTAGGTACGCAACACGCGTATATGTAATATATATTTGCGTTAGCGCGAACACGTTGACCGACGAGCAAGTGCGCTCCCGAGCGTCCCCAGCCCGCGGTGCTCTCCCACCGGGCGCGGCTCGGAGCGAGCGGAAGCGGACTGTCGCGATCAGTCCACTCGGCGCACTGAGTCGAACTCCAACCTTCAGGGGAGGCTACTACACGCAATGAGCGTATGTAGTTGGATTCGCCGCGAAGTAATAGTATTTAAGATAATTGGCATTTAATTTTGTATTTTGTAGAGTAACCGGTGCGGCAGAGCGGCAGAAACCATATTAGCGAGAGCGCGCTCCAGATTTTGGCGACGAATAGTAACTACTAATTAGCAATAAGAGCGATTTTGTTTTTTTCTTACATTTATATTCTTGTTTAGTAATAAATTCTTATTCATTTAAAAATAGAAATAAAATATTGGTTCAACGTTTATTTAATCAATGTTTAGTGAGAATTTCGTAATTTCATTTGAGTGCCGCGTATGGGGGGTGCGAGCGTATTGAGCTCGATTCGATTAGGGTTGCGCGCGTATTGAGCGTGGCAACGTGAGGTTGCAACGAGCGTATTGAGATTGTTCGTGAGTAGTGTCTCTGGACGTGTTGAGTCTAAAGACAAACGGAATACCTCCTCCTACTCCATAGAGAATCCAGATTGTTACAAACATTATATCATTGCTTGAAACTACGTTTTTTATATTTCATCACTTATTAGAATAGTGCTACAACTCGAGATAATACATATGAAACTTTGAACATTGATTTTTTATGGTGAAATATGAAGAAAAAGCGAAATATTAGTTGATAGGACAAAATATAGCTCTTGTAATCATTTTCTTCAAATTCCATCCGATAAAAAACAATATTAATAAACAATTCTTATCTAAAAAGCAAAGCATATTGTAAAAAAAAATTATTTTAATTTATCATTTTTATGTCACTAGAGTAAAATAAACTGTTCTAAAACCTAATAAATGCAGAGTATTACATAAATAATATATAAAGTTTATCATATGGAAGAGTTTCCTTGATTCTTCTGCATTATAGAAAAATATTAGTTAACAAAAATAAGACTTTTTACATACACTATTTCTTTTTAATCTAGCGAAGCCAAAATTACTATCTCCATTATAGAGCATTAAGAGAAGTTAAGGACGTTGTCGTAAAAATCACTTATCTTCGAATTTGTCTCAAATTAACACAAAATGTTCATTAAAGTATCCTTTATAATTCCGCGAAATTTCAATATAGCAAGCGGTATTAAAAAAGATAAAATTGTACTTGAAAATTGCATCATTTAACATGGGAAGCATAGGACGAAGCTCGTGTTACAGAGCATTTTTTTGAACTGTGAGCGCAATTATCTTGTAATACTTTTAAAAAATTATATTAAAGTATTTGATGATATAAGAAACAAAATATACTTAAGTAGATATGGGGAAGCGGTATTCGTTTTTTAATGGCAAGCGTTTGAAGTAAGCATTCTTTAGTCTACCGCAAGCGCCGGAGGAGGACAACGATGGCGATTTGACAATGTCGCACGCATCAAATAGTGCGGCAGCATCACGGAGCATGTGTCTGTGCGGTATGCGTATATAAATTTGTATATATGTATATTGCGGACGCTCAAGACGCTGTTGCCGGATCGCCCGAGGCTGCGCAGAAGATAACTTTTGTACTTCTGCGCATAGAAAACGGAGAGAATGCGTGCAGTAGTGCTCAACCTATTCTTCTTTTTCCATATACACTGGTACTAATGCAAATGAAGTTTAAGTTGCGCACGACTGATCCGCGACAACGTCCTTAATACTAAGATTTTATTTTCGTTCGGATGTAACAAGATACTACATGTTTCTTAAGGGGGCAGGCCTGGGTTAAATTAAATAAAATACACTTTTCAGTATAATAGCTATGAAGGTTTTATGCACCACTTTTGATTACTGGAACTTTTTACACTTTAAGTGCTGACATAATTTAAACTATTTATACACTATGAGGGTCCAAAAAGTGTCCTTTATCTCTACTATTGTTCCATCAAAAATATCTTAAAGTTTTATTTATTTGTCCACTTGCCATAGCTCTTTTTCTAGTACGATGAATTATATGTCACTAGACCAGGTTTAAATTACTTTGTATAACTTGCACCTCAGATGTTATGGATTACTTTTCTGAAAAAAATAAGAAAAAAATTATTGTGGACATTTAAGTGCAAAATATTAGGCTTAAAAATAATATTTTGCACTTAAATATCCACAATAATTTTTTTCTTATTTTTTTCAGAAAAGTAATCCATAACATCTGAGGTGCAAGTTATACAAAGTAATTTAAACCTGGTCTAGTGACATATAATTCATCGTACTAGAAAAAGAGCTATGGCAAGTGGACAAATAAATAAAACTTTAAGATATTTTTGATGGAACAATAGTAGAGATAAAGGACACTTTTTGGACCCTCATAGTGTATAAATAGTTTAAATTATGTCAGCACTTAAAGTGTAAATAGTTCCAGTAATCAAAAGTGGTGCATAAAATCTTCATAGCTATTATACTGAAAAGTGTATTTTATTTAATTTAACCCAGGCCTGCCCCCTTAAAGGGGCCAACCTGTGTCCAGTATAATAGCTAAAAAAATTGTATTCATCACTTTGACTACTAGAACTTTTTACACTTTAAGTACTCAGATAATTTAAACTATTTATAGACTATTAGGACCCAAACAATGCACTTTATCTCTAGTATTGTTCCATCAAAAATATTTTAAGTTTTTATTTATTTGTCCATTTGCCATATGTCAAAGAGCACTGTTTGGGTCCTAATAGTGTATACATAGCTTAAATGATTATTTTAGCTTTAATATCATTTTATAAAGAATAAATTCCAGCATCAGAGTGTCATATATCAATACAGGTTTCTTGCTAAAATATTTTTCTTTGCTATATTTTATTAATTGAACTTTATAGCGATGTACTTAATGTATATATTTTTAATTGAAAGTGGATAGAATGGACTTTATGAAAAAAGGCAAAAACATTAGAGAAAAATACTTAATCATCCATCTATGAAGCAAGATAAGCTAGGCAGTTAGTAAAAAATGAAGAATGGGATAAATATATACAAGAAAGTACTCAATTCAAAATGTTTTATGCCCGCTTTTTGCACATATTTTTTTATAGTTTAACAAATGCAATTTGACAAAGGCAACAATCACTTAAAGTAATAAAAATGATAATGGAATTTTAACATTAAGGTGGGTTGTGATGACCCGAGTAGTGCCACCGTCAAATCGTGTCCTGTTTCTTTTTTTAAACCCGCAGCGGCGAGCATGATTCGGCTAGCGCTGTGCCTCGCAATGCTAACACAGTAGACGCGATAAAGCACCGTGCTCAATAACGGATCGTAGCGACGGTCGACACGCGCTAGAGACATTTGCACAAATAAATAATTAGTTTAAGCAACTAAATTTTTGTTGAATCAATAAAATAATTTAATAAGTTGATTCACAATAAGTTGATTCAACTAAATATATTTAGTCAAATTAACTAACTATTGAATTAAATTGACTAAATATTTAATTAATTTTTTTCTAATTAGCGACTTATTTTATTAATTAATTAAATTTTCCTCAAACTATATCCTGCAAACAAATTTTTCAAATGGATAGAAAAAAATCATGTTGATTAAGAATACTAATCTACATTATATGTAAGATTTAACCCGTTAACGTCCACGGGACGAAATTTTTAAGTTTAAGTTCGAATTGATACGTTGCAATGAATTCTAACACAAATAACTTAAAACCAACCGTTTCCCATATTTTCAGGGGTGCTCTTTCGAATGGTGGTGGTTATAAGTCAAAAAAAATTTCTAACCCCTGAAAAATCAAAAGTAAAAAAAAAAAAAAAAAAAAAAAAAAACCATGGTTTTTCGAATTATTTTTTTTTTGTAACTGATTTTTTGCAGCCTATACATTTTTTATCGGACTAAACCCCATATAACTGGCGTCCACGATGTCTGAACTAAAAGTTAGAATGAAAATATTTATTTAAATAATTTCTTATCCAAGCAAAATGACGGCCGAAGCAAAATACTTTTTTTAAACTTTTTTTAAATTTGATGATTTTTTTTCTCAGAAAATATAAGCTTTAGAAAAAAAACTTATAAGAACAAAAATTTCTTAGAATTGGCCAGAAAATACTCTTAAATTTTTTTAAAACATTTTAAAATAATTTTTAATTTTTAAAAATTATAAAACTTAAATTTCCAAATAAATTGAAAAAAAGTTTTGAAAAAATTTGAGAGTGTTCCCTGACTAATTCTACTACTTCTTATTTGTAAATTAAGTTTAATTTAATTAAACTTAATTTACAAATAAGAAGTTCTTCATTATAGGTTAACGAATTTTTTCCTTTAAAACTATAGACTTTAAATGAAAATTTATTAAAACAAAAATGTCCTAGAATTAGTCAGGGAACACTCTCAATTTTTTTGAAATTTCAAGTTTTAAAATTTTATAAAAATCAAAAATGTTTTCAAAGAGTTTTAAAAAAATTTAAGAGTGTTCTCTGGCTGGCTCTAAGACATTTTTGTTCTTATAAATTTTTTTCTAAAGCTTATATTTTCTGAAAAAAAAAATCATCAAATGGATAAGAAATTATTTAAATAAATATTTTCGTCCTAACTTTTAGATTAGATATCGTGGATGGCAGTTATACCGGTTTTAGACCGATAACAAAATATATAGGCTGCAAAAAATCAGTTACAAAAAAAAAAAAATAATTCGAAAAACGATGGTTTTTTTTTTAATTTTGATTTTTCAGAGGTTAGAATTTTTTTTTACTTATAATCACCACCATTCGAAAGAGCACCCTTGAAAATATGAGGAACGGTATGTTTTAAGTTATTTGAGTTAGAATTCATTGCGATGTATCAATTCGAAAACTTAAAAATTCCGTCCCATGGGCGTTAACGGGTTAATTGATTTCTATCACTAGTTTTTGAGAAAATAATGAAAAAAAGAATATCTTTGTTTCACGCAAATTTTTATCATATTTGATTATTATTAAAAAAAATAATAATAAATAAATAAATTAAATAATAAATAAAAATCTGTTTTTTTACGTTCAATGATTGTCTGGGTAAAAATGGTTTAAAGAAAAGAAATAAAATTGTATATGTATATTCTTTAAATAATTACATAAACTAAATATTAATAAAACAGCAAAGTGTATAATAATTATTAATAGAATAAAATAAAGTTTAAAACATGTTTAAGGAAGCAGACTACCAATTAATTGGCAGCAGTTTTCTTTACCTATACATGATGTGAAATAATCCCCTTATCCCTTAAAACTTTCAAATGACATTGTAATTCTAACTAAGCAATAATAATTTTATGATAAAACGTTCACACTATTGATTATTAACAAGATAATTCAGTCGGTCGATGAAAAGAAAAGGCTGAAATCAGTCAAAATGAGTTATAGGCGAACGTTACGTTTGGAAATTTTAATTATTATTTTTTCAAACTTTCATAACTTGTAACTGTACTTCAAATGTCGATACCCCACATTCAACGAAGCTTTTCCTGCCGAATTGGGTCAGAAATATCAAGACCAGAAAAGTATCCAATACATTCCACGTGTAGGAATGCGGGAGATGAAAACGCTTGGGAAGCAAGTACCGACCTGTTTACTACGTTTCCTTGCATCTATTTCATAATGGGTCCAAGGAAAACGAAAATTCAGACACGGCGGCGTCGTGATTACGCAATTTGAACTTCGGCGTCACTCTCCAACCTGGAGTCAAAAAGCCTAGACGTGCGCTGGTCGAACCGCGTTTTTGTTTTAAATTTTCTTTTAAGTTTTCTTTATGTTCGTGATTCCTCGGTTAAAATCCGTGTTTGAAAGCGGCCAGATTTTCGATTTTTCCGATTTTTACATAAATTGAAACACAGGCTGGCCCCCTTAAGCGATACAATTAAATCTGTTTACTTTTTGAGTCGATGACTAGAAACTCATTTTTCAATTTTCACTTTTTTCCCATAGACGATGCTAAAATTAGTCTATCCTTTTGCTTTACCGATATCATTGAATCTATTTAGTTTCTAAGTCGAATTTTAGAAAATAGTTTTTCGCTTTTTTTTTACCTGTATACGATACGAAACTTTATTTACCCATTTGCTTTAGTGATATAATAGAATATATTTACTTTTTCAGTCAATTTCCATAAAATAATTTTTTACATTATTTCAATTTACGTTTTTCAGTAACATGACAATTGTACCTTTTTTAATTGCAATTTATGTTGAAGTACTCCATTAGGAGTTAATGAGTTTAAAAATTTTATTGGAATTATATTTGCTAAATTTTCATTATTATCCTTTTCTGCTATGTCAATGATTAAATATTCCGTATATGGTACCGGTATATAATTAAGAAATTTATTGCTAATTTCAAAGATATCAACATTTTTTGAAGCTAAAATTACACTTTTATAAAAATTGAGGAGGTGACTCAGGGGAGGCTGAGGAAGGTCTGCGTGGAGGGGAGAGCTGGAGAAAGGAAAGGGAGGAGGAGGTTTTAAGGGGGGTTTGGCCCTATAAATTTTTTCTTGTTTTTTACCTGAAAAATAAAAAGTATTATATAATATAAATTGCTTGTTATATTATATAACTATAACTAATTATTTGCAAAATGAGCTTAGAGAAATGTCTCTCAACTCATTTTATGCTACGCTATATATGATTTAAAAAAAACCATTGGTGTAACCTACAGGTCCCATTTGTGCATGGATCTTGATGTCCGAAGGCTTAAATTGTTGGTATTTGATGTCATTCCGGTCTGAAGAGTTGTAGAACTCAAAATTATTTGCGTAAGCAATCACAAAAATTAAAAAACCACTTATATTTCTTTAATTTTCTTTAATTTCATAAATTTATGCAGTTTTTGAACTTTTGCAACTACTTACTCAAATAATTTTGAATTCTACAACTCTTCAGACCAGAATGACATCAAATACCAACAGTTTAAGCCTTCGGACATCAAGTCCCTGTTGAAAATATCCAGCTGGAAATCCATGCTTGGACTGGATTCTAGCTGGATTTCCAGCTGGATTTCCAGATGGATTTTCCACCTGGATTTCCAGCTGGATTTCTGGGGAACCTTGGTTGAATTTACCCAGTTGGATTTCTGGGGAATGCAGGTGTAATTTATATCTTAATTTCGAATCAATCTAGGTGGATTTATTGGATATGCAGATGGATTTTCCAGATGAAAATTCCAGATGAAAATTCCAGGTGGAAATTCCATCTGGATATCCATTAAATCCATCTAAATTGAGTCGAAATCAAGGTATAAATTGCACCTGCATTCCCCACAAATCCAGCTGGAATTTCCAGCTGGAAATCCAATCAAATGAATGGGAAAGTCTTTTTTCCAATGAATATTATTGCTACTTCGACAAGTGATTACAATTCCCTACTGCAAAAAATCACGTGATAAGTCAAGTGATATGTCAGGTGATAAATCAGGTGATAAATCACGCCAAAACGTCATCTGACTATGGTAGAAAAAAAGTCCGAATTTCTAAAAATCGTCTAAGTCCTTGAAAAAAAATTTTTCGTAGGACCATGTTTTAACGCATTTTGAACCATTTCCTGTTGATATAAATTGTCGAATTTCGCGAGTTTTTTGTGAGGTACCACATAAACTTACATAAATTACATTAATGCCCACGCATTTTGCCCTTTTTGGTCAGCAATGGCAAAAATAAAAAAAGAAGCTCAATTTTGCTCGGTGAGCAACGATTTATGCATTTTAGTGGAATTCCTAAATGAAACCGAGCCATTTAATAACAAACCTTTAACCAACACTGAATATTTGAACTGGCTAGTAAAAGGAAAATATTTAAATATTTCATCAGTCGTAGAAAAAGAGAAAATCGTCAATTGAATTTGCCATTCAACTGCGACTTTAGTACAGCTTCCAAAATGAAAATAAAATTATAAAATGCAAAATTTGATCAACATCCAGCTAAAATGATAGCTGTAGGTGTTAAGTAATATACTGTGGATGTGTACACATGTATATATATGTATATATATTCTTATTTTTGACAAGCGATTTTTTGTACAAAATACCAACTGAATACTTTCCTTGTTCATTTTTTTATACGAAGGGTCCATAGGCAACAAATTTTGAACATATAAGTATTTATAGACTGTTCGCGATTTCTCTATTCGAATTGCGCGCGCTACGAACTCCAGCAACACTCCAGCTCAGATGGCGCTGAGAACTTGCGCGCGCGCTCAGACGCGTTCACGGCAAAGATAGCGTCCCTCGACGCCATCTTACCCTCTCTACGATCAGCTCTTGACGGAGAAAGACGCTATTGCGATCATCAAGGCCTTTTCGACCCGCTCAACCCCGCTTTTCACGATCCAGCTCAACCACTGCATCACCATACCTGCTCTGCAATTTCCAGCTCATCTCTACACCGTTCCAGCTCATCTTTAAGAGAATTCAGCTTTTTCTTCACATCTCAAGTATCAATAGTTGAGGTTAAGGTATGCTAGCCTGCACTCGAGGCTAAATAAAGATCAAAGGTGCTCATTACAACAGTGTATTTATTTAACGTCCCCGCCCGCTGTAACTACCCAATTCCAACAACAAAGTAATTTCTCAAACATTTGGTCCTTCGAGCCGGATTCGGGTAGTTTACAGCGAGTGCGTGTGTGTACAAGTAAGTGACAGGTGGCTCATTTAAAGGTTAAGTGCCCACGAGAGTAAGCAGCTGCCGACCGCTCATTAATTGCTGACTCCTGCTCACTTCTGCGATGGCTGACGACAAGAAGGCAGAGGACATCAAGCCCATCAGTCCAACCTCCTCCGTCGTTAATCTGGACAGGCCTAGCACTTCTCAGCTGCCACCATTGCAACTGCTCGTCCCAGCAATCAACGCCGAAGCTCCAGGCAATAGGAGCCGCTCTTCGTCTCGCTCAAGCGCATCCAAGGAGAGTGACCACCGACCGCCCCGTGCGTCACGCTTCCAGCCTCCAAGGGAGCTCCAAGTGCGCTGGAATGCACAGGACATGAGGCACTCGGTCCTGGTAGAAATTTATGATCAGCTCATGGCGATCGAGTCTTCCCCCGCAAGTCTGCTCATCGAGTGCAAAGCTCAAGTAAACTCTATTCTGGAAACGTCCACGAAAGAGCATGAGATCATTGAAACGATGTGGACGTCCGGGGCAGCGTCCATGCCGTATTTTAAGCTCAATTACTTTGCTCAAATTGTTGAATTGTCTCATCGGATATTGAGAACAATATCATTATCCATGCCCGCTCTTCCAGGTCAGCCAGAACTCATGTCCAGCCCAGCTCAACGGCACTCAAAGCTCCCAGACATCAGCTTGCCAACATTCTCAGGAGAGTATGCGGAGTGGCCCCACTTCAGGGATCTGTTCAAAAGCCTCATCATGGACAAAGTCGACCTTGCTCCAGTTGAGAAGCTCCACTACCTCAGCAGCTGTTTGTCGGGAGAGCCAGCTCAGGTAATCTCAGGATTCCCCATCAACGACCGCTCATTGGAGCCAGCTTGGACTCAGCTAATTGAGCGCTACGAAAACAAGCGGCACGCAGTGGGGTCTCTGCTCAATCAGTTGCTTGACATGAATCCGCTTACTAATAAATCAGCGCATGGACTACACGACCTGGAGATAACCCTCGGTCAAGTTAAAAAAGGATTGGCAGCGCTCAATATCACCGACCAGCTTGGTGACATTCTCCTGACTCACCTGACGGTCAGGAATATGGACCGAGCAACTAAGGAGAATTGGGAGCATTCTCTCGGCTCATCTAACGAGCTTCCGTCCTCCGATCAAGTGGAGAATTTTCTCAAAACACGAGCAATAGCTCTCGAGAGGGTGGAAGAGGACACTGCGAAATCCAAGTCCGCTCAAAGACGCTCAGCCAACGTAGCCACTCCATCAGCTCAATCAAAAACTGCGGCTTACAGTTTAGGTCACACAGCTCACCCATGCGACCAGTGCCAGCAGCCGCATTTCATCGTCATGTGTCCGCAATTCCGGACCATGAATGTACCATCACGCAAGGAGGTAGTTCGTAGCAAGCGGCTGTGTTACAACTGCCTGGGAAGGCACAGCATCAGGGCGTGCAAGAGCACTACCCTCTGCAAGGTGTGCAACCATAAACATCACACCATGCTTCACGCCCCTGCTCGTACTCAACCATCATCGTCAGCTCAACAACTAGCTCAAGTGCCTCCTCAGCAGTCCAGCTCTTCACAAGAGGCTCATCCTTCAACATCAGCTCAACAACAGTGAAGTGTTGGTGCAATCGTCGGCTCACCACTCTAAAATGAAGACCACTCATCTCAATTTGTTCTGCTCAACCCACCACTCAGCTCATCGCATGTCAATTGCTCAGAAGCAACATTTTTAGGCACAGCCATCGCCCATGTGCAAACTCAACTGCTCAACCATCCTGTTCGTCTGCTCATCGATTCCGGCTCAGAATTAACGTTTGTAACCGAACGCTTAGTTCACCAACTGAAGCTCCCCCGTCGTGCTTCATCGCTGGCAATACACGGAATTGGAAGGGGTAAATCAGCTCAGACACTCGGCTCAGCTCAGCTCACTCTACAATGAAGATTCATCAGAGAGGCTATCATCATTGAGGCTCAGATTCTGCGAGCGGTCACCTCAATAACACCATCTGCCAAGATCACCCACCATCATTGGCCGCATTTAACAAATTTAGATCTTGCAGATGAACGGTATTTCTAGCCACGAGCAGTGGATATAATCATCGGAGCTGATTATTACGGAATCGTTATTAACTCCAGCATCATCAAAGCTCACCCAGGAGCTCCAGTCGCTCAGTCATCAATATTTGGATGGCTCATCATTGGACCCTCTCAAACTCAACTTGCCAAATCTGTCTCTGCTCATCATGGCATTGTCAAACAGGATGACGACCTCCACGAACTGATCAGCAAATTCTGGATGCAGGAAGAGCTCAACGGTGACTCAAACCACAGTTTGAGTCCTGAAGAAGAGTGTGAACATTTTCTCTCCACGCACTCCAGAGATGCAACTGGCAGGTACATCGTCCGAATTCCGCTCAAGGAGGATCCTGCAGCTCTTGGACACTCACGCTCAACGGCATCAAAGTGCTTCGCTCGGATGTCAAGATAAATCACTCAAGACGAAACCTTGGGCGCACTCTACACTGCTTTTATGGAGGAATATTTAGCTCTGGGACACATGAAGGAGGTGGACACGACGTTAACGTCAAAATTCTCACCGTTCTATCTGCCGCATCATGGTGTTCTCAAACCAAACAGCGCATCCACCAAGCTTAGAGTTTTGTTCAATGGCTCTTGCTCAACTTCCTCTGGGAAATCGCTCAATGACATCATGCACACTGGTGCAAATCTACTGCTCAACATCACTGAGGTGCTCATCTGGATCCGCCATTTTCATCATTTGTTTGCCACTGACATTGTCAAGATGTACAGAAAAGTCAAAGTGCATCCAGACGACTGGGATCTTCAGAGGATCATCTGGAGAAACCACGATCATCAAGAGGTGGATTTTCAGCTCACCACGGTCACGTACGGGACCAAGGCTGCTCCCTTTCTCGCTACACGAGCCTTGTTGCAGCTCGTTGACAATGAAGGCCATAAGTACCCGCTCGCTGTTCCCTCGCTCAAGCAAGGAAGATATGTTGATGATATCTTTGGGGAAGCAGATACTCCAGATCAGCTCAAGGAAATCGCTCAGCAAGTAACCCAGTTCTGCAATGCGGGCGGATTTCCTTTATCAAAATGGCATGCCACTCACGAGAACTTGTTGGTTGCTTCACCGACAGATGGGATGGTTCACCGCTCATTCTCGACGATTGCGCAACCTCTCTACTCGGATTAAAATGGCTTCCTAAGGAAGACACATTCACCTTCACATCAAAGTTCTCATCTCATTCTAGACGGCTCACCAAACGGCTCATCCTGTCAGAAGTTGCTCAGATTTTCGACCCGTTGGGGTTTGTCTCACCAGTTATCATTAACGCAAAAATTCTTTTGCAGGAACTCTGGCTACTCAAACTTGGCTGGGATGATCCACTTCCAGCTCAAGTGTGCTCAAGATGGCTCACCATTCGAGAGGAACTCACCATGCTGGCCAGCATATCTGTTCCACGTTGGTTTGGGACTTGGAGTTTTTCAACTGTAAAGCTCCACGGCTTCTCGGATGCTTCTCAGGACGCTATGGCAGCAGTAGTCTACTTAGTCGTTCACTCACCCTCCACAGGCTCAAGGACGTCACTAATCTGCTCAAAAACAAAAGTCGCGCCACTCAAGAGACTAACCATCCCTCGGTTGGAACTCACAGCTGCTCTATTGCTTGCAAAGCTCGTCAAGGCTATTTGGGCGTCTCTTCAAGTGAAGATCGACGCCACTCATCTGTGGACGGACTCCCAAGTCACGCTCATGTGGATCAGCTCACCAGCAAGTCGTTGGAAGGACTTCGTCAGCAACAGAGTCGCCCAAATTCAAGAATTGTGCACAATTGACATCACCTGGCGGCATGTACCCGTCTTAGAAAATCCAGCAGATTGCGGCTCACGAGGCATCACTACAACACAACTCATGACTCATCCACTCTAGTGGACCGGTCCTTCCTGGATCATGCTCGACTCAGCTCAATGGCCTCACCAGCCATTTTACCACTCAGACGAGGCTGCTATTGAAGCTAGACCTGGGATCATTCTTGCGGCCACAGCTCAACAGCCCACATATCACTGGGACCTCATTTACAAGTACGCCTCATTGCACAAATTATTATTTGTGACTTCATTCATTTTTAGAGCAAGAGATGCATTCCGGAGACAGCTCAAAATTTCACCACTCTATGACGCTCAACGCATCCAACAGGCTCAGCTCTTCTGGATACGTGCAACTCAAGCAGCCTATTTTTCTCAAGAAATTCGTCAGCTCAACAGGGGTGCAGTGCTTTCATCTGGTCATCCGTTTACTCGTCTGACTGCCTTCATCGATTCTGAGGGAGTAGTTCGTGTTGGTGGAAGATTAGAATTGTCATCACTCAGCTTCCAAGAGAAACACCCTGCAATTTTGCCTCGTCACTCTCAGCTCACCACACTCCTCATGGACTCAGCTCATCGCTCAACTCTTCACGGAGGTACCCAATTGACGCTCGCTAAACTCCGGCAGACATGTTGGATTATAGGAGGGAGAGCGTTAGTCAAGGCTCACATTCTCAGATGTATCTCGCACTCCCACACGAGCCTTCCTCCACACCGGAGTAGACTACGCGGGACCAGTCACAATGAAGACGTGGAAAGGACGAGGATGCAAGACAGATTAAGGCTGGATTTGCGCCTTCATATGTCTGAACACCTCAACAGCTCATCTTGAAGTCGTGACTGATTACTCAGCTGACTGCTTCTTGGCCGCCTTCCGTCGCTTCACCTCTCGGCGTGAAATGGTCGAGGTTATGTATTCAGACTGCGGCACCACCTTTCAAGGAGCCACAACTCAGCTCACTCAACTCTTCACTGAAGCTTCTCAAGAACATTAGCTCATTTCATCTGCTCTCGCTACTCAAGGAACTCAGTAGAGATTCATCCCTCCTGCTGCTCCACACATGGGTGGCAAGTGGGAAGCGCTCGTGAAATCCATCAAATTTCACTTGCTACGCACTGTTGGGGAGACTCTTTTGACGTTTGAAGAACTTACAACTCTTCTGACTCAGATAGAGGCTGTGCTTAACTCCAGACCGCTCGAACCGCTCAGTGACGATCCTTCGGACATCACAGCACTCACGCCAGGATACTTTCTCATCGGCTCAGCTCTAAATTGTGTCCCAGAACCTTCACTCATCAATCTCATTTCTGCTCGACTCTCAAGATGGCAGCTCATTCAGCAACGCCTCCAGACATTCTGGAATCAATGGTCGGCTCACTATCTACAACGCCAGCAAGCCATCTCCAAGTGGCATCATCCATCTCACCAATTCAAGGTCGGCTCTATGGCTCTTCTCACCGACGAACGATTGCCACCTGCAAAATGGCCTCTCGTTCGCATTACTCAGCTTCATCCAGGACTGGATGGACTTACTCGGGTGGTGACGCTCCGAACCGCTACATCAACAATTACTCCAATTACCAAACTCGCTCTGCTGCCAGTTTCACTGCCAAAGGAGAAATCAGAAGATTCATCTCAAGCTTAACTGGATTTACGACCCAGTTATGCATAATGTTCAACCACGTGGATTTACGCCCCACTTGGTTCTGTGCTCAGCTCAACATATTGGACTCCACACACTCAACACTCAAGCTCAACATCAGGCATCTCTAGCAGAAGGATTTACGATCCTGCTGCACTTCTCACCATCTTCACTTGCTCTAGCAGAAGGATTTACGACCCTGCTGCACTTCTCACTATCTTCCCTTGCTCTCGCAGAAGGATTTACGACCCTCCTGCACTTCTCACTATCTTCCCTTGCTCTCGCAGAAGGATTTACGTCCCTCCTGCACTTCTCACTATCTTCACTTGCTCTCGCAGAAGGATTTACGACCCTTCTCACTCCCTACACTTCTCATCATCTTCACTTGCTCTGACTGGATTTACGACCCAGCCCACTGCAATTCATCTCGACATCGCTCTTGGATTCAATCATCAAAGGCGTTGATGATGCGGGCGGAATGTTCGCGATTTCTCTATTCGAATTGCGCGCGCTACGAACTCCAGCAACACTCCAGCTCAGATGGCGCTGAGAACTTGCGCGCGCGCGCTCAGACGCGTTCACGGCAAAGATAGCATCCCTCGACGCCATCTTACCCTCTCTACGATCAGCTCTTGACGGAGAAAGACGCTATTGCGATCATCAAGGCCTTTTCGACCCGCTCAACCCCGCTTTTCACGATCCAGCTCAACCACTGCATCACCATACCTGCTCTGCAATTTGCAGCTCATCTCTACATCGTTCCAGCTCATCTTCAAGAGAATTCAGCTCTTTCTTCATATCTCAAGTATAAATAGTTGAGGTTAAGGTATGCTAGCCTACACTCGAGGCTAAATAAAGATCAAAGGTGCTCATTACAACAGTGTATTTATTTAACGTCCCCGTCCGCTGTAACTACCCAATTCCAACAACAAAGTAATTTCTCAAACAATACACTATAGAAAGTCACTTGACAAGTTATAAAAAGGAATACAAGACTCGAAGGGAAAATATTGTCTATGGTCAAGACAAATAATTGTAAGCGAAATAAAATTTTGAGTCAATGAAGATTACATTTTCTCTTAGTCTTGAATTCACTTATATTACTAGTCTATTGACTATCTTTTCTCCAGACATTTATACGTTCAAAGATTTTCTTCAATTGGTCCATCCTATAAAGAAATCAACAAGAAAGTCTTCAATTAGTATTTTGTAAAAAAAAGTCACTCAATAAGCTATAAAAAGGAATACAAGAACCAAAGAAAGAAATTGGATTGACCGGTGTAAATATTTTTATCATCTGGACCCTTCGTATAAAGAAATCAACAAGGATAATCTTAATTTTGTATTCCGTACAAAAATTAGCAAATGATAAAAATATTGACACCGGTCAATATAATTTCTTTTTTTTGAGTCTTGTATTCCCCTTTACATCGTAGCATGTGACTTTCTTTTCTCCAGATATTTATACTTTCAAAAATGTTCTCTAATGGGCTAAAGAAATCAACAGGAAAGTCAGTTAGTATTTTTTAAAAAAAAAGTCACTTACAAGCTATAAAAGGGAATACAAGACTCAAAAAAGAAGAAATTATATTGACCAGTGTCAATTTTTTTAACATTTACTAATTTTTTGTACGGAATGCAAAATTAAGATTATTCTTGTAGATTTCTTTATACAAAGGGTCCAGGTGATAAAAATATTTACACCGGTCAATCCAATTTCTTTCTTTGTGTCGTGAATTCCCTTTTATAGCATATCGAGTAACTTTTTTTACAGAATACTAATTGCAGACTTTCTTGTTCGTTTCTTTATATGATGGGACAATAGGAGAAAATCATTGTACCTCTAAATATCTTGAGAAAAGAAAGTTACGAGAAAATATTCTTCTGTGAGTGAATATCTTTATGCGCTTACAATTATTTGTCTTGTACAATTTGTATTTTCCCTTCAAATCTTATGTATTCCCTATTATAACTTGTCAAGTGACTTTCTTTACTCTAGATACTTATATGCTCAAAATTATTCTCCCATGAACCCATCGTATATAGAAATGAACAAGGAAAGTATTCAGTTGGAATTTTGTACAAAAAATAACTTGACAAGATTAAATAAATAAATAAATATATATATATCCATAATATATTACTTACCATCTACATGTATCATTTTAGCTGGATGATGCTCGAATTTTGTATTTTATAATTTTGTTTTTTTTTTTGAAAGCTGTACTAATGCCGCAGTTGAATGGCCAATTCAAATTGATGATTTTCTCTTCCTCTATGACTGATGAAATATTCAAACCTTTTTCTTCTACTAGCCAGTTCAAATATCCAGTGTTGGTTAAAGGTTTTTTATTAGATGGCTATTTTTTATTAGAATTCCACTAAAATGCACGAATTGTTGCTCACCGAGCATAATTTAGTTTCTTTGTTTATTTTTTCCATTGCTGACTAAAAAGGCAAAATGCAAGAAGACGTGGCACGATCAGATGACATTAATGTAGCTTAATTGAAGACTTTCTTGTTGATTTCTTTATAGGATGGACCAATTCGCCTTGTCGAGACCTCGGTTGCGTCCTCCTGTGGCCATCTATAAAATGTAAATATTAGGGTGATTGCGCAAAAAAACCTGCAAAAACATGGACTTGAAAGATTATTTTATTTATTTTAACAATGTAGTTAAATACGTGAGTGCAGGTATACGACCATATGAAGAAAGAGAAGATATTTACAAAGCTAATCACATTTTTATTTGTAGAACCATACAGAAAAGTGCTAAAGAGACAAATTTTCTCTGTTTGTGTCTGAAGTCGTCTACTGTAACTGAGGCTCCACATGAAATTAAAGTATTAAAAAGAAGTATTAAATTAATTAAAAAAAGAAAGAGATGAAACTTTAATTAATTGTGTATGCTCTTGTGTAGCGGATGTATCAGGGAGGTGTAGGGTGTAAGCACTCAGTGGATGTACTAATATTATTATGTAGGTAGGTTACTAATGCAATTTTTTGTTTTTTAAAATCCATGGTTCTTGTAAACAAAATTGCTTTTAATATTCGATTTCTTAAAAATATCATCTAATTATTTTTATGTAGAACTCCAGCTTGCCAAATAAAAAGAGGCTACTTGCACTGACGTCAAGCAAGAATGGGGAAAATTGAAAAGTATAGCAATTAAAATGCTTGACGTCAGTGCAAGTAGCCTCTTCGATTTGGCAAGCTGGAGTTCTACAGAAAAATAAATAGATGATATTTGATGACAAAAGAGCATACGCAATTAATTAAAGTTTCATCTCTTTCTTTTTTTTTAAATACTTTAATTTCATGCAGAGCCTCTGTTACAGCATACGACTTCAGACACAAACAGAGAAAATTTGTCTAACACTTTTCTGTATGGTTCTAAAAATAAAAATGTGATTTGCTTTGTAAATATCTTCTCTTTCTTCATATGGTCGTATACCTGCACTAACCTATTTAACTGCATTGTTAAAATAAATAAAATAATCTTTCAAGTCCATGTTTTTGCAGGCTTTTTCGCGCGATCACCCTAATAATTTACATTTTACAGATGGCCACAGGAGGGCGCGACTTATGAACAAAGAAAGTATTCAGTTGGTATTTTGTACAAAAAATCGCTTGTCAAGAATGAAAATATATATACATATATATACATGTGTACACATCCACAGTATATTACTTAACACCTACAGCTATCATTTTAGCTGGATGCTGATCAAATTTTGCATTTTATAATTTTATTTTCATTTTGGAAGCTGTACTAATGTCGCAGTTGAATGGCAAATTCAATTGACGATTTTCTCTTTTTCTACGACTGATGAAATATTTAAATATTTTCCTTTTACTAGCCAGTTCAAATATTCAGTGTTGGTTAAAGGTTTGTTATTAGATGGCTCGGTTTCATTTAAGAATTCCACTAAAATGCATAAATCGCTGCTCACCGAGCAAAATTGAGCTTCTTTTTTTATTTTTGCCATTGCTGACCAAAAAGGGCAAAATGCGTGGGCATTAATTTTTTTCAGGTGATGGACTTAGCCAAATTCCCAAAATTTCTTAAAAAAAAAATTTCTATTTATATCGTCAGGAAATGGTCCAAAACGCATTAAAAACATGGTTCTACGGAGCATTTTTTTTTCAAGGACTTAGACGATTTTTAGAAATTCGGACTTTTTTTCTACCATAGTCAGATGACGTTTTGGCGTGATTTATCACCTGATTTATCACCTGACATATCACTTGACTTATCACGTGATTTTTTGCAGTAGCGTTAACTTGAGTCAAAGTATAAGGATTGCAAATCTTTTGTAATGAAGTAAATAGCTGTCAAGTACACGTACAATGATTTTATGGTTTATACTACAGAACATAACTATAAAATCATTGTACGTGTACTTGACAGCTATTTACTTCATTACAAAAGATTTGCAATCCTTATACTTTGACTCAAGTTAATTGTAATCACTTATCGAAGAAACAATAATATTGAGTGGAAAAAAGACTTTCACAATGATTTGAAGTACATGTACAATGGTCTTATATAATACATAGTTTGTAATAATATTATTTTTCTTTCTAATGGTCTATTGGAGATTTTTCTTCGTTACTTGTACATTTTGAAATTTCCAGCTGGATATTTTCAACAGAGGTTCCATGCACAAATGGGACCTGTAGGTTACACCAATGGTTTTTTTTTTAAATCATATGTAGCGTAGCATAAAATGAGTTTAGAGACTTTCCTCTAAGCTCATTTTGCAAATAATTAGTTATAGTTATATAATATATAACAAGCAATTTATTTTATATAATACTTTTTATTTTTCAGGTAAAAAACAAGAAAAAAATTATAGGTCCAAACCCCCCTTGAGGAGTTAAAAAGTTAAATGCCAAATAAATAACCCATTTAACACGTTTTCCTTGATTTTCTCGGTCGGTAGATGTTAAAGGACTTTAGTGACCTCAAATATCAACTTACCGACCCCAAAAACCTCTTATTTTATATAGAAAAACATGAGAATTGCATATTTCTGTAGTTCTTGCTGGAAAATATACGTACTGTAGTGAAAAATTAGAGAAAACGTTATTTCTTACATTTTTCTCACGATTTTTCCATTTGAAGGAAGCCCAGTACTTCTAAAATCATCAAAAATTATCTAAAAAATTCAGAGAACCATTTCATTTACGTAAAAAAGACTAAAAATTTTGGTTTTTTATTGAATTGAAAAATACAAAAAAATTTAATTTTTCGACGATTTTGTTAGTTACAACTATTTTTCAAGTCACAAGTGCTTACGAAAATCAAACCTCAATCTTTCAGTTACCCCTAAAGAAGAGAAACCCCACTTTTTAAGAAGTAATACTCACCATAGCAATGAAAGTCGACTAACGGTTTTTCTTAAGTTCCTTTTAAGACTACTCATGTATTTGAGTAAAAACTTTCATCGATCACTTCTAGGACTTTCAGCGTGTTTGACAATCCTAGCCACATCAAGGACTTGAACTTTGCAGGTCTTGATATCTGTGTGTGTGTACGTGTGTGTGCGAGCATGCGTGCATGTGTGTGAACATGTGTAAAAAGTATACGTAACTTATATTTTTTCTATTTAAGTAGATTAATTACACAAAAATATATTTGATTAATGCGATAAAATACATAGGCATTTGTGCATATTTAATAATACTGTGAATTTGCATTTACAAAATGGAACTTGAATAACACATACTAGTGCTAGTGTTTCTGTTTTAGATTCACATGTTTTTCTCATATATATCGACATAGAAACAATTTATTATAAGTTTTTCTGTTCTTTTTTAACTGTATTAGTCCACAGGTAGATAAAAGACAAGCAGTAAATAATATTCTTAATTTTTTGTTATAAGCCTTGGCAAGGTGAACGCACAATTTACCACGAATAAAAAAATATATTAGTTAGTTGTATATCAGGAATAAGAGGAACTAGCAAATTACTTTGTCTCAATGATTTTTGTAAATACTTGTGACTTGAAAAATAGTTATAAGTAACAAAATCGTCCAAAAATTGAATTTTTTCGCATTTTTCAATTCAAGAAAAAACCAAAATTTTCAGTCTAAATGGCTAAAAATTTGTCCGGAGAAGTTTTTAATAATGTTCTTTTGGATTACCAATTCCAAATAAAAACCCAGGCTGGGGCATTTTTGACTGCTTACCCGGCTAGACTCTTTGATACACTTTCCCGTCATCCTTAACAAAATTTTTCGCGATGTCTCGAGATTTACTCGCTGATTATGAGTAGCAACTTCCTTCTTTGTTTGAAATTTGTGATCCGGACTGTAACAAAATACTGACAGAAATGACGTCGATATTCACAATATTGGCAGCGGGTACTCGTAACTTATCGATTTCGAATCCTCCTCTCGCTCTTGGAGGTGCGCCTTTTTTCTCCCTTGGCCGAAAATCAATAGTTCGCGCGAATTTCGGCGTGTAAACAACATCATTTATGGCTGGAGGTGCGCTGTCCAAGCAAGTAATGAGTCCCCACATATGAAATAAGAAAAGGTAACCCGTGATATGGGTCTCACCGGACCTAAAAATTTATCGAAACCCAGTTTTGGTCCCACCATTGAAACAATCTATGTAAGCGAAACAACTTTTGTAGATATGTTTCGTGTGAATGACGTCACTTACAAACAACCGCCATACTTGTAATTTATAATTATTTATTAAGACCGATATAAATTATTGAAGCAGTCATATCTCAACAGAAAATATCGATGACCACAATAGGATAGTTAGAAGTACTATTTTAAAATTTAATCATAGTAAAAATCACCTTTCAAATAAAAAATCGCCTATTAAAATTAGCGTTTTTTTTTTTAATAAAACGTTAGAGAACATATATTGCAAACGTATTGAATTCCATTTCGATATAAAATATTAGGCCAAACTTAGTCGAATTTTAGTTACTTCAAGCATTAAAGTGTTAAGGGTAAATGGCAACTTTGAGAACGTTATTAATACACTGTGCCAGATAAACCGATTTTTAGTAATTTTATTTATCTATATCAAAAACTAAAAATCTTACAAAAAAATGTTCAATTTCGTAATTGTAATACTTTTTAATATCTAAAAATAAAGAAAGTTAAGTACTTTTTTAACTTTTGCAACTACTTAATCAAATAATTTCAAATGCTACAACTCTTCAGTCCAGAATGACACAAATTTTAATTTATGTTGTAATATAAATATGTTTTGTTAAGACTGGGTCTAAAGACTCGCGCCGAGAAGTTGCGAGGATAGGAACGACACATGAAATAGGCGGGGGGAGAACTTAGGGGCGCTCTTTGCAAAATATTAGAGAAAGGTTAATTAATATTTAAAAATAAAATCAACGCCAAAGTATATATCTGTACACATAAAAACTTTTTGGTCTCTTGTGAAATTTTGATACCTTGCATATTTTCGAAGATATAGTCAATAAACCTTCACGTACATGTGCATAGGTGTGAATAGCTTATGCTATTATTTATTATAAATATCTTGGAAAATATACAATTCTAATCATAAATTCTACTCATTGCAGTGATCAGGCATAGTTTTTTCGAATACAAAAAAGATATTTTTGCAAAATTTTGTAAATTAAAAAACTTTTCCTGTATTTAGGACGCCATATTGATTCCGCCATCTTGAATTTTCAAAAAATCTAACGGGATTTTAAAGAACGTACAAAAATTCCACGATTTATAGCATTTGCGACGATCAGGCTCTGCTTTTTCTTTTTCAAAATTTAAGATTTTTGAAAAAAATACTTATAATTTTGGATTATTTTTTGAAAATATTGTTATAACTTTTTGTAAGAAAGGTATAGGCTAATTTTGACCACGGCTTTCGAAAGAGGAGACTTTAAACCATCGGAAGTGGTACTTTTCAATTTTTTTTAGTCCGATTATGTAAAAAGTAAGAGCGTTGAAAGTTCAGAAAAAAATTAGGACATTTGGTACGAAATAGGTTAAGAGGAGGCCAAAGTTATAGTAGATTCCGACGTTACCAACTGATATCTGTAACGGCGTTCTTTGTTTTTCTCATCAATTACTGTATAAAATTATGTAAGATTTTGCAATCATACTTCAAATTAATAATAGAATTGGGAATATCTCATATTTTAGTAAAATATTCAACAAAAAACTAAATTATCAATTGATAAAGCAGAATTCAATTTTTTTTTACACTTTAGTAGAATATAACTTGTCCCCAATTCTGCAGTAGATTTGAAGCGCAACTGCAAAATCTTAGACTATTCTATCCTATAACCGATGATAAAAGCGAAGAACGCAGTCGAAAATATTGATCGGTAAAACAGGACTCCGACCTGCCCATAAAGTAAATACACTGCATTGTAGTGTAGGCACAAAAATTTAATGGTTTAATAAAAAAACAAATTAAAAAATAAAAAAGCAGAAGATTTAAAGTAGCTTATCGTACCTGTTCAAAAACGTGTCTCCATATAAGAGGATCTGTTTGAATAAACAATGAACAGGTGTTTTTTTATTATCATCGTTTGGTCTAGTAGCACGTTTTGATCTGCTTCTATTGTTCGCCACTGAATTTGCTTCTCTGCTATATTTGTGTCCTGGTGACTTTATATTTTGTTTCCATGAATTTTGAGATATGTTTTGCGTAGGATTGCGTGATGAAGCTAACACTCGATCTATTAACTCAGGTTCTGCTGAATTCTGTATACGTTCCATCCATTGTACCACTTCTTCTGTGATACCGCAACCACTTGAGTCACCTAAAAATTATTGTAATAATTTTTTTAGTACTGTACTACTCATCAAGACAAAAAAGGAGCTAACATATTCACATAGTTTTAAACATACATATATAAATATACCGTTTGGGAAGGTCGAAATAAAAAAAGTGGTTTGTACAAAATTTGTAGGATTTCAAAGAGGAAGTCGAATAGTGACTTTCAATTTGACCTTGACCATAACCTTGAAGGTGTTTTGGAGGTCAACTTAATATTTTCAAATGGGAACCCTATTTTTTTACCCCGGAAATAAAAAGATCGGAAAATTTTACAAACAAATATGATCTTAAGTTGCTTGGTTATCCTACCATGAACTTAGATTTGACCGTGACCATGGCCTTGAAGATCAATTTAAGATTTTTAAATGTGAACTCCTATTTTTGACCCCGGAATTGTAAAAATTGAAAAATTTTACAATCGAAAATCAATTTGGGCTCAAAATAGGTTAAAAAAACCTGAAAAACCTGTCACCTTGAATTTAATTGATTAAACCGTTAACCAAAAGACAAGCCTTCAAACCCACCAAACCTAGCCCACCGTAAGCTTAATTCAGTACCACCATTTTCAATATCTGAGTTAAACACATAATGTTATTCTGTTTCCTTTTGGGAAGTCAATTAACGTAACTTCCTTTACCTCACAAATTTTGAATATTCTTAATTTAACTTCAAGCGAATGTTCGAAATTGTCGCTTTTATTTCATGGTACCAAACTTGAGCGCCTCTGGAAATATCAAACGGTATTAAGCAAACTCCACATTCGTGATTATAATTTTAAAAATGATTTTTTTGAAATCCTGGCATTATTAACTCAAAATTTGAACGTTTTAGATAGTGAATATCTTCTATCGTCTTCTTACTTAAGTATTAATTACTAAGTTTTTAATTCATTTCCGATCAAAACTCATCATCTAAATAAGCTGAATAAGTAGTTAATTGTAAAGATTCTTAATCTTGTTCAATATTAAAAAAGACATTTTACAAAACATTAATAAATGTATTGTGATATGCAAGTTCTGTACAGACTGAGGAAAAAACAAGGAAACCCTTGGAAAATTTGCCATTTGTATAGTGAAAGAAAATAAACAAATGTTATACCCCAGGTAACTTTCAACCAGGAACCCAACCGTGACCTCTGATTTGACCTTGAACGTTATTTTAAGATTCTTTTAAGGTCAACTTTATTTTTTCAAATGGGAACCTCTATTTTTGATGCAAGGATCAAAAAGAGCTGGAAATTTTACGTGTGGGAATAATTCTAGTCCAAAGATAGCGTATTCCCCAATCCTTTTTTTAACGCTACCCAGGACAACGACGTGGGCGTAGAAGTAATCTGTACCCTTCGGGGTGCTCTTTGAAAGTGAGTTCCCCTCGCCTCTCACGCGAATGAATTAAGAACAGATCTTCAACTTGTTCTGCATTCGCTTCCTATCAGTAACCAATTCTATTATATAATAATTCATTGCATTTTGGAATTTTTGTTTAATGCAAAATTTTAATAAATTGCTCAAAACTCTTCAAATAAATTTAGGTGTATTGAAGCTAGGAATCAAGAGCGAATAAATGCTTGCACAGCGTGATTCTGAATGATAAGGAAGGAAGATTGCGCCGAAAGAGAGACAGTGTTCTAGATACGTGTTCCCAGAACCTGAGACGATCTAAGTACTGTTCCAATGGGAACAGATGGTATGTTCAGTTCCCGGGGCACACTCCTTTGTGGAAAACTGGGTACGTGCACATTAAAAAGGTCAGTCAGATATCCTGATTAGCGGACAATTCCATGCATTAGTAGACCAAGACAGTTTTGCCTACGAGTATCATGTTCATCCAGCCGAGCTTCCTTCTATAGGGGGTAATGTGGATATCCCTTCTAACACCATATATACATCTCACACATGAATTTATTAATATCTGTTGTTGTTCGTCAGAGGCGTCAAGGTAGACGACTGTACAATAATAAAGATGAGGTTGGACAAGCGAGTCGACCATCCTACTGCGGAGAGCCTCGGTGGTTCTCGTCATAATATAACGAAGATTGTATAAAGGACTCTATTGTCTTTCCTGGTAATCGAAGAGAGAGAGAGAGAGAGAGAGAGAGAGGAGAGAGAGAGAGAGAGAGAGAGATCAGCGCTGTTTGCATAATTATCATAGTTTTTAATTAACAATAACCTGATAATTACCCAAAATTGAGCAAAATGACGAAAGGGAAAAAGTTCTTAAAACTCGATCCCTTATTCGGATGTATTATTTTCCCGAGTATTTTTTTATCACTATATATAGCAGATGAAAAAACAATTATTTTTCTTATAACGAAGAGTATAAATAAAATATCAAAAACCATCAGATACTTGCCCACCGTTAGATAACGATCTATCATTTTACAAAGATCCAAGTTTGTATAACGGACATCGATAAACAAATTTTGTAGAGTGTATAGAATTCACATTTTATAACTTTTATTATGAAGGTATTGTTATACGAATTTGGAATTTCATAAAATGATAGACCAAAGAGTTCAAGTATCTTTTGCCTTTTGGCAAGTGCCTTGTGGAATCTCTGAAGGGATTACCTCCACTTGCAATCTTGAAGAAATTCGATTTTTTTACTGCATTTTTTTTTTCAAGTATAATTATCTGACAATAAGTCCTGAAAATTTCAATTCGATGCGAACAAAATTGACTGAGATATGAGAGTTGAAGGAGAGAAATCCAGTGTGTAAACGACCAGATAGTCTGCGGCCTGGCGCATTCGACCTTCTCTCCGATTTCAATCTATTGGGCTGGTAAATTCTCTTCCTTATGGGGACGTAGAAGTTATTAAAAAATAATGCATGGGACACGTCCAATAGCGTATGGAATCCCGTCTTCGTAATTTAGAAAAAAAAGCTTGGTGGTAAAGGACAGCTGACAGGAAAATTTATTGACAAGCTCACTGTGTACTATGGACTTGCTATTCGACGCCATTCTGCTTCTGTTCATCATATGCATGAGGCAATATGGGTGACCTTCGATCATTACAGTTCAATCGGTGCCAATCCACACCATAAGAGCTGTCCAACCGGTGAAGAATCGTGGTTTTCGTATCAACAAACACTGACGAGAGGCTTTCAAACACGATTACAGACCAATTCCAAAAAATGTATAGGGTGCCATCAGACGTATATACGACGATCTGAGTAAGGAAACTTTAATCGAAAAATGCGTCGGTGGCTTTAATCAAAATAACAACGAAAGCTTTAACCAACTTATTTGGAAAATCAGCCCAAAAAACGTCTCAAGCGGAGCAATCGTTGTAAATTTAGCAGCATTTATTGTCGTGGGACTACCCTACGAAGGTTTAAAATTATTATTTTATTTTAAGTTAATCGGAGTGAGCTGTAGACGCAACGCGCACGAATACGCTGATAAAATGTGCGAAGCACCTTGATCCATGGAGAACACTAAACTGCCTACCCGAAAAATAGCTAAACCTAATTAATGTATACTTCCACTGAAGTCCTATCACCCTCACAATCTCCCACCCTTACTTTGCACTTGTTGGATGAGCTGGAACAAACACATATTGTTCACATAATGTTGCAGGGATGAAACAAAGAGATTAGAAGTATAAGCAACTCTTGAATCTTTGCATGATACGCACAGCAGCTGCAGAGCATTCGGACTGATACGTTTTGCTATCACAGCATTATATTGATTATCTTCACACCGCATTTGTGACATCCGGTGTAATAAATACTCCTCCTAAAAAATTCCTACGGATCCTAAAAAACAGTGTTGAAAGATGTTTTTTGCCGACTACACTCTTTGTATTAAGTTTTAAACTATGGAAAGTATATAGTCAATTAATGTTGAAAAGAAGCTTATGCAAAAATGTATATTTTTGTATTTAGAAACTTTTTTGACACTTGTACAATTTGATTATCTTGCATATTTTTGAAGATATAGTCAATAAACCATCACGTATATGTCCATAAGTGTGCATAGCTTATGCTATTATTTATTATAAATATCTTGGAAAATATGCAAGGTATCAAAATTTCACAAGAGACTAAAAATTTTTTACATGTACAGATATATACTTTGGCGTTGATTTTATTTTTAAATATTAATTAACAAAATAGTCATAGCGTTATAAACAATTAAATTGTTAATAACAAATTATTAACAACTTTTTCGATAAAATAAATTGGATATTCGGAATAAGCGGAAAAAATTATATGAAATTGACTATATACTTTTCATAGTTTAAAACTTAATACAACGAGTGCAGTTGGCAAAAAACATCTTTAAACACTGTTTTTTAGATATGGAGCGCTATTTTGAGTTTGCCATATTAAATTTTTTTCAATTTCATATCGATTTCAACGAGAAAAGAATATTATTCTAAATTCTACTCATTGCAATGATCAGGCATAGTTTTTTCTAATACAAAAAAGATATTTTTGCAAAATTTTGTAAATTAAACTTTTCCTGTATTTAGGATGCCATCTTGATTCCATTTTGAATTTTCAAAAAAAATCCAATAGTATTTTAAAGAGCATATAAAAATTCCACGATTCATAGCACTTACGATGATCAGGCTCTGCTTTTTCGTTTTCAAAATTTAACATTTTTGAAAAAAAATACTTATAATTTTGGATTTTTTTTGAAAATATTGTTATAACTTTTGGTAAGAAAGGCATAGTCTAATTCTGATTACGGCATTCGAAAGAGGAGACTTTAAACCATTGGAAATAGTACCTTTCAATTTTTTTTAGTCCGATTATGTAAAAAGTAAGAGTGTTGAAAGTTCAGAAAAAATTTAGGACATTTGGTACGAAATGGGTTAAGGTACGAAGGTAAACGCGGAGTTCATTATAATAAAGCGCAGTCAGTGCAATAAGTTGTTTTTTTTTATTCCCCGCTTACGAGAAATTAGTAATTAAATAATTACAATTTAGTAATTTGTAACTTAATAATTAATACTTAATCTAACTACTATGATCCTCAATTCGACAAACAAAAATCTCAAACAAATCGCCGTAAAGGGGGTCTGGAACAGTATACATTTTTTTATTATTACTTAAAAATAAAAAGCAAAATGTTAAATGAATTATGTTACTAATATTATTTAAGTATTACTAATTATTTACAAAATGAACCTAGGAAGAGGTCTTTAAGGTCACTTTTTGCTCCGCTATGTCTGTTTCAAAAAAAAAAAAAAAAACCTTTGGCGTAACCTACAGGTTTCACCGGTGTTTTGTTTTTTTAACGAGATAGGGCTTAAACTGTTGATCATTTATCCCGTTCTGGGCTGAAGAATTGTAGGCTTGTCGCCGCATTACGCGCAGCAATCACCTACTCACTCGTGAACCACCACGCAGAACCCGCGCGCATCTGTCGCCGTCGCGCTTGCGACGGCACTCCCCCCACCACGCGTCTCGACCGCGAGATAGCGACTGCCGCCTCTCCGCCTCGAGGCCCGTCGGAGCTGTCCGGCAGAATAGCATAAAAGGAGAAGCAGTCAGTCGCGACTTAGCCGAGTCAGCGGGAGGAGCTCCCGAGGAGGACACCAGTAGAGCCGCCGCACCACCCATTGCCGGAGCCACCAGACCCGCCGCGACGGGGTTTCTTTTTTGAAATTTCATCTCGGCCCTCGGCGCTGCCCTCCGCAAATGCATATAAGGGGAGTCATTCGGCTCGCGGTACTCGAGCCATTCGGATCTTCGCAGGCAGCACGGCACCCACGAAGAAACCTCGCGTCCGCTCAGAGCGGCAACGCCTCCGGCGCAATAAGCGGCACGTCCGCTATCCCAGCCGGCCACACCACCTCCGGCATAGGCGACAGCAGAAGCACCCGTAGGTTTTCGCCCCGCACCGGACGCGCAGTCACCGGACTCTCCTCTGGTGAGGAGTGTGGTGGTTCAGGTCGAGAAGCCATCTTTGGTCCCTTCGACCCCGGATCCTCCGGAGGTCGAAAACCGCCGAGATCCTCGCGGAGCGTTGATACTCTGTCTCTCTCCGGAGGGCAGGAAACTGGCCAGCCCCGAGCCTCAGGTGGTCTTCCGGATCCCCACAAGGCCAACACCGTTTCGACAGCCAGCTCGGCCGCCGCCGCCCAGCTCCTCTCCACGAGCTGGACCCGCGACGCTTGTCAGCGATGAAGCGGCGATTGGGCCTCCCCAAAGCTAAAAATCCTTATCCAAGCCACCAATTCGCATAAACACGCTGGAACGAGGCTATCCCGGTAACCTCTCCCGAAATCCCCACTCCTCGTTGTCGTGCCTTACGACAGGATTTAAAATTATTTGATTAAATAGTTGAAAAATTTTAATATCTACTTAAATCTTAAATAGTTGTTGAACCTCTTCACCAACTGAATCAAATAATTACAAATCCTAGAACTTTTCAGCCCAAAACATATAAATTATTATCAACAATTTAATCCCCAAACAATGAAAATTCATGCACGGATGGGACCTGTAGGTTACGCCAAAGTGTCTATTTTCATGTTTTCCATAAAATAGCTGTATAGTTAATTGCACTATATAGAACTTACACGTCTATTCTTACAGTTCTACATCTCTCCCGCTATTAGATAATGAAGCGTCGGATCCTCCGCTAGGAGATAACAGCTTAATGGGTATCTATTTCTATCCCACGTTTTAGTACCAGTGAGCACAATGGAGCTCTTTTTTCAACGCTTCGACATGCTTGAGAAGTAGCTGCACAATCTTAAGTCCATCTTGGGGGGCGGCCCATCGATCAACGCGACTCTAATCTTTTTCCTGTCTTACGTTCTCTGGTCTCGGAGTTTAGTCATAAGGTGATAATGGGAGACCTGAATGCTGACCTGTTGGTGACTTCGGACGATGCAAATACCATCAAGCATCTTGCCAGTGAGCTCTCCATGCAGTTAGTGCCGCATCAACCGACACATAGAACATCTTCGTCTCACACGTGGATTGACTTAATGATGACGGACGACAAAGACTTAGTACGGAATTATAGGAATGAATGGCTACCACACTTCGGAAAGCACAGCTTATTATACGTCATTATTGACATTCACAGTCCTGACCCTGTAAGAGAATCGTTCTCTTACAGAGATTACAACAGCATCAAAGCTGATTTTCTGAATGAAGTGCTCTCTGAATATGACTGGAATGCCATGAATTCTCTAGAAACCAACCTGCAAGGTGCTTTGTCTGCTATGAACACAAATCTTAATTTAGCTATTAATTTGTTGGCACCAATTAAACAGGTTTGTCCAAAAAAGAAATGTGCTCCTTGATTTGGTCCTCAGCTTAGGCAGCTTGTCAATAAGCGAAACGCAACTCTCAGGAGATATAAGCGTACATCAGAGGCGTTGCTTCCTGATGAGTATCTAAGACTGAGCAAGAAGGTCAAGGAACGCTTAAATCATGAACGGGACTCTTACATACAAAAACATCTTGTAACATCTCTCGATGAGAACAAAAATGTGTGGAAGGAGATGCGGAACCTTGGCCTTCTTCCAAAGCGAAGGGAGGAGGGGTCTCACGGTTTTACCTCAAGTGCCCTCAATGAGCATTTCACCGAGGTCTCATCCTCTCCCTCGGAAGACATAATCGAAGCTAACATCATTATAAACTCTGCGAGTGATGACGTTTTAATTTCAAATCTGTCGTCTAACTTCAAATAGCGCTGCTTAGCTTCCTTTCTAAGGTTCTGGAAAAAATAGCTCATGACTAAATCACGGAGTACCTCAAAGAACAAATATTTACATTAACAGCAGGTCACTGCCAGGTGTTGGGCTGGGGGACGGAGTATACGTTCCGTTCAGCGCAGAAGTCACCAGCCTTGGTGTTGTATTGAATAATAAATTATCGTGGAAGCCGCAGATTGACTCCATCACAAAGAAAGTCAACAAAGCCCTTTACAGTCTGCGGTTTATACGGGGCTGCACCAATGAGGCACTAAGTAGGTGGCTAGTCGAGTCTTTAGTCCAACCACACCTGGACTACTGCACGGTCGTGTGGGATGGCTCAGAACGGACTCCCGCCGGCTGTACTTCACAGCACTGCTAATATACAAAATTATTAGAATGAGGGAGCCGTGTTATCTACTTGATTTCTTTTCTGTGTACTCTCCGAGAGATACTGCTAGGAGTGAACCGCAGGAACTGAACATCCCCAGAGCAAGCACTGAAACTGGAGCCAGGGCATTCCAAGTACAGGGAGCTTGCTTATGGAACTCCCGTCGTGCTCCTATCCGCCACCTGTCATCTTATACAGCTTTTAAGAGGATGCTGCGCCAGCACTTGTTGGCGATAGATCCCTAACATCCAATATCAAATTTTATCTAATCTGCTGGGCACTGGGCACACAATATCTTTTTAACTTGACTGTGATATTTGTAATATCTGTGATAATTTCAGTATTTATATATGTATTTATTATGTTATTTATTTAATTGTAATTAGACAACATCACCGGCTGGCTCTTCTCTTTTGTAAATATAACGCTAAAGATACTCCTCACAAAGGAAATATGTTTTGTACATGTTAATTTTGACACCAAAGTTTCTGCACATGTAAATTTTTGTCTGCACAGGCGAATAAAGGAATCTCTCTCTCTCTCTCTCTCTCTCTCTCTCTCTCTCTCTCTCTCTCTCTCTCTCTCTCTCTCTCTCTCTCTCTCCTCTCTCTCTCTCTCTCTCTCTCTCTCTCTCTCTCTCTCTCTCTCTCTCTCTCTCTCTCTCTCTCTCTCTCTCTCTCTCTCTCTCCCTCTCTCCCTCTCTCTCTCCCCCCCTCTCTCTCTCTCTTCCTTTAATAAAAAGGTATCTGACGCTTCGGCGACTAATCCCCTTGTTTTCGCTAGTGGACAGTGTTGCTTCTGCTACACATCTGCAGAAAGCATACACGCCACAAATACCACCATATTTTTCATGCAATGCTAAATCTATAATATTTTTAGTAATTTTTCGATTAGATGCATCCTTTTTGAGAAAAAAATGATTAAATATTAGCGAATTTTTTTCTCAGAAACTATGCGTTTAGTCAAAAAAGTGTTAGAAGCACTTTTGATTCAAAATTTTGTGCTCTTTCCGAATCCGGTGTCAAGAATAGGAGTTTCCATTGTGCACACAGAGATCTCCCACAATTCGACGCTTATATTCAGGATGCATGCCAAACCAGCTGGAAGTTTCCAGAATCAATAAAAGAAAGCCCAGATAATCTCCTCAATGATCCTAACCAAAGAAAGCCCCCTCTCTCCAGCCAATACAGGGAAATAGCAACTAATGCCCCATAGCGACCCCATCGACCTGAGGAATTAGGAGTGATGTATAAAGACAGGAAAATGCGTACTCGGCAAATTCGAGTAACAGCGATCGTAAATATAAGATTGTTACAAATAATTTGCTAAGAATAGTAGAATTAAAGAGATATTACGTGTATTTAGAAGTAAAGGCTTAGGCGATGGCGGGTGCGTTGCTCAACTATTGACCATAATATTTCGACTCTTGGGTGGAAGTACGGGCTATCTCAGAAACGGTTTCAAACAGGGGTTACATCGTCAAACGATTGAAGAAGCGCTAACTTCTGCTTATATAATATATTTATTATCCTTTTTGAATAGGCTGATAGGGTTATCCTTGTTCGAAATTTAGCCCATTCTTAAAGTGGCTTCCTAATTAGTATTTGTTAATAAGGAATTAGCAAAAACATTTTAATGCCGACACAAGACATCAATTAAAAAATAAATTATTTAACAGCACTAAAACAATACCTTTTCGAACTTGTTGATATGGATCTTCAACGTCGGATTCATGATAAATAATGGAATGTAGAGTATTGTTGCGCTCATGGCTCGGAAAGTAGTAATGAGCCTTCTCAATGTACCATGCCCCGTCTCGTGGTGATGTTATTTTTCCATGAAATACCCCATCAGCTATACTACCAAAAACGTGACTGTCAGGTTCTCCTTAAAATATAATAAATTATTATGATTTATAAAAAGAAGTTATAAAATGTACAATTTTATTCGTTGTATTGGTTCTCACGGCTCGTTGATTAACTCGCGTCGCGAAGGCGCAGGGAAGAAAGAGGGCAAAACACGTCGAACGGCGACGCGCGACAAAAAGAGAGAGAGAGAGAGAGAGAGAAAAGCGGTGCGCATGGAAACAGAACGAGGGCGCTCCGCGTGATTTTTCAAACACGTCACCATCTTTGTTTCTTCCGCTGAGTGCACAAAGCGTGTGAAGGCGAGCTTCCGCAGATTTTCGAGCGATATGCGAGATTTTACCCACAACGACGACGTGTGGAGTGGGAGCGAGAGTTACAACTAGGATGGTCACTCAAGCGACAGCTCCATCAGCAGCAACGGTAGCTACAGTAACAGCGACAGAGCGAGAGAGCGAGTCAGAGCGTGTATGTAAGAGTTCTGCGAGTCCGGCGGCTGCGTGAAAATAAGAGGAGTGCGCGAGTTCAGGACAGACGTGTTTGGCACATCTCCTCGGATGGGAGCGGCGCCATATGCGCAAGAGTATGTACGTGTGTGAGGGCACCGCCCCGAGCAGAATCTCTTAGTATTTATTTCACGTCTAACCTTCCCACGAACCGCAACTTCAGCTACTCAACATATTATTTCAAAGTGCTTCTGCGATTCCTTTGTAGCACGCACTTGAGTTTTGCTGAGCACGAGAAAGGCAGGAATTTGAATCTCTTGTCATTTATAGCCGACGGCACTGCACGTGTGCAACAATCAAAACATAATATTACATATTTATAAAACAAAAACTTAATTTTCTTTATCCCCTGGCCGAAAGTACGCATTTTCGAGTTCAATATAGCGGACCGAAAGTGCCGCTTTTGCTGCTGCTTTGTCGGCTAATATCATGCTCTGACTGACTGCAAAAAATGAACGCTAAAGCGTGCATACATTAACCTAATAATATAAATAAATGAACAAATATTTTTAACCTAATAAATGTGAATTTAACCTCACACGCGCATTGTATTTTCGACTTCCCAACGCCGAGCGCAAAAAGAAACGAGAATAAAGACGTGAGTTTACTACCTGTACCTTTCAGGTTTAAAAAAGACATTTAAGTTAGTAAAAAATGGACCAATCCTCTGATGGTTCTACAGACGAGGAAGAAATACTTAAAAATTTTGACGATGAAGCAAAAATTATTGTGCAAACGGAAACATTACCGAAAAAATCCTCCAATAGATATTTATTAGTTTACAATACTTACAAAAAGTGGCAAATAGAAAATAAAAATTATTTATCAAACAATCATGAAAACAATTTAATTGTTTATTTTAATACAATGAAAGAAAAATTGAAACCATCTACTCTGTGGAGCATGTGGAGTATGTTGCGAAGTACTTTAAGTACGCATGAAGATATTGACATCAAGAACTTTTTAAATTTGAAAGCTCTGTTAAAAAAAATGCGAAAGGTTATAAATCTAAAAAATCGTTAACTTTAAAATGGGATGAAATCGTCAAATTTATGACAGAAGCACCGGACAATACATATTTAGCATCAAAGGTAATAATCATTTACATTTAATTAATACTTTAGCTCCCTCTTGTGCTCAACTAAATTGCACTCTTATATTTCTAACGTTCGCAGGTAATTCTTGTGTTTGGAATTTGTGGTGCACTCCGCTGCGACGAAATATCTAATATGAAATGTACAGATATCGAAGATTTAAATGACAGATTTCTTGTGTCAGTACAACACAATAAAAATGAATACCCTGGACAATTCATTATAGGCAATCTTTTTTATGATAAAGTAAAAAATTATATACTATTAAGACCAATTGGTCAGTTCAGTGAAAAATTTTTTATTCAATATCACAATGGCAAATGTACTCGACAAAACATCGGCAAGCACAAGATAGCTGAAGTACCGGAAAATATTGCTAGTTATCTAAATTTAGAAAATAAAAAAAGATACACTGGTCACTGCTTTCGAAGAACAGCAGCGACCCTTCTTTCTGAATCTGGTACCAATATGCAGATGATTAAGCAATTAGGCAGGTGGCGTTCAGATAATATAGCTCAAGGCTATATAGAAAATTCTCTGCACAACCGACAACTGATTTTCGACGGTATTATTAAAGGAAATTCATCCACAAATCATCAGTCGAAAGTATTAATGAATAAAAAGGCAGGCAGTACTCAACAAATATCTAAATCCCTCGATTTCGACTTGAACTGGTCAGATTATTCTGACGAATTTCCCGCTGTTAATCTTAATCCGATTTCAAGTAAGCATATAAAAAAAGATTTGCTCTAGTATATAAAAATTCATGTTACTTTTAATTAATAAAAATAATTTAGATGGAACTAACATGGTTGAAATTGCTTCTACAAGCAAAAGCACAAAAGTACTGACACTACCAACAAATAAAAATAAAGTGTCATCCATTGGCGATAAAAAATTTATTGTTGCAAACGCACCCGTTAAACTTAATTTTAACAACAGTACAACTGCTGAAGCACCTACAGGTAAGAAAAAAATCTCAAAGATTGATGATCATTTACACTACTTTTGTTTAATAAAGAAATTATTTTTTAGATGAAGAAATTGAAATTCAATTTAAAACAGCAAATAATAGAATTATTCTTACACCACCTGCTAAAAAAGATAAATCTTCTTCAATCACCAACACTACGAAATTATTTACATCGAAACCTTCCGTCAAACTAAATTTCAATAACGAAACCATTAACATTCAACCACCTTGTATGAAAAGAAAAAATCTTGAAGATTCTGATTCACGAGGACCAACTCAGGATTGTATAAATTCAAAATTACAAAAACATAATGTAGAATTTGAAAATTGTACTTTCAATAATTGTACCTTTAACATTATTTCGTGCAAATGTAATAAAGAAAATAGTTTTCTGTAATATTTGTCCGATATTTATTTTTATCTTTGCTTCTGTTTTTGATGCCCGGCCCGACCAGCAAAACCTCGGCTTCGCCTTGGTTTTGCAAAAGTCGGACGGGCATCAAAAACAGAAAATATTTAATATAAAAATATTATAATATGATAATAAAACATACTCAAGATAAATATATGCACCAAGCCGAAAGAAAAACTCGCCGTGTAAGAGCGCGAGTGAATTGAAGTTAGCACCGCATCGCTCGGACCGAAAGTAATGCAGCAGACCGAGTATATTAGTAATGCGTTTTAATTCAGTATTTAATTATTATTGAACGTACTTTCGGCCGGGAATAAAGAAAAATAGTATACAACACTAGGCACGAAAGTTGGAAGTCCTCAGCGTGCATTATGACGTCCTCGGCTTCGCCTCGGACGTCATATCATGCACGCTCCGAAATTCCAACTTTCGTGCCTAGTGTCGTAATGTACTATTTATACATTATTTTTAATTTTAAACAAAAAATTATTTTTAATTATAATCAATAATTATTTTATATTCTAGACTGTCAATTAAATAAAACCAGTGATGGATAATTAAATGGTTTAATTTAAAAATATTAATCGTCTATTATTTAATTGACTAGTAAAATCCAGCGCTCTTCGCGCGCTCAATGTTCTCTTTACGCTATTTTTTTAACCAGTTCTTATAAATAATACATTCTGATTTTTTAGTTGAAATAATATCGTAGCAATATTTAATTTTTCTTTTGAAGGAAAATACGTTCCTAAATTTTTCGACCAAATAAATTTTTAAGGTTAGAATTTTTTCAAGGCCTCACAACATCCGGTCATGCACGGATCGCTTGAAGAACGAAAAAGTTGACCTAAACTGTGTTCGAAATCGGCTAACGTAGAAAGTTTCTACATTGTTTAAACATTAAATATCAGTTGAATTTAAAATCATAGCTGATCGGCTGCGCAAGTTATGCCCATTTTTCTATTGTTAGTAGAGTATTCGCCTAAATGGCAGAGTCGGCCACTTTTGCACGGTACATAGTCATTTTTTCAAATTTTTTTATTGACAAATTCATATGTGCATGTACTAATAACTATTCAAATGTGATTATTTTACTAAATTTACAGCGGCTTTTGTCAATATTTTGTCAAATAATTCCGTTTTTCCACTTTTTCCACTTTTTCCGCTTTTTCCGCCTTTTCCTCTTTTTCCGTTTTTTTAACATGTAACAAAGGTATTTCTCGGAAAGCGCGAGCAATAGCTTTGTTACACATAAATCGGTACAGGACGCGCGTACATATCGACGCCCCGTACGAAGAAAATCCCCTGTCTGCATTTTGGCGACGAAGAAAATCTCCTCAGCTGATTTCCCGACGAAAACTATCCTTTTTAGAACTTTTGCGGCGAAGAACATCTTCTTGAACGATTTTGCGGCGAAGACTAGCCCCTCTAGCATTTTTGCGACGAAGAAAATCTCCTTAGCTGATTTTCCGACGAAAACTATCCTTTTTAGAATTTTTGCGGCGAAAACTATCCTTTCTAGTACTTTTGCGGCAAAAACTAGCCTGTCTTGTCTCTGGCGTTTTTGCCCTTTATTGAAATAAAATAAATGAAGTAAAATCGCTGGTATACTAATAATTAGCTATGGTTTTAGTTAACGAATAAGCCAAAAATAAGCCATGAATAAACCAACGTTTAGCATTAAATTGTATAAAAAAAGGATAACACAAAACGTAAAATAAAATAATTTGTTTAAATAAATGCACCCTCGATTAAAAAGTATGGGATAGTATTGGTAGAAAATTATTTTATAAGATTGTAGGAGATCTTTTTCGTCGGAAAAATCAGCGAGGGGATTATTTTCGTCGCAATAGTGTAGAATGAGATCTTTTTCGTCGGAAAAATCAGCGAGGGGATTATTTTCGTCGCAATAGTGTAGAAGGAGATCTTTTTCGTCGGAAAAATCAGCGAGGGGATTATATTCGGCGCAAATTTTGGAAGGGATTTTCTTCGCCGCAAAACTGAAAAGAGATTTTCTTCGTAGGAGGCGTCGATATAATATATACTTACGTTATCGCGACCGCGACGGCCGGAGAGCAAGCGCGCTCCCGAGTGTCCCCACCCCGCGGTGCTCTCCCACCGCGAGACGACTCTCCCACCGAGACAGTCTCTTCCACCGGGCGCGCCTCGGATCGAGCGGCTCGAAGCGAGCAGGAGCTGACTATCGAATTCAATGTACTCAGCGCACTGAGCCGAGCTCTAACCACCTGGAGAGATTGCCACGCGTAATGAGCGTGGGAAATTGGACTTGCCGCGAATTATTAGAAATGATATCATAATCGAGCGACGTTACAATGATTGTTTTTTTCTGATTGTTATAGAATCACCGGAGCGAATGGCAGACCGAAGCAGGGATCGGCAAAATTGTAATTAAAAATTACGATTACTTTATTACTTTTGTAATGTGTAATGGTCAGTTCGAAATTTCCCATTACTTTTGTAATGTGTAATGCCCGAAAAAAAATTAATATTACATTAGTAATGCATTAATGGTCAGCTCGATATTTACCATTACTTTTGTAATGTGTAATGGTCGGCTCGAAATTTCCCATTACTTTTGTAATGTGTAATGGTCGGCTCGAAATTTCCCATTCCTTTTGTAATGTATAATGGTTAACTCGAAATTTCTCATTACTTTTGTAATGTTAATTGCCGAAAAAAAAATTCTGTTTATTATTAAATAAATAAATAAATAGATAAATTGATAGATAAATATATAGATAAATAAATAAATAAACAAATAAACAAACAATAAACACCAAGTGCGGGGTGGGCTGCTTTATAGACGACGTCCCATCGTCCAGAGGGTGTTCCCTGATACCTGGACATCGTCTACAGGAACAGCGGCCGATTTTTTTCTCAATAACCAAGTGCGGGGTGGACTGTCTTGTGTCCAGGTGTCCAGGAACGCCATCAGAACGACGGGACGTCGTCTACAAGGCAGCCCACCCCGCACTTGATCATAGAGAAAAAAATCGGCCGCTGTTCCTGTAGACGATGCCAGGTGTCCAGGAACACCCTCAGGACGACGGGACGTCGTCTACAAGGCAGCCCACCCCGCACTTGGTGTTTATTGTTTGTTTATTTGTTTATTTATCTATTTAATTATCAATTTAATTTAATTTATTTATTTATTTATTTGTTTATTTATCTATTTAATTATCAATTTAATTTAATTTATTTATTTATTTATTTATTTATTTGTTTATTTATTTAATAATAATCGGAAATTTCAAGCTAACCATTAATGCATTACAAATGTAATTTTAATTTTAGTCAAAAATATTAACAAAGTAATGATTAATGCCGATCCCTGGACCGAAGCCCTATTAATATTAAGTAGCAGTATAATTTGAGCGCGCTCAAAACGATTTTGTGTAATATTGAAGTTTGTTAATAATTAGTTATTTTTTTATATAATACATTTTCTTAAAGTTAATAAAATTTAAGTGAAAAAACTTTAAATAAACAAGTGTGTTTAGTTATTTAGAGAGTTCCGTTTAGTCGATATTCGTAATTTTATTTAAGTACCGCGTGTGGGGTTTGCGAGTGTATTGAGCTCGATGCGTTTAAGGTTGCGCGCTTATAGCATGACAACACGGGGTTGTATCGAGCGTACTGAGCTCGTACCCGATTAGTTTTCTTTGGACGCAGTGAGTCCAGAGAAAATCGGAATACCTCCTCTTACTCCAAAGAAAACCCGATTGTTACAAACATAATTTATAAACGACTCAACTGACTGATTTTAAAAATATTTTTCTGTCATAATTTTAGTTCATTTATTGGTGGTAGGGTTAGGCCCCACGATACACGTAAATACACATACACTTAAACGACGGAGAGTTCTCAGCTACGTGGAGCTGAGCAGTCACCGGCCTTGAGGATGTAGCACCTTAGCTCAGCATTGAGGGTATAGAGGATAAACTGGGCCGCCCGACAGGACTGGAGCCCAGGTTACGGTGTAGCCGACCGGACCGGCTGCTCTATCATCTGGCAAAAAATCTCCATCGCTATAGTAGTGCCGGGTGGCGCATGGGCAGGGGTCTGCGGGACCGGGGGAAGGGCGGGTGCGCACCTGCATTCTCTTAAAAGACGTTCAGGGGGAGATGTGGCCCCGACACTGCCATAAGGATCTTACTATAGTAATCGTTAAGAGAAGGGCCAAGGGACGGACCGTGGAAAAGGTTATCTTAGCCTCGGCGTACTTTCCGAGTGATTCAATAGACTCACCACCCCCTGAGGAGTTGAGGCCATTGGTTGACGACTGCCACAAAACGGGCAGAGAGGTCATTACAGAGTGCGACGCGAACGCATACCACCTTGTATGTGGCAACTCAGACTGCAACAATTAGTCTGACGTCTTTTCAGCTTAAGACCTCGGAAATACTGGTGGACCGAGGAATCAAGGATGGAGCCCTGACGGCTCACCCTCTGCACGCTGCCCAGCATGCGTACAGAGAGGGAAAGTCACTGATATCCGCTCTTGACGAGGCAACCACCAGTAAGGGATGAGGAACAAAGGTATGATACTAGCTGCCTTCCTGGATGTGGAAGGAGCTTTCAATTGCAGTAATACTAGTTGGTAGGGTGGCGGAATCACAGAGGAGGTCGACGACTGGAGGACGCCGGGTGTGGAGGGGCTGTCTACAAAGAGGAGTCCTCTCACCCATTGAGAGGTCTCTAGTTGTGGACGAACTACTGGTCCGGTTAAATGAGGTGGGCATATACGCTCAGGCATATGTGGATAACGTCTTGATCCTGATTACGGGGCATGGTGAAAGTAGGCTGGCAGATCTAATGAACTTTGCATTAGGGATAGTGGAGGCATGATGTAAGGAAGTTGAATCTTCCATTAACCCTGATAAAAAGGTACTCGTTAATTTCACGACCAAATACAAGGTTAGGAAAATGGGACCCATTAAGCTATTCGGTAAAACACTCTTACTGTTACACGAGGCGAAGAACTTGTGGTGATTTTCGACTCGAAGCTAAACTGCGGAAGCACCTGGAGAGCAAGAAAATGAGCTTCGCTACTGTTTTCTGTGCTTGCAGAAGAGCCTTTGGTGCAACCTGGGGTCTGAAACCCAGGATGACCTTACGGCTCTATACGGCGGTCCTCAGATGGATGCTCTTACACGGAGCGATTGCTTGGTGGCCTCACTGCAGATTAAAGACGGGAAACTTGCTTCTAGATAGAATGCAAGGGATAGTGACAAGGGGTAAAACAGGAGCTAGAAGTTCTACGCCAATGAAAGCTTTAGAAGTAATGCTAGACCTCCCCCTTTATAAAACTTTAGTTAGGACGGCAGCGCTGAAGGCGAAGATCAAAGGACTGGCTTATGCACGAGGACGCGGAGATCGTTAAGACAATTGGTTTTGATCAGAAGCGTGGTGATTGGTTAAATAAGGTTATCCGCAACTACAGGTTAGAAATAATCTTTGAGGTTGCGAGCACTTACTAACAATTGAAGGAAGACCAGTCATGTTATAACTGGTTTACGGACGGTTCGAAAAACGAACTAGGATTAGGTGCGGCAGCGTGGCTAAATGGGAACAACAGAGAAATTGTGCTCTCAATGGAACCCTATGCCACGGTCTTCCAAGCGTAAGTAAAGGCCATTAGGAGCTGCGTGGAAGCTATGCTTGAGGAGTAGACAAACCGGAAGGTTGTCATACACTCTGACAGCAGGGCTGCCATTGCAGCCCTTAGTAAAGTGACAATCACCTCATCTGAGGTTCTTGCATGTAGGGCATCACTCGACAACCTGGCGAGGGGATGCGGGGTTAAGCTAAAATAAGTAGCTGGTCATACGGTCATTCGAGGTAATGAGAAGGCCGATAGACTAGCTAAAAGAGGAGCAGCAGGGCTCAGAGCAACCGGTGCCGAAATGGCTCTGTGAGGCTGTGAGCTGGATAACAGAATTCAGACTTGGATAAGAGAGGAGTAGCATAGTAAATGGATGTGGAGCGGGGAATGCAGACATACCAAAGCGTTTATCGCGGAATCTGACTCGGCAAGGTGAGCGGGTGAGATGATAAATCTCCTCAAGAAGGATATGAGAAAAGTAGTAGAGTGGCTGATTGGCCACTGTGGCCTATCATATTTTAAAAATGGGATAGGTCTGGATATTAAAAATATCTGCAAACTCTGTGGTAAGGGAGAGCAAACTCTCATGCACCTCTTGTGTGACTGTCCCAGATTGATGGGTGGTAGGCGCAGGGTGTATGAGGAGTGGCTGCTCTATAGCAGGGATCGGCAAAATTGTAATTAAAAATTACGATTACTTCATTACTTTTGTAATGTGTAATAGTCAGTTCGAAATTACCCATTACTTTTGTAATGTGTAATAGTCAGCTCGAAATTTTCCATTACTTTTGTAATGTTAATGGTCGAAAAAAAATAAATATTACATTTTTAATGCATTAATGATTATAAAATAAATAAATTAATCAATAAATTAAATTAAATTGATAATTAAATAGAAAAATAAGTAGATAAATAAATAAATAAATAAATTAAATTGATAAATAAACAAATAAATAAACAAATTAAATTGATAATTGATGATGTAACTTGGTCCAGAAACATTTTTTTCGCTTCGATTTTTTTTTCAATAACCAAGATCGGGGTGGGCTTCTCTGTAGATGACGTTCCGTCGTCCTGAGGGTGTTCCTGACACCTGGACATCATCTGCAGGAACAGCTTAGTGGGCTGCTTTGTAGACGACGTCCCGTCGTCTACAGGGAAGCCCACCCCGATCTTGGTTATTGAGAAAAAAATCGAAGCGGAAAAAATGTTTCTGGACCAAGTTACATCATCAATTATCAATTTAATTTATTTATTTATTTATTTATCTACTTACTTTTCTATTTAATTATAAATTTAATTTAATTTACTGATTATTTTATTTATTTTATAATAATCGGAAATTTCAAGCTAATCATTAATGCATTACAAATGTAATATTTATTTTTTTTCGACCATTAACATTACAAAAGTAATGGAAAATTTCGAGCTGACCATTAATGCATTACAAATGTAAAATTAATTTTTTTTCGTCCATTACCCATTACAAAAGTAATGGGAAAGTTCATGCTGACCATTACACATTACAAATGTAATATTAATTTTTTTTTTGTCCATTAGCCATTAGAAATGTAATGGGAAATTTCGAGCCGACCATTACACATTACAAATGTAATGGAAAATTTTGAGCTGACCATTAATGCATTACAAATGTAAAGTTAATTTTTTTTCGTGCATTACTCATTACAAAAGTAATGGAAAATTTCGAGCCGACCATTACACATTACAAAAGTAATGGGTAATTTCGAGCTGAACATTAATGCATTACAAATGTAATATTAATTTTTTTTTGTCCATTAGCCATTAGAAATGTAATGGGAAATTTCGAGCCGACCATTACACATTACAAATGTAATGGAAAATTTTGAGCTGACCATTAATGCATTACAAATGTAAAATTAATTTTTTTTCGTCCATTACCCATTACAAAAGTAATGGGAAATTTCGAGCTGGCCATTATACATTACAAAAGTAATGGGAAAGTTCATGCTGACCATTACACATTACAAATGTAATATTAATTTTTTTTTTGTCCATTAGCCATTAGAAATGTAATGGGAAATTTCGAGCCGACCATTACACATTACAAATGTAATGGAAAATTTTGAGCTGACCATTAATGCATTACAAATGTAAAGTTAATTTTTTTTCGTGCATTACTCATTACAAAAGTAATGGAAAATTTCGAGCCGACCATTACACATTACAAAAGTAATGGGTAATTTCGAGCTAATCATTAATGCATTACAAATGTAATATTTATTTTTTTTTCGACCATTAACATTACAAAAGTAATGGAAAATTTCGAGCTGACCATTAATGCATTACAAATGTAAAATTAATTTTTTTTCGTCCATTACCCATTACAAAAGTAATGGGAAATTTCGAGCTGGCCATTATACATTACAAAAGTAATGGGAAAGTTCATGCTGACCATTACACATTACAAATGTAATATTAATTTTTTTTTTGTCCATTAGCCATTAGAAATGTAATGGGAAATTTCGAGCCGACCATTACACATTACAAATGTAATGGAAAATTTTGAGCTGACCATTAATGCATTACAAATGTAAAGTTAATTTTTTTTCGTGCATTACTCATTACAAAAGTAATGGAAAATTTCGAGCCGACCATTACACATTACAAAAGTAATGGGTAATTTCGAGCTGAACATTAATGCATTACAAATGTAATATTAATTTTTTTTTGTCCATTAGCCATTAGAAATGTAATGGGAAATTTCGAGCCGACCATTACACATTACAAATGTAATGGAAAATTTTGAGCTGACCATTAATGCATTACAAATGTAAAATTAATTTTTTTTCGTCCATTACTCATTACAAAAGTAATGGGAAATTTCGAGCTGGCCATTATACATTACAAAAGTAATGGGAAAGTTCATGCTGACCATTACACATTACAAATGTAATATTAATTTTTTTTTGTCCATTAGCCATTAGAAATGTAATGGGAAATTTCGAGCCGACCATTACACATTACAAATGTAATGGAAAATTTCGAGCTGACCATTAATGCATTACAAATGTAATATTAATTTTTTTTCGTGCATTACTCATTACAAAAGTAATGGAAAATTTCGAGCCGACCATTACACATTACAAAAGTAATGGGTAATTTCGAGCTGAATCATTAATGCATTACAAATGTATATAATTTTTTTGTCATTACCATTAGAATGTATGGGAAATTTCGAGCCGACCATTACACATTACAAATGTAATGGAAAATTTTGAGCTGACCATTAATGCATTACAAATGTAAAATTAATTTTTTTTCGTCCATTACCCATTACAAAAGTAATGGGAAATTTCGAGCTGGCCATTATACATTACAAAAGTAATGGGAAAGTTCATGCTGACCATTACACATTACAAATGTAATATTAATTTTTTTTTTGTCCATTAGCCATTAGAAATGTAATGGGAAATTTCGAGCCGACCATTACACATTACAAATGTAATGGAAAATTTTGAGCTGACCATTAATGCATTACAAATGTAAAGTTAATTTTTTTTCGTGCATTACTCATTACAAAAGTAATGGAAAATTTCGAGCCGACCATTACACATTACAAAAGTAATGGGTAATTTCGAGCTAATCATTAATGCATTACAAATGTAATATTTATTTTTTTTTCGACCATTAACATTACAAAAGTAATGGAAAATTTCGAGCTGACCATTCTGCATTACACATGTAAACTTAATTTTTTTTCGTTTCGTCATTCCCATTACAACAAGCATGGGAAATTTCGAGCTGGCCCTTATACATTACAAAATAATGGGAAAGTTCATGCTGACCATTACACTTACAAATGTAATATTAATTTTTTTTTTGTCCATTAGAGCATTAAAATGTAAGTGGGAAATTCGAGCCGACCATTCCACATTACAAATGTAATGGAAAATTTTGAGCTGACCATTTAATGCAATTACAAATGTAAGTTAATTTTTGTTCGTGCTGACTCATTACAAAAGTAAATGGAAAAGTTTCGACCGACCATTACAAGCCTTACAAAATAATGGGTAATTTCGAGCTGAACATGAATGCATTACAAATGTAATATTAATTTTTTTTGTCCATTAGCCATTAGAAATGTAATGGGAAATTCGAGCCGACCATTACACATTACAAATGTAATGGAAAATTTTGAGCTGACCATTAATGCATTACAAATGTAAAATTAATTTTTTTTCGTCCATTACCCATTACAAAAGTAATGGGAAATTTCGAGCTGGCCATTATACATTACAAAAGTAATGGGAAAGTTCATGCTGACCATTACACATTACAAATGTAATATTAATTTTTTTTTGTCCATTAGCCATTAGAAATGTAATGGGAAATTTCGAGCCGACCATTACACATTACAAATGTAATGGAAAATTTCGAGCTGACCATTAATGCATTACAAATGTAATGTTAATTTTTTTTCGTGCATTACTCATTACAAAAGTAATGGAAAATTTCGAGCCGACCATTACACATTACAAAAATAATGGGTAATTTCGAGCTGAACATTAATGCGTTACAAATGTAATATTAATTTTAGTCAAAAATATTAACGAAGTAATGATTAATGCCGATCCCTGCTCTATAGTGCTTAGCAGATTTCTCAGAATGGTAGCCTGCTCAGGGAGGTTGATAGGGGATGATTGATGAGGAAACCGAGCGCAAAGGGCCAATAAGCCTAAGTGCATCGCCGGCATGTCCCAGAAAGGGGCCGCAAGTTTGTTTCCGATCTGACATCGAATATCGACTATCGATTGTCGGCGTAACTATCGGCAAGCTGCTGCCCTGTATCGAAATCGATATCCCCATAGAAGACATCCAAGTCACACTACAATTCATGAAATTTACTAAAGAGCTGAACAAGGTCAATTAAGAGAACGTCGTAATTATGATAAAAATGATCTTTCGGCAATGACCGCTCTAGCAATGGTTCATTAAAAATCCGCATATCAGTACCCGTGAAATTCAACATGGTTGCAGTTTTGCCAATGGGCACGACAAATGATGGCCAATGATCCGAAAATGTAACGGATAGTCATTTTTTACAGTTCCTGAGGGACCATCTTCTAGTACTTCTCGAAGAAGTCGATTTGTACACGAGATTCAGAATGTGGATTCAATTTGCTAGAACTCCTCCACACTATGCTCGGATTTTTCAAGAATATCTTAATCGAAATTACCATAATAGACTTGGACAAACTGGGCGCAAAGATTGTGGTGTTCGATGACCAGTAAGATCTCCAAATATGACATCGATAGACTTTACCTTGTGGGGTTATTTGAAAAATATCGTGTATAATGCACAGAATTCAAACCGCTTGTGAAAACATCTCAAGGGCTGTTTTACACAGAACAGTAGAGCAATTTCAGCAACGAATAGAAGTATGTATTGGTCAAAATTGAATAAAAATAAATTGAATAAAAATAATTGAATCTAATTAATTACTAATATTCTCTGTATGAAATTTAATAAATTTAACTCTTGTAATACAGTATTTCGACGCAAGCCTTTACGGAGGCGAACCGTGAGCATGAGAACCTTAGCGATACCGCGTCCCCGTGCATTCTCGACCGTCGCGCCGTGTGTCAGTGCGGTGTATGTGTAAGTGTTGCAATGCGTGACAGGTGTCAGTGTATGCAGCGTCCTCATCGACGTCTTCGTTGTCTCGTCGTGGCAGTCGCGGGGTTGAAGGAAGATGGCGTCCGCAACTAGAGCATAAAATATTCGTGCAGCAGGATGGCTCGACGGAGACGAATTCCTTTCCTCCATCCTTAATAATTTATTAAATTCAAAACACCCTCATATCCTATTTTTGTTGAATTTATAATGTATAAAATATTTTGCAAATAGCAACAGCCTGCATTGAAAATGGGGTTATAGAGTAACGCAAAAATAAATATATAGTGTTTAGCGCTAACTCCACTAATGACACACTCGGATCTATTTTGCTGTATTGTTATAAACAGTTTCAACGTTATTCTAAAATATAAAGATACGTTATTAATGATTATGTCCTAATAAGAAAACTTTTTAAATTTTTAATATTTTTGTGCTAATAAGCAAAAATAATGTATATAATAAAAAAATACAATAAAAAGAGTTGATTTTTTTTAAATCTTTAGATCTGAACCCCCACCCCTCCTTAAATACCCAAAAATACTCAGATACTGTACCGGAGCCGGAGTTTTGGTAAAAAAATGTCTGCTCGGAAGTTCTCATCATCTGTAAGGTCAAAAATTGGTATGGAAATAAATATTGAATGAGACGGTAACTAGGCCACATAGGCTATAGGTAGATAAACCAAAGAATACATACATTAAATTTAAAGACGCTTGAAATGATCTACGCAATATATCCTTGTAGTTTTTTTTTGTAAAATTTTGGCACTTATTTAAAAAAAAAAAACACGCCTATTTGAACTTGAAACATATCATATTGCAATTGTGGAGAAACTTGTATTCAGAAGTTATATACACCTGGATGTGAGTCGACAAAATAAAAATAATTCTTAAAATCTTCTATTAATAATTTTTAATCCAATAAGGATTTTTTGTATAAGTAAATCGCGTTAAATACAAAATATCTATGTAAATAATTACATGATATAAATTTTACATATATAAATAACTACATGTAAATAGCATACCTATTAGCTGTCCTTGGTAAATATGGGAGGTGTCAAGATCTTCTAGTTCGTTAGTAGGTCCTATAATGATAAGATTACTACTGAAGGTACTAACATCTCGTTTGAGTCTAAGGCGAAAATCTCGGCCATGTGCTCGAAACTTAACCGTGATTGCATTATCGCGTGATGTCGAGCGTTTCAGTCTCAAATGATGCCGATGGAGTTCTTGAGCGTCGTATGTAAGAGGTTCGAAGTGACGTATATACTCATTCAGTCGTTGAACTGCAATAGAATTAAAGTAATTATTTGGAGACTGTAAATTATACAATTTTTCAATTAATTAAGTTTTCTTAATATTGATTTCCAATGGTTTTATGTCTAATTAACATAGTTTAAAGTTTTCAATGTTAATTTATTACGATAGTATTGCCTCACTACCTTATGCGAAATCATTGGAGCATCAGGGAAAAATTATTAAGAATTTGGCTACATGCATCATACAATTTTCACATGATAATAACATAAGAATAATATGAGACCTGTAAATATTCTTTAATTATTATTGTTTAGTCACATAATATTCTTCAAAATAGTACAAAATAGTTGTAACAAATTGAAAGATCTATCTTTTATAACAATTGAGGTTTACATATAGTTTTTTGTATTTTATTTTGGAAAATTTGTAAAGGTCTACAAATTTTGTTGTTATTACGGCGAAAAATTTGATTTATAAAGCTCTAAGATTTGATTAATTATTTTCTTTTGTAAAAAATAATTATTATTTATTTATATAGAAAAGAAAAAGTATTATTGCATGGCTGCGAAGTAATGAATTTGTCTTGAATATAGTTCAAGTTAATTATTCATTTACAAAGGCAAATTCATTAGCTCAGGAAAATTTTGAATAAGCCGAGCGCTCTATGGTTATCGAAGACTAGTGCGAGCGTATCCTCGAAAGTGGGCAAGGAATTTTATCACACGTGACGCGAACATTCCAATGCGAAAAGCGCCATGCTTAATTTTGAAATAATTTTTCGATGCTTGAAGGATTATTGTAGTGCGTTTCATTGTAGTACTATGTAGATAAATTACGTAGCTATTAATTATCATATTTATGTACTATTAATTGTATGACGTATGTTATATCGTGCACGGTGTATGGATGGATGGATGAATATATTGCATGAATATGGCATATTGTAAACGGCTAGGGGAGAATGACATCAATCATAAAGGGATAGGAGAGGATTTTAAAGAAGAAATAAAGGTAAAAATACAGCTGGGCGCGAAGGAATTATTTAAATTAATACAGCCAAAATCTTTCTCCCTTAGTTTCTCGCTTAGCGGGCTTAACAAATAACATTCTTATACTTATTGCATCCTCAACAAGGCTGCTTAATCAGAGATGGAGCTAGTAAATCCACTTAAGGGTGTAGAAAAAAAGCGTTTTTCCAGTATTTTAGAGCAAGGTTCCTGCGGCACTCGCAATGTTCAAGGCTTCCTTTTGCTCCATTCTTTTCATCATTCTAGCATCTTTTGTCTGGAGTGCAGCTTTTCCTTCGGCTTTGTCGATCCTCGTTTCATCAGCTGTTTTGACAAATTCATGAGCACTTGGGTCGACGCTGATTTTCATTCCTTGAAGGAAGGCTAGTAAGACAAAATTGCCTTCGTTAAAATGCATGCAGCTGTATTTGCTCCAATTTCAACTAGAGTATAGCTACTGGATAGCACTTTTGGAGCGACCTTACAAATAAATTGATTCAGACTCTCGTTATTGTTTTGTAGAAATCCACCATTACAACGTTGTAAAAGTTCGTCATTACTTAAAACTTCATAGATGGGATTGATGGCTTCTATTACACAATCTGAAAAAGGTTCATAATCGTGCTGGAAATGTCCTACTCCAGTGGTGACCATAGCTTCTTGATAAGCGCACCAAGAGTGAGGGCCGGTCGGACATTTATGATGCTGTGGATTTTTGTTTGTTAATTTATAATGAAAAAAAGTCGTCCAAATCGCATCTTTCATTATTTGTACTGAATCACAATTTCGTCTGATTGCTAAACCATAGTGCACTGTTAATTTATCAATTATTTTGCTGGTGAGTTTTCCTTTTCCAGACAAACTTTTAGTTTTTCTAATTTGTCCAGCTTTTATTTCTGTGACTACTGTTGTATATTTTACGAGATCACGTAGCCGTTTGCCCATCCTTTTTTTAACGTGACCAACACATTATTTTTTATTTATTGTAAAATCTTTGCCATATGGATAAGCTTTAATTATATATATGCCTATATATGCGTTCAAAACAAAATATTTAGATATTAGGTAGAGTCGGACAAACAAAATTATTAGTGTCATGTGAACTCCTTGGGAAGAGAAGTGCAGAAAAAGTTTATTCTACTGTGTTAACAGGTGTACCTTAATTATATTTTTTTCAATTTCTATTTTGTAATTATATTTTAAAAATCAGTGTAAATTAAATTAGTTCAATTATAAAAATCTTCTTTTTATCATTTGACTTTAAAATTTGTAAGTATTCTAAAATTTTGTATTTATAGCTAATTTTAATACTAGGTGGAGACAGGCAAAAAGATTTCGTCCGCGATTTGAATAAAAAATTTGATTAAATGCATTTTCGTATTTTGATAAACTAGTTAATAAAAGAAAATTTGATAATGTAAGAGAACCTCAAAGCAGCTTTCGAAGTTTCAATAAATCATAAACGGAAAGACGATTGCATGCAAAACAATATAAGAGTATTAGGCTACAATTGTATCAATATTTTATTGTGTAAATTACGCATGTACGAAATTTAAAACAAATTAAGTAGTTGTTAATTAATAGTTTATTAAATTACGAGCTTAAACTATCACTTATCCGATGATACAAGGTGATATAATAACGACCATGCAAGTCGTATATATGTTTATAATAAAATGCTATTCCGATTTCCTATGATTCGTGATAAACAGAACTTATCTTTGTGCAAGTCGCTTATTCGATGGCCCTTCCACTCGAGCTGCCCGGCCCATCTGCAGCACAGCGCAACGCTAGCGATGATTTCTTTTTCGTTGCGGACGTTAACGCGAGTCGTGGGCAAGCGCCGACTCCTTTCCTAATTGCTGGCTGCGGACCCCGAGAGAGAAGAGAGCGGGCGTTCGCCCAGCGCTGTTTATATTGACACGCCGATGCTCGCGATTCCTTGAACAGAGCCATCTGTTCCAAGAAATCGGAGCATTTCTCCTCGAAAATCGGAGTATTTTCCTTGAATGCGACGTATGATAAGTTCCGTTACATACCCCCTCGTTTTTGCTATTTTCGTCATGGCAAAAACATAATTACGCAAAGAAATTAACACAAATTTATAATACTACCAAGCATGTTCGTCATTCATATCAACCCGCATTATCATTTCGTATATTTATCATAGCAATTATATTCATTTTTCCTTACTTCATATACGTACACATACATAATTCTAAACTTATTTTATATAGTTAATTACAAATAGGAATAGCCGGCATATCGCATTAATCGATCGATCGAATTATTAACCTAGCAATATTCATAAATACATCTTTTTCTTCCGCTCGCAGAAAGTCTTGATCCTAGTTAATTTTTTTTTTTTTTTTTTTTACACACTCTTAAATTATCTTAGAACTATTTACATATGTACAATTTTGTTTAGACTGAGTATCTATTCTCTAAGGTGCGTTAAGCGACGAATAATATTTTCTGAGATTGGTTCGATTATAAATACCAACTTCCGCGTCATTATTATATGGATTTGTCAGTTTGAAAGCGTTATTACCAAGACATTGTGAGATTTTATATGGTCCTTCGAATAAATGAAAGAACTTTTTTGTCACCTTATCAAGAGCATTAGATAGGTGTCTAACGCGCAACAAAACCAAATCATTTAGTTTAAGTTCGACTTTAGAAACTTTTTGCTTACTTTTTCGTTTATTAAAATTTTTCTGAATATTTCGGCTTGCTAGTGAAATCAAATAATTGTGAGAGCTTTCTTTTTTATCAGGAAATTTAACTATTTTTTCAATCTCGTCTTTAACTGGTTTGCCGTAGTGTAATTCAAAAGGTACGAGACCGGTGCTGTAATGCGTCGTTATATTTAGTAATTCTTCAATTTTTTTAGTGTAGTTTGCCCATGCCGTATGTTTATCACTACAAAAAGTTCTAAAAAACCTTCCTATCTCCCGCATTACTCGCTCAGTAGGATTCGATTGTGGATGACGTATCGAACTGAAAACGACTTCGATACCTTCGGCTTCAAGTCGAGTTCGCCATCTAGAGGATGTAAACTGCGTACCATTATCGCTTAAAATTCGACGCGGCTTACCACAGTCCGGAATGTAGAATTCTAGTATTTTTTTTAAAGACATGTGCGTTGTTGCATTTCTCATTGGGTATAATCTCACGAGCTTTGAGAACGCGTCTAGCACAACGAATATGTACTGCATACCCCCTCGAGCGCGGGGGAGGGGTCCGTAAAAGTCTACCGTAATGAGATCGCCTGGATTCTCGGAGGTCACCAGGTGATATTGCCCCTCCATCGCGATTGATAAATATTTGACGCGTTGACAAAGATCGCAATGTAAAATGAAATTTTTTGTTTGTTTATGCATTCGATGCCAAATCGAAGATAGCTAAGACTGGTTGTGTGCAGAGGAAATTTTTCATGTAATTAAAGGATTCTTGGCATTCCTCGGACCAAATAAAATTTTGTTCTTTTCTTAACAAGTTATGCAGCGGTTCTAGAACTAGTGAAATTTTCGGTACATATTCCCTATAAAAATTTATTTTTCCTAAGAATTGTCTCACATTTTTTTTTATTTTTTGGTATCGGAAATTCTTTTATAGAAATTAAGTTATCTTTTATTGGTGCAACTGAGTTGTGCTTTATTATATGTCCTAGATATTGCACGGAATCCAATGCAAATGTGCATTTGGAAATTTTAGACGGAAACCTTCTTTCATTATTGCTTCCAACAGTCTTCTTAAATGATTTATATGTTCTTCGAAAGATTTCGAGAATATTAGTATATCGTCTATATAGTTGACTGCGAAATCTGATAATTTATATTTTCGTATTATATTACTTAAAATTCTTTGGAAAATCGCTGGTGATGTTTTTAGCCCAAATGGTAAACAAGTCCATTGGAAATGACCTTCTTGAGTTATAAAGCCTGTTTTTCTTCTATCTTCAATTCTTAAAGGTATTGACCAAAATGCAGAATTTATATCTAATTTTGAAAAATATTTGCAATTTCTTGTTTTTAATAATAAGTCTTCGACCAGAGGAAATGGTTGTGATTGAGGAATTATTAACTTATTCAAATCTCTGAAATCTATGCATAATCTTGATTTTCTATTCTCATCTTTTTTGTAAGCTAATGTTACCGGGGCAGCGAAAGGGCTGTATGATTCCTCAATTAGATTCCTTTTTAGTAATTCTGAAATCTGTTCTTCTATTTCTTTTTTATCTTCAATTGTGCATCTATATGGTCTCTTGCTACAATATTTATCTATTATAAGATCTATTCTGGCTTCGTAATCTGTTACTTTGCCTACATCATATTTATCTTTTGCAAATATATTTTTATATTTGTCTATTAAATTCATTATTTCTACTTCTTCATCTTTATTTAAGTGATTTGTTAGTACATTAAATGTATTTTCTACAACATGTTCATTGAAATTTATTTGATATTCTTTTTTATTAGATTCGGAACTTTTTTGTTCTATCTCTAAATTTTCATTCTGTATTAATCCGAATTTTTTTATGCAATCTAGTCCCATTAGAAAGTCATATTTAAAATTTTCACTATTAATTACGAACACATTTATGTAGTCTTCTACCTTCAGTATTTTTGCTTTCAATTTGATCAACCCATTTGTTGGAAATACACCATTAATTGTTCTAAAATTTGTCTTTTGTATCTCTTCTTTTTTACATTTTAAAACGTATTAATTTTGAATTTATTAATGAAATATTTGAGCCCGGGTCATAAATAGCATTTACTTCTAAAACGTCGTTTAATTTAATTTTGAGTTCAATTAATGGTGGGACTATTAGTTTTTTGGATCGTCGTTACTTAATTCCACTTCCATTTCCAAATTATTAACCTGCTTAATCTTATTACCTTTTTCATGGTCTTTAAACCAGCATTCAGCCTCTGGGTGAAAGCGCGTTCCTTTTCCTTTATCGCTGCACAATTTACACGGCGTTTTCTCACTCTTCCCTTTTATGCTTGGTTTCTGTTTATTTGCTTCAAAATTTTTCTTCGTTAAATGCTCTAATTTTCCTATCTCGTTGTGTAGGTCTTCTGTTTTTTTTAATTTTTTCTCTGTCTATTCTGTCGGCTATGTAATTTGGCAATCCCGTGGCGATGATATCAATCATTGTTCCGTCATCGATGGATTTTCTTATTTGTAATAAAAGTTTTTCTTTTTTCATGGAATAATCCAATAACGAGCCTGTCTGATATTTGAATGTCATCGCATATCTTATTGGAGACCAACCTTTACTAGCGAATGTGTTGCAAAAATTCTCTTTCCACGTTTCCCATTCCGATTCAATGTCAATTTAAGCAGTGTACAGCTGTACCAATCTATAGCACTTTTATCCATAAATGATTTCAAAATTTCAATTTTTTTTTCCGTTTGTTCTTACATTGAACCGTTCGCATTCTTTTCAAAAGCAGTTATCCATTGATTAGCATTTGAATTTTTTCCGTCAAATTTTTCAATTGTGAATTCTTTAGCTAATTTTCCAGCGTTTTTTTCTTCAGACTTTTCTTCCCTTGTTTCGATTAATTTTTCTAGCAATTGTATTAATGATTGTTCTGAGGGATTAGAGGTTATGTCGGCTTGTTCGACTATTTCCTCTAAGTATTCTTCCGCAAATCGTATATTTCCATCACTATCACAATACTCCTTTTTTAATTCTTTATTTAGAGTAATCCAGATTGTTCTTGTTTGGCCCCTTTTTGTGCACGTTTTTTTTATTGTAGCAAATGCAGGTGTCTTAATGAGTTCCACGTGTCCTGCCACATTGAGGTGGTCGTGGGGAATTCTATAAGTGTGGCCATCGGGTGTGGTAATTTTAGTGACGCATAAAATATTCGTTTTATCATCCACAGCAGGCAGCACTTTAAATTGAAATTGTAATTTATCCATCGTGTGGTTTACAACGAGAATGTTGTTTTATAATGTGTGAATGATACAAGAATTGGTTCTCTGTAAATAACAAAGTTTTTATTGTTTTATTACAAAAATACATTCAGATACCTAATCTAATTACTAATCTTACCTGTAAATAACAAAGAAACAACATTCAATGTTATTATTCACACTATCTGTTTTTGGATTACTTTTATAAATTTATTTCATTGTATTCAGCATGGCTCAATCGAGCGTACTAATTGCCACGTATAATTTTATTGTATATTCAGGTATCTAACTTACCGATCTAATCACGCGCCTACCGTCCTAACTACGCGCGTAATTCAAATAGATTAAGGATATTTTCCTTACAATAATATTTTTTTAAATATGAGAGAGTTTTAAACACGCCTGGATGACCGAGTTTTGTATGTGTATGCAAAATTAAATTTTTAGTCATTTTTTCCGGAATAACAATACGCCAATTATTATTTTTTTTTTCTTTGTGAAATAAGATATTATGGTGCATTTGAAAATTTGATTTGTTATTTTGTTTCATTTCATCGATTAGTCTTTTAATTTTATTATCTTCGCTTTGATTTATGCTAAGATTTTTAATAATCGCTTTAAACGAGACGTCTTCATTGTTTATGGCCATTAGTAGTAATGAAGGCGTTTCGTCTTTTATATAACTCGGCGAATGGTAACGATGCAATGAAGCAATAACTATTTTATCATTAACTATTGGTTCGTGAAATTTACTATTCGGGTTGCGGCTTAGAAAATCAGCAACTACGTTATCCGTGCCGCGACAATAAACTACATCGTAAGAATATTGCTGTAATAACAAATTCCACCTTACAAGACGTGCATTATGGTAAATAGTCGAATTCAGAAAGGTCAAACCTTTGTGATCCGTAATTATTTCAAAATGACGTCCGATAAGGTGTTCTCTGAACTTAGTTATACAATAAATAATCGCGAGCAGTTCTTTTTCAGTTGTCGTATAAGCAGATTCACAGTTAGTCAAACAGCGACTTACAACGGATATTAGTCTGTGATTATTCTCATTATCAATTTGGTATAAAATACCCCCTATTCCCAAGTCACTGGCATCGCATTGCACTTTAAAAATCGCGTCGGGGATGACATGGCTAAGATAAACAGTGCGTAGAAAATTGTCTTTAAGAGCACGGAATGCCTCTGCGTGTTTATTTGTCCACGTCCATTCAACGTCCTTTTTAAGTAAATCTCGTAGAGGTGTAATAAAATAATTATGGCAAATACTAAATTTACGGTAATAATTGCATATTCCGAGAAATTGTTGCAATTGTTTTTGGTTAGAAGGTTCTGCAAAATTTTTTATAATTTTAATTCTTTCTGGATTGGGAGTAATTCCTTCGGGAGATAGAACAAAGCCTAAGAATAGTATTTTATTTTGAAAAAATTCACATTTATCTAAATTTATAGTAAAATTATCTCTTAAAAGTTTGGCAAAAATTTTATGCAATGTAATTACATGGCCTTTGAACGTTTGAGTTGATATAGCCGACTCGTCAATATATGTTTTAACATTCTTTTTTATATTTTCATCTTTGTTAATTTCGTTTTTATTTATTTCAACAAGTTCGCAATTTTCAAAATCATAATTATATATTTCTTCATCTATTTCACTTTCATATGTTAACTTCATTGCTCGAATAAAGGCGGCTCCCGCACTTTTGAGACCGAACGGTACACGAGTAAATTGATACATTGTTGTATCGAAAATAAAGGCGGTCAGAGGACGCGAATCCTTATCCAATGGTATTTGCCAATACCCATGCATCATGTCAATTTTTGAGTAATATTTAGAACCGTTACCATCTTGCATTAAATCTTCTATCAGTGGGGGTGACTCAAGATCGTCCTCAACGTATTTATTTAAGAATCTCGCGTCAAGACAAATTCTTAATTTCCCGTCCGTTTTTTTAACAATTCTCAGCGGATTACAGTATGGGCTTATAGCTCTCTCAATAATCCCTAAATCTAACATTTCTTTTAACGTATTTTTAACGGATTCGCGTAAAGCGTAAGGTACCGGATAAGATTTTTTAATTACTGGATTTGGATTATTTAGACGTATTTTGTATTGATAGTTTCGCACACCTCCAGGTTTAACTATAAATAATTTTTCAAAATTTTTAAATAATTTAAATACTATTTCTTTTTGTTTAACATTTAGTGATGTAAGTTTACCCGCGATTGAACGCAGAACGTCAAATCGATTATCATTTTCATAATCTACAGTATTAGTATATGTTTTGTTGTCCTTCACAGACATAATCATTACATTATTCTTTGTATTTAATTCGACATTACCGCCGTTAACTACTTCGTTATTAATTTCGTCGATTAGATTTTTATTAATGTTTAAATTCATTTTATTAATTTGGTTAATATTCGCATTTAAATGCGTTGGTGATTTTTTGTAATTATCGTTATTTTTATCAGAAATTTCTTCTGCGCGTAAAATATATATTTGACCTTGCTCTTTGTTTTTTGAAAAAATAAGTCGATCTGCCGCGCTTCGCCCAAACATCACATATGCTTTTGGAACAATTTTATTTTTTATATTAATTTGTTTATTTTCATAATCTATTTTTATTCCGTATGCTAAATTCCAATCATTTCCTAAGATTATTTCACTAGATAAGTATGGGATTACTAAAAAGGTGTGCGGACATAACAAGTTATCAATTCTAAAATCTATTTGTATCTGTTTTTTAATATTTGTTGATTTCTTCCCAATCGCCGTGTAAACTGTAATATTTGCAACTGGAAGTTCTAAAAACTCTTTTTTACTATTGATCTTGTAGTAAAAATCTTCTGAAATAGCGGATATTTGACTACCTGTATCTATTAATGACCAGACATTAAAATCTTGAAAATTTAACAGTAAGTGTGGCGATTGGGGAACTTTAGATATATTTTCATTAGTTAGGTCCATTTGATTACTAATTCCTTTTGATAGATCATCAATAAAATCAAATTTATCATGACACGTCGTCGGACCGCTCTTCAACGTGTCGAATTTGCGTTTAAATATTTTGTATTATAGTTTTCATTTTTATTAACGTCATCGTAATTATTTATAAATCTCGGTGGTGGAAATCTTGTGTCCGGTAAATTTGTTGTATTAGGATCTAAATTACTGTTTACATGATTTGAAATTTGAGAATTATTATAGTATGGGTGTTGCAAATATCTGCCTCGCCCGCGATCATGACCTCTGAAATTGTTATTGTGGCGGTGCTGGTTCTGTACGTACACTTGTCTAATGTGCGAATTTTGATTATTATTTTGATTCGTTTCGCGACTTTGTTTATACCCGCGTTGCTCAGTTTTAGCTTTTATGACAGAATCTAAATGAGCGAGACTTCGGCTAATGGCATTACTGTCTTCAAAATTGATTGACGCTAAATTTTCTATTACCCACCAAGGATATTGTCGAATAATTGTGTAATTTTTTTCATAGTTGCTTAATGTTGGACGAATAAAATTTGCATCTTTTAATTGTGTATAATAAAAGGTTAAAAAATTTCCTTCTTGCTCGGAATAACGTTTACGCGACCATATATTCTTTGTTTTAACTTGAATCGGTATCGCATAAAATTCGCTAATAAATTTATTTTTAAATTCTTCAAAACTCTCAAACGCGCTTTGCAAATTTTTCCAAAGTCGAGCTCTACCTGATAATGCATGTTCAATTATATTTAGTTTTTTATCCTCTTTGACGTTCTTAATTTTAAAAAATTTCTCAATGTCTTCAATAAATTCTAGCGGATTACTACTAATTTCATCCGAAAAGGTTGGCATTTTAATGTCTAAGTGAATAGATTGAATGTTACCTATAATCGTACCAATATCAAGAACCTCTCGCGTATGCACATGTTGATCTCGCTGTAAATGATTTGCCTCATTATTTGCGTTGCTGACTTGAACTTGTTGTTGTTCTAACTGCTGGCGTAGCCGTTGGACCTCAGCTTGTAGATTTTCTCGTTCATCGAGTATTCGTCTTACGCTGTCCATTTCTTCTCTTTGCGCTGCAAGGTCACGTCGGAGCTGCTCCAGGTCGTTGATCGGAAAGTCTTGGTGATTGTCAATATCACGATTTACAGATTGTGCGCTGCCTTGTTCCCTCGGTACGAACATGTTGTCAGTAGAATTTTTGGTCGTTCGTTTCCTGTTATTCGTACTTAAATTAGTAATTATGCGCTTTGATTGTCGTCCTGATCGCGTAATAAAAATTTTGTCAAAATGGTCCATGCACTCTTAAAATCTAAAGGCCGTAGTTCGAATGTTATAATTATAACATTTTATTTTTTGCCGGGCGCCAATGTAAATTACGCATGTACGAAATATAAAACAAATTAAGTAGTTGTTAATTAATAGTTTATTAAATTACGAGCTTAAACTATCACTTATCCGATGATACAAGGTGATATAATAACGACCATGCAAGTCGTATATATGTTTATAATAAAATGCTATTCCGATTTCCTATGATTCGTGATAAACAGAACTTATCTTTGTGCAAGTCGCTTATTCGATGGCCCTTCCACTCGAGCTGCCCGGCCCATCTGCAGCACAGCGCAACGCTAGCGATGATTTCTTTTTCGTTGCGGACGTTAACGCGAGTCGTGGGCAAGCGCCGACTCCTTTCCTAATTGCTGGCTGCGGACCCCGAGAGAGAAGAGAGCGGGCGTTCGCCCAGCGCTGTTTATATTGACACGCCGATGCTCGCGATTCCTTGAACAGAGCCATCTGTTCCAAGAAATCGGAGCATTTCTCCTCGAAAATCGGAGTATTTTCCTTGAATGCGACGTATGATAAGTTCCGTTACAATTGATTTAGTAGCATTTCTTAATTCCAAAATTTATTACTGTTGTTGCTAAAAATTCAAACTTTTTCACTTGTATTTTAACTGTTTCTTTGAATTTATGTAAAATTTGATATCATTCTATTAAAAAAATGTTAGTTGGTAGACATCTGTAAAAGTAGAATGAATTATTTCTTCTAATTTCTGATCATTTCTAACAAAAACGTCATTCACTTAAACTTGGAAATATAAATTATTATTCACTAAAAGAAATGTGGTTTAAAATTAAGTATGCGTGTGTTTTATAGTGAAATAGTCAATTTATAAATAAACAGTTTCTTTCTCTTATAAATGCATATAGACAATATTTATAATTTTTTACGTATAGTTATGGTGATGCGAAAAAAAAAGAAACAGAAAGTCAAACCGGGAAAGGGTACGCAAAAAAAGAAGAGTGGATAATAAAAATGGAACCTCCTGTAGAATGCAATTCAATAATTGTTGGACACTTGAGTCCACATAAAAAATCTAAGCAACGTCATGAATATTTAGCAACTGCACAACAATCTCTATTTACAACAAGTTTCAGTGCGATTCAATTAGCTAGCTGCTCGGACGATAATTGCTTATGGCTAAACCCAATTCCTCAACGTGTGCGTTTTACGAGACCGTTGTGTCTCGGACAAGAGGATGATAATGCAATTATCTCAGAAAATGCAGGCTTAGACAAAGAAATACAATTTTTAAATAAACATAGATTTCAATTGAGCAACGGCCAACATGTTTGGGTAAAATTTAGAGTGACCAAAATGTTATTTCACGGTAAATGCGTTAATACCTTGACCAGAAATCCAGCCACATCAAGATGTCCGATATGTTTTCATTCAGCTCATCAATTTTGCAACCTTGAAAATGATTTTACACAAAATGAAAATGCTCTTTCTTATGGGCTAGGACTCTTGCACGCAGAAATTAAAATATTCGAACATTTAAAGAATATTTCTCACCGTTTTCCTATCGAAAAATGGGATGTCATGGCTAATTTTCAAGGTAAGATACATCGAAATGTACAGAAAATTTTTAAGATTTAAATTTGTTTTATTCTGTTGACATATCACAACCAATTTTTTTTAAGTACATGCGCATATGCTTAGGTATAAAGAAACGCACGCACGCACGCATGTACTCACATACAGATATTTTCTAAAAATACATTTTTCGGACTCCAAGTGCCATAAAATACGTTTCCACGAAAAGTATATGAAACTCAAAATTTTACTATTACAAAGCTTGTATGAAGAAGCAAAATCTCCAAAAACATTTTCAATTGTACAAGCATCCAACTGCACTAAGTAATAAAAAATCGGGTGTGATATCTCGAAAAACAAGAACAAGCCCACCGTATATGTTTATGCCTATATTTTTTAACTGTATATAATTTTTAATTGTAACAGATGTCATTAAAGAAATGCAAGCAAAAAGTTCAAAGAACACTTGATGATAAACTTGGGGAAAAAGTTGATTTATGCTTACAAGGATACGGAACTACGAACACTGGCAATACAGCCCGAAAATGCTACAGCCAACTGGAATTATTCGCTAATTACCTATTAAATTTAGATGGAACTTTTGTTAGCAATGTAGCAAACATTTTATTAATTTTTAAGTCAAAGAAAAAGGCAAATTTGGATAAACTGGAAGAATTTTGCCTCAAAACTTATAAGCAGCACTACAACTTAAGTGGGCTAGAATGAATCCGACTACACATAAAGTATTGATGCATGGACGTCAGATTGTCCGTAAATTTCCATTGCCAATATCTTATTATTCAGAAGATTCTAGTGAATCGTGGCATAAGCTTAATAGAAGAAATATGAGAGATCATGCACGGCAAAACAGTCACGAAAATAGAATTCTAGATGTATTTAATTTTGTCATATACTATTCTGATCCAAAAATATCATTTGCTTATATTCAAAATCGTTCGAAATTCAATCAAAATAGAGAAATATCTAGTGAGCTTCAACCATTTTTTTTAAGTAAATATGAATTTTATGTATTTTCCTTTCTGTAGATACTATATAGTATTTATTTCTCCTTTATTATAACATAAATTGGAATATATATTTACTTTTTCTTCTATATTTTAGTACTATGAAGAATCACCGAAACTTGGAAGATTTCCAATCTTGAGTAATACTGTAGAAGAGAATATCAACTACGATATATTTTCATTTTTGTTTTCACGATGTTTTTTAAAGTACATGTTTTATTTATCATATAATGTAATACAATGTAGTATAATATAATTTCCGTATGTCTACATATTTATAAGAGATTTTTTGATTATTTCTTAAATGCAATTGTTACCAAATTTATATAAGTAAGTGACATTTTACTTATAATAGTTATAGCTTTGTTTCTACAGTATGCAGCTTCAAGCTTCTTTAAAAAATCAAATTGCATACTTTTAACTGTGGCTTCCCAACCAATGTAAAATATTGACCTTACTTTCTTACAAAGCGACATTTATTCAATAAGTAAGCTAACTATTGAAAACGTATTTACGATTGTTTTAAATTAGAGTCGCTAAAATTTAGGTAAAGGCATTATATTATATTCTACTTTAATGATATTTTGTCGGGTATGAACTCCATTTTTTTATACTAATTTTTAATTTAAAAAAAATGAATTTTCAATTGAAAAATCAGAGCTAAAAATATCATGTACAGAAATATTCGTAAACTGATGGGTTTGAAAATTTGTTTGCTGGATTTAAATAATGGGTTCTTATTCGCCCCCTCAGAAACTATAAAAAAATCGTCTTGTATTATTAATAATTTCTTTTTTTAACGCTAGAGCAAAACATGTCAATTTTTTTCAAAATTATTATTTTGGGGTTATATTTTGAGGGTGTAAATGGGATGCTGGTGATATGTGATTATGTTTCCCTTAATCTGTTCTACTTAAGCTTTGAAACGCAATTTGTTTTTATTTTATCTTTAACCTAGCAGGCGCTATTAAATTTTGTCCATAACGAAGTCCAAATAAATTACTGTGTACCAGTTGGCGAGCACAACGCTGGTTACAAGTTCCATCTAAAAAACAAGCAAAGAGATTTTTAATGTTTAATAGCATATATCCTAGTTAAACTACGAAAATCCTGGAAAAAATATGAAATTCAACAATTTTTCAAGAATTGAAAAAATGCGTATTTTGGGGGAAAAAAAATTCAATTTATAATATTTAAAAATTGGTTTAAACAGGACTTTGTTGAATTTGTTTTAGTTTATCTACGATATTTTTTTACTATTATGCTCGCCAATTTGGAAAAATCATAAAAATCAAAAATGAAGAAATTGCACGATAAAGTTTTCGTTTTCAAAAAGTATTAATTTTTCTTAACTTACAGTGTTAATATTTTAATCAGCAATTTCTGGTTCAAATAGCTGCCCTTGGGATTCTTCAAAAAATTAATTTTCGCCTAGATGTTTAATTCTACGTGTTGTTCGGGCTTCTTTACTCGAAAATGAAACGCGCCTATTCTCTCGGGTGATTCGCTCCTCGTCGGCGTGACCTAACAACTGCATCGTTGTTAATGCTGCACTACAACCTTCATGAAACCTTCTTCCAACAAGATAAGCAGACATTTCAATGAATTCTCTTCAGAAATTAATGAGTTCGGGTAGTATTCGCCTTACACTAGAGTTGAGTGACTTGTTCGAATTTTATGTATGGCCACCTAAACGCCTCATTAACAGCTCTTCATTACATAATTTGACGTTTTTGTCAATTAAACGTGGTGAATATTGAAGCGTAGCCAGGGTGTTCGTCGCTTAAGCTTTACACCAATTATCGGCGCCTTCCGGGCAATTTATCTGTAGAGCAATAATGGACTACGGTCGATATTATTGCATTTTGCATGCCCTCGACAGAATTTAAATTTCTTCGAATCGCTAGATCGTAATAAATAGTTAATTTTTTTATTACGGTTTCGGTGAGCCGCTTCTCTTCTATCCGACCGCGCGTATACCTGCTTGACGCTCAGTCACTATTTTGAATTCGCATCTGAAATTTTAAGGATACATTCTTGAATAGTTTTGTAGGCATTTAGAATCCCACTTTGAAGTAAATCTTCTCTTAAAAAAGTGATAACCGGATGTTGTGAAGCCTCAAAAACGTGAAATTGATTGGTTCGTTCGTATATTCCGGAATGGCGCTGAAATTCAAAATTTCTAACCTCAAAAATGAATCCGGAATAAACAGTGAAGAAAGGAACTTGAGCACTCTCAATTTTTTAATTTTGCTAGCTCTTTCTCATCACATGGACTCCGAACTGATGAATTTATTGTCCACATTGAATCGTTCTCTTTATAGTAAAAAGTTATTCGACTTATTAAAGTAAACGTTTATTTGAAACTGGTTTATTTATTAAGATGCCCTGTCCTGCTTCAATTTGTTTCCCAAAACATCAATAAGTGCCACATGGGGTTTTTCGGACCCCGCATGGAAAAATGTTTCAGAACTTTTTATTTATGAATTTTTCTACACGTGCCTTAACATTTCGATTAGGGATTGTACAGCTTTTGAGATCCACAAGTATTTTTAAGCTATTGAACAAAAGACCGAATTTGGCGTGCAATTTCGAAAAATTTTCCATTGAAAAAAGCGTGTGGTATTTTTGAACCCTAGAAGGTGCATATACCCTTACATACGTTGATACTGCATTTAACCATACTTATCTTCTTGAGCGAAGTACTTTTTTTAAACCACGTATGTTCTATTATTAATTAGTAGGTAGATCTTTAATGCAGAGAAGGTTTCGTGCAAAAAATTCACAATTTAATTAATTATTCAATTTCCTTTTTTTTTTTTTGAGTCGGCGATTTTTCCCTTTTGGAAATTCAGTATATCTAGTTATTATTCTTCGTCTTCTCCCCTGGGCTCTACTAGACTAGACTACATTATTATTATATATATTAAATAAAGGATAAAACAAGGCATTTATTTTTATATTTCGCAGGAAGAATCTGAGCAATCGTACTTATGTAAATAAAATAAGGTGAAAATTGCGCTCAGAGTTACAATACCGAGTATCAGGAACAAACGAGGCGGTGGAAGTGCTTTTTGCGGATAAGATTACTCTTATTTACCGTGGAATGGTTTTAAGGAAAAAATTTGACGAAAACGCCAATCAATTATTCGATAAAGAAAGAAGTTAATCATGTAGTTGTTTTGTAAAATAAAAGTTCAGTCGTCATTAAGCAATCGCCACGAATCGTGGCGGAGAAAATTAACCGAAAACGAAAATAAATTCAATATGATATGAAAAAGTATTGTGTTTTTTAATCGTCTCCTGCGCCGGCAAATTTCCTAATGCTGTCGGGAACAGCACTTATTTGACCATCTGTTAATTTTTTCCGAATCATTCATTTTTTTTATCATTCATTTGCAGTCGAGTTCGCAACTTATTTGCAACATTAATAAATATTAAAAATGTAACAAATTTGTCAATTTTTTAAATAATGTTTTTACAGTACATATTTTTAATACAGGCTTATAAAAGTAACTTTATAGTAAAAATGTATTGCATAGAATTTATAAATATTTTTGTACACTTACAAAAAATAAAAAAACAGAATAAAACTTAAGGGGATGCCGAACATAATTTCCGCGCTCTACTGTACCGACAATTCTCTATATTCTCTGCTATTGCATCTAATGTAAATTTGATTTTTCAAATAATTTTGAAATGGCTTGCTTAATGACAGTTCTATTTGCATTAAAATATTATTTATAATTTGTAGAATGTGCGTAGACTTCTTTTTTGGCTGATTTCATTTCCTATTGCTGAAAATACTGACTTATTTTTCAATTGGAATTGAAATCAGCCAAAAAAGAAGTTTAAGCACCTTCTACGAATTATAAATAATATTTTGATGCAAACAGAACTGCCATTAAGCAAGCCGTTTCAAAATTGTTTGAAAAATCAAATTTGCCTTAGACGTTAGCAAAATACATAGAGAATCGTCGGTATAGTAGAGCGCAAAAATTAAGTTAGGCATCCCCTTAAGGGGGCCAGCCTGGGTTAAATTGAAAAAAATACACTTTCCAGTTTAACAGGTATAACTTTATTGAGAAAAAAGCTATGGCAAGTGGACAAATAAATAAAAATTTTAAACGTTTTTGATGGAACAATACTAGAGGTAAAGAAAACTGTTTGGGTCTTAATAATGAATAAATAGCTTAAATTGTGCGAGTAGTTAAAGTGTAAAAAGTTCCAGCAATTAAAAGTGATGAATACAATTGTTATACCTGTTAAACTGGAAAGTGTATTTTTTTCAATTTAACCCAGGCTGGCCCCCTTAAATAAAACTTTTAAAATTGATATTAAAATCTCAGCATTTTTTTATTACTTTCTTTCGCAAGTATAGAAAGAGGCAAGTCTAAGTAATGTTCACCAAATATTCTTAAATATTTATTTAGATACCAAAAAATTAAAACATATTAAACTAACGAAAGCAATGAAATCAATTGATAACCAAAGAGTCAAGTTTATACTTTTTGTTACTGTAACTCACAAATCCTAAATTTGGCAGATTATTTTCAATGTAACTTAAACCTTGTTAAACTAATGGAAGTGTTGAAATCAATTAATAAAAAAGATTATCTTTTAAATAATTATAAATAAACTCAGAAATTCTAAATTTTTACTTATTTTTATGCGTAGTTAAAAACACCCCTAAATAAGGACTAAAAACACTAAATTTAAAAATTATTAAACTACTTAAAGTTAAGTTTAATGTTTTCTACTGCATTCATTAACTTAATATTATTTTTGAAAGAATAGAACCCGTTACTTGCCAGATCTTGTAAAAATTTCATGCATCGTTAACATGATCGATCATTTATTTTATATGTATATGCCGACCACAATAAGGTATTTGATTTTTAAGAGTGCTCTACCCCCCTGGGAAAAATAGACGACAGTCAACCAGAGCGTTTGAATATTTGTGGACGGATTTCTTCTCGAATTTTTACAATATGATCTCAAAACTGAAATAATTATAAAATTGAAACTCGGTTACACAGTGGAAAAGCAAGATATACCCGAAAATTTTCTTTATATGTAATAAAAAAGTAAATAAATTTCAGCTTCTTTAGAACTAGCTTGGACTAGAGCAGGCAACAGCGAAAGCTAAAATTTATTTATTTTATTGCATTTAAAAAAAAAATTCCGGGTATATATTACCATTTCAAGCTCTTCTATTGAATTTGTTCAAATAATTTTCCGCAGCAGTAGTGTACAATCCGAAAAAATATTTTACTGGTTTTTGAATTTTCATATTCTGATCAGCTTGCGTCTCTTGCAAAGTAAAGTGCAATGGACAAACTCACTTATAGAGAAAGAATAACGCTTCTCATGATGAGAGGTTGGGGTCCGGTGCAGCGATTTTATATGGCTGTAAGGGATCTTTTCAATGCTACATTTAGGCCTAATAGGACTTTAATTTCATTTGCAACAGTTCAAAAAACTGTTAAAAGGTTTGAAAATACCGGCACTATTAGTGACCTGCCTAGATCAGGTAGACCAAAGTCAGCAAGTAATGAAGAGAAGTCATTAAATGTTTTGTTAACATTCACTGAAGATGCACATACATCCACTTGTAGAGCTGCTCAAGAGCACGAAGTTAGTACATCATCTGTTCATAACATACTACATGAAGCGAATTTCCATCCCTACAAAGTAACACTGATACACAAACTGAACGAAGATGATTTCGACCGTCGCGTTAAATTTTGTGATGATATGATGGCTCGCATAGTTCAAAATCGTAACTTTCTATTTAACATAGTATTTTCAGATGAAGCTACATTTCAACTTGACGCAAGTTTGAATAGGCATAATTCTAGATATTGGGCAGCTGATAATCCTTATTGGGCACGAGAAGCTAAATCACAATATCCACAAAAATTAAATGTCTGGGTTGGAATACTAAATGATAAAATTATAGGGCCATTTTTTATTGATGATAACTTGAATGCCCAAAATTATGAAGCTATGCTCCGCAATCAAATAGTTCCTGCAATAATGGAAATAACCGGAAAAAACTTCAATGGCACATGGTATCAACAGGATGGCGCAGCAGCTCATTATGCACGAACTGTTCGCGCTTACTTAGATGAGGTATTTGTTAATCGATGGATAGGACGAAGAGGCATTATTGAATGGCCAGCTAGATCACCCGATTTGACGCCTCTTGATTACTTCTATTGGGGGTATTTGAAAGATCGAGTGTACAAAACAAAACCCCAAAATTTGGATGAATTACGGCAAGGGATCATTGACGAATCAGCTCTCATCCCCGCTGAAATCATCAGAAATGCTGTTGCTGCTTTTTACCATCGATTAGGACAGTGTCAAGAAGTAAATGGGGAGCAGTTCGAGCATCTACGATAATCATAGTTGGAAATATTTATCCAATCACGTGAAAGGCAAGGGAACTCACGATAATAAAGCACCCCAAAGGGAACAGAAATTACTACGTCCACGCCGTTGTTCTTGGGTAACGCTAAAAGTAAAATCAAATGAGCTTTAAGATCAATGGAAAATTATTGATCTCAATGGTTTTGAATGTGAAATTTCCCGCTCTTTCCATTGCTGATGTCAAAAATAGTGTTTCCCATTAAAAAAAATTGACCTGACCTTAAAAAAACCATCAAGGTCATCTTCAAGGTCAAATCTAAGGTCGCCGTTGAATTCCTTATCGAAATTTACATCGAATATGACCTTGACATTTTTTACAAATAAATCACCTGAAATGTTATTTGGGTGTTTCCAGACTTTTTGGACACCCTGTATATTATTCCCAGTTATATGCTACTGTTAATGTTTTTTATATCGAATTGTTATAGAATTAATGAAATAAAATCTCTAAATCGTAAAATTTTTACGGGATCCGGCAAGTAACCGTATGCATTCTTTCAAAAATAATATTAAGTTAATGAATGTAGTGGAAAACATAACTTTATTAGTTTAAGAGTTTTTAAATTTAGGGTTTTTAGGCCTTATTTAGGGTTTTTTTAATTAATATTGAAAAAAGTGGCCAAATTTAGAGCTTCTGAGTTTAGCTATAACTATACATTGTTAAAAAAATATACTTAAAAATTAATGTAAATGTACACTGATAGAAAGAAATATTTGAGTCAAAGCTTCCATGTCTTAACAGTTAAGTCACGAATTAAAATTATTAAAAATACGATAATGTTAGCTAATCAATTACAATATGTAAATTTAATTTAGTTAAATATTAAAAGTTAGTGGAGTTTATTAAACTTTTTATGAATTTTTCATCATTTATCAGTACTTTTTTAACCGTTTAACTTACCTAACCTCACTTTATTATGTTTTGTAATTACAAACGTAAACAAAGTATTATAAATATCATTAATGTTTGCGTAACCATGAAAACTTCAAAAGTACTATTCATTTTTATTTATTTATTAGTAATATCCATGGATTTTTAATGATTTTAATTCGTGACTTAACTGTTAAGACACGGAAGCTTTGACTCAAATATTCTTTTCTATCAGTGTACTGGAAGCAAATTTCATAACTCTACCTTAATTATTTTTCCAATACCTACATTAATTTTAATGCACAATGCATTAAATTTCAAGTACAAATACAGGAAATTTAATGCACACGAACCCTATTTGGAATTCATGCAGTTAAGCAAATTTTAATGTTAAGGACGTTGTCGCGGATCAGTCGTGCGCATCTTAAACTTCATTTGCATTAGTACAAGTGTATATGGCAAAAGAAGAATAGGTTGAGCACTACTGCACGCATTCTCTCCGTTTTCTATGCGCAGAAGTACAAGAGTTATCTTCTGCGCAGCTTTGGGCGATCCGGCAACAGCGTCTTGAGCGTCCGACAAAAGTGTTATATAGGTTTTCATCTCAATTTTACCTCCAGAATCAATTCCCGCATTTAGATTTTGAAAATTATGAATGTTTCTAATTTGTTTAAATAATTTGTTATAAACAATTGAAAATGAGATTAGAAAAAATACGTATATTTTATTTTTCACTTATGCAAAAGATAGCACAGTTTGTTTTTCGCTATCTCAACCAGTCTTAGCATGGGCTTTAATGGGTTAAATTGATAATACAAATACAAATATATATTAAGATCGGCATCCACTTAAATGAAAAAACTTTTCTTTCGATGAGATTTGAACCTGGGACCTTCCGATTAAGAGTCCAACACCTAGTCCACTTGACCACGAGTCCCTGTTACTATATTACATTTATTTCACACATAAGACCAATGAAACCCAAGTCACAAAATCTGCCGCATTGGGTTTGAGCATTATATGAGAAAAACAACGATTATTATAAAACAATAATGATTCTACAAAACTTATATTTAAGTTGTACATTAGATTTTCTGTACTTGTACTTGAAATTGAAGGTTATTGCATTAAAATAAACATTGAAATGGTTGTAAATTTATATAGAATTTAATGTACTTACATATTAAAAAAACCTGTAAAATTTGAGTTTTTAGGTAACTTAGTAATATGCAGTACATTAAAAATAAATTGCCAAATTTAGTAAGTTATATTTTGGACTTGACTCCTTCTTATCAATTGATTTCACTGCTTTTGTTAGTTTAATATGGTTTAATTCACATGAAAAAGAACTGCAACATTTAAGATCTCTGCATTGTAAAATTTTTGGCATTTAAATAAATATTTAAGAATATTTAGTCTCCTTTTATACTTTTGTAAGAAAGTAAATTCCAAAAAGGATTTTGTCTATAAACTTCGAAATTAGTAAAAATAACTATTTGGAAAAAATTAGACTTGACTTTTTAAGATCTCTTGATTTTAGAACTTTCACTTGTTAAATATGGTTTAATTTACATGGAAAAAAAGTTGCAAGATTTGGAATCTCTGCATTGCATGGTTTTTGAGTTTTACTTCCTTTTGGGACACTTTTCCAGTCTAGTAAATAACAAACAGCTAATTCAGAATGAAGAAACGAATTGCTTGGAAAATTCTTAATGTAAGTGTAAGTGTAATTATTAATTTATCATCTATTTTGTCGATTTATATAAAAAGTAACTTATTTTCATGCTCTTTTATACTAAATAAATATCTTTTCAGAAGTATGTACGCAATTCCTAAAGTTGGACACTCTATGTCAAGCTGGGACCGAAAGGTGAACTGTAATGGACACCTAAAGATTATCGCTACACTCGAAAACGTATGTTCTGCTTTCGGATATAGCGATCTGAGATGTATCCTAAAGCTGGACACATAAATTTAACTGTAAAATAACCTCAAAAAGTTTCCAACTCTTTTAAATTTAATTCAAAAAGTAATTTCATAAAATATTGATGTGAACTTATAGCTAATAACACAAATAATACTAACAAAGAAATTTTTTTACTGTTACAATCTTTTATTATACTTATTTTTGGTTGTCCATCATTCGTTCTCATTCTAGAAGGTATCCAGATTTTGGGTACTTTACCTAATTTGATGCATACGAATTACAACTATTTTAAATGTTTATACGAATAATTTTAATTTTTTTTTCTTTTTAGACATTAATTACCATTAACTAGCCTAGTCTCACTAAAATCTGTGCATTCACTAAGACACTGTAGCTTATAACCAAATCAAAATTTCAAAAGTAATATTATTTGAACTGATATAAATCTAGCCTATAAAAATTCTACAATATTTAAATTGATAGCAATAATGCTACTCAAATTTCAAAAACAATATTTCTTTATAAGTTTATAATATATAAACTGAAAGTTATAAAAACTTATAATAATAAAGTTCTAAGGTGTAATACAAATTTTGAACGTCTATAATTTATTTTCAAAAAAACTCGATATTTACTTCAATTCAATAAGCTGCTAATTGCAAGTTAGAAACAAAATTCTATAATTTAAAGTAAAAAAATATATAAATTAACAACCATTCAACCAATTATTATTACATTTTTTATGGTAATTAGCTGCACCATTACCAACAAATTTATGGTATCATCTTCAAATTAAAAAACTTCCCAAATGTAAAAAAGGTTTACTATTTTAATGTGTAAAATTTTAAGCTATTGAATTTAAATATTATTCGGACTGCTTCTGAATAATTAAAACATGCTAATATATTTTTAAACATTTTTTTGACTAATGATGTTTCTATTTATATATTAAAACTATAATCTAAATTTTGGAGCTTACTTTCTTTGGGAATAAAAAAACCACAGCCTTCATTCACTTAATATTATATCAAAGAATATAATAAACCAGTGACTTGCGGGGTTCCTCTAAATTAAAGAAACAAATATACGATTTAACGGCTGTTTTTTTACACACTTGGTGCATATGCATGTGCATAGCCGTATGAAACCGTAACCTTTCCTCCCGGCGCCCGATCAAAAAACGAATGCCTCAAAACACACGTTTGTTACCCTCGCCTTCGGCTCGGGTACCAATTTACGTGTGATCTGGGACCATTTCTATTTTACCTCCCTTTTTGCGTAATATGCTATTAAAATATATGAAAATTTGATTGATGAACTTTTTACGGAACCCCGCAAGTCACAGAAGTACGCAGGCTATACTTATTATAATGTTTGGTCAATTGGCGCACTTCCAGAGTAAAACTGAAAAATTTTCTTGAAAATCAGCAGATAATTGCGAATCATAAATGAACTATGCCATGGCCAATAAAACATGACCGTATGACCAAATAAAACATGTATAAATGTAAAATGTAAAAACAAAACTGATATATATGTCCCTGTATACAGGGAAAACTATCTAAATCAAGGTGCCTCTATGCACAGTGTGGTCTCGAGAGCTCGTCGTTCGAAAACTCAGACTTGTCAATTGACCATTTATTTATAAATTATGAATAATCTTTTGTCCACTTTGTTTGCTTTAAACGATTAAATAAATGAAAATGGTACTATAATACACGTATTTGATGAATATTATAAATGAAATAAACATATCGTATTAATAAATATTATTGCTTTATTTATGTAATTACACCCAGACTTTATTTTTTGTTATTTCTTTAACTTGAAAAAATATTCACTTTGACTGCAATTGAATTTTTCATTTTTAAAATTAATCTTTTTTAGAAACAGTAAAGCAGAGTCATCTGTATAATTTTAATCAAGTTTTAGCTTCAACTTAATTCGATAAAATCTTTTTTCTCTTTGTCAACAAATTTTCAATTGACTAGAAAAATAAATTGGCAAGGTTTTGTACTTCTTCTATGAATTTCCTTTTACATTGATATCTTATAAAACTTGTATATAAAAATATACTCATAAAGCTGATTAATGGCACATTCATATCTTATGTAGTCATTTCATGTATTATAAATATTTGAAAGGCCATCGTGGAAGCTTATAGACTCTTATAGTCCTTCACTACATTTTCAATCTTTGCAAAAGCTTCTAAAAAGTCATCTTCTTCTAAACCAAATTTTTTATATTGGTGCAAAAAAGCAGCATGAATATAAGCATTCCATGCTTTGTCAACAATACTATCGAGGGTTTGATGAATTTGAGAATTATTTGTAACAAGCGCTAAAAATTTTTCTTGATTTAGAAGTCTTCTTTCTTGACTTAAAAAAGTAAATTGTTCAAAAGAAGAAACCCAGTCTACATACATATCTTTACTTCTTAAATCGTCACAAGTCATCGGATCACTTTCTGTAATTTTACCACGAGCTACCAGAACATTTGATACAGATTTGTAGTAGGAATGTGAATTTCTACTGCTAGATGGATATGATGGAGTTTTTGTTTCTGCATCTACTAATGTGGAATTTCGTAAAGTTTGCCTTAAATGCTGCAAGTACATTCTCCAACTATAACATGACTCATACTACTTCAGGGCAGGCGATACATAAGGTGTTCCTTTAATGGTCGCTAATTTATAACTTGGATGACAAGCAATAGTTGAAGTGAAATAGTTGGCACTACACCATGCATCATTTATAGGTTAAAAGAGTGCACACAATTTTTTTGAAATCACATCATTGATATCCACTAATTTTGTTTCATTATTTTTTAAAACGCTCGTACAAATAGTATGGATTTGTTCATTTTGAATAAAAGATTTAAATCGGCTGATTCACAAAACCTTGATAATGTTAATATAGTGTTATAATTTTGAACTCCAACTTCTCCAGAAGAAAATGGCAGTACAATTGAACTTATAACACTTTTATTTGGGAACTCATTGTGGAGCAAATCAGCTGTAAAGCTTCCAACACCAGATCCTGTACCTCCAGCTGAGCTGAGTAGAAACAGAATTCCATCGAAACTATCAGTTTTCTCTATTTCTCTTCTAGTAACCTCCAATATATCTTCTTTAAGCTGAAGTCCTTTGACCAAAGCACCGTACGCCCAATTGTTAGCAGAGCCACCGCTAGCATGGCAAATGGAATTCTGTGATTGGTATGTCCACTGATTCTGTGAATTATTGCTTATTGTATTAATAATTTTCTTTTCAGTATCAACTAATATGGCCCTGGCCAATCGCTTTCCATCTTTATTTATACTTCTGAACCATTTTTCGAAGCTTTGCTCTGTGTACACACTGCTAGATCGGCTATAATATGCTATCTAGATCGGCAGATAATTGTTGAAACAACGAATGTCCTAGTTGATTTCCACATTGTCCGAACTGAATTGTGAGCATACCTTTAATGCTTATAACCGTCCTGTTACTTAACAAATGTTTTGCACCACATACAAATCTACAAATGAATAATAAATAATTGAAAAAGAAAACATAATTTTGTGAACATTAAAACGACCACTTATCAAATGAAAGATTTCCGATATTCAAAATTGAAACGTAGTTTACATGATAGGCTTCTTATACAAGATAAATTATTTTCCAAATCTTCAACCACTATAATCAATTATTTTCATCAGTTCACTTTGACAACATTTCTTTCAATAGACCGTTAGGGTAGAGCAGATTTCGCTTGCTTGCTCTTTTTTTATTTTAATTTTAAGTTATACACTTAAAAAGATTAGTCATAGGTCGTTCTAACTTCTGTCTACTTAAAGATTTGACTTGCTCTCTCCAGCTTTTCAAAGATTCAAAGATCACAGACTGATGATTAACCTAAAAAAATTAATGTAAAAAGTTTTATTTACTTTTCTAAAAAATCATTTATTTAATTTAAAATCAAACCTCAATCCGGGACTTGTTGTGTTGCTGCATTTCTTCTATTTTTTCCTTTTTTTATTTATAAATTAAACTTCTTCACATTTATTTATTTAAACTGAACCTCTTGACTTGACTTGGCATGTCAAAATCAAAATCAAAACAAGATGCGCAGTAGCGCTTCGCTGTCATACAAAACAAGATGCGAAATAGCGCTTTGAAGCCGTATATATAGATATAATAGTAATGGTAAATGAAAAAAAATAACTAGCTAGTGGCGGGAAAAAAAACCTAGATGTCTTGAATTTTTTTTTAAAAGAAAATGAGGCCACCAAAAACGACATATGAATATTAAATTAAATAATGTATCTTTTTGCATAAAACTTTTTGTGCATCAAAGATTAGGGATAGATATTACAATAAAAAGCATCATATAACATATATGACCAAATAAAACATGTATAAATGTAAAAACAAAAATGATGTACAGGGAAAAAGGCCAATATCAACGTATATAGAGGTAGTGGTGCGACCTCGAGCGCTCGTTGTTCGAAAACTCAGACTTGCCTTGAGGCGCTACCGCGCCTCTTGATTTCTAAAGAATGGATAAATTGTATTATTAATAGTTTGTATCCTTTGTTGCTTTGAAGTTGTGTTGTATTATTTTTCATAATACAACACAACTGATTGCATGTACCAAAGTTTTGAACCTGCAACTGAAATAGCAATTGCTTCCAAAATATACTTAGAATTAAGGAACTTAATTATATTTTGAGAAATAATTAATATGCGGATTACAAAAATATTTCTTTTTGATAATATAAGAAAGTAATAATCAAAATATTTACAAGAATACCCTACATTAGCAAAAAAAAGAGCACAATACCTGAGAATATAAATTAGTCAAGTGCTGTGTAAATTGTTTGAGGTTAGTTTGTCTATAGCAAAAAAAGTCAAAGTAATCATTGAGAAGTTGAAATAAGTAGAGACATGTGAACAAGATGAAAAAGGAATAGAAAGAAAAGAAATTTTAGAAAGATTCAAATACAAAATTTTTATTTTAAAAAGGACAATAGAATAGCAAAGAAAGGATAGTAAAACCTTTATAAAAATGTGATGTAACGACCCAATAAATGTATCAGAGAATTGATATAAGAAAATCATATAAGAGAGATCAAAAATAAAGAAACAGTAATAAGAAGGAATAAGAACCAAAAGCAGAATTAACAATGGAGGGACTAAAGAGGAAAGAGAGGAAGATAGAACAGTATATTAAGCAAAACCAAAGGAAGAAATTATACAACACATACTCTACTACTGCTATGCACTAAGTATTAGTAAATTTTCATTGAAATTAATTTAATTTAAGAGATAAATTGTATAATAAATTAAAAAATATAAAGCAAAAAGTTAAAATAAGGATTATTATTAAATATTTGCAGAATATTTTTAAAATATTTTTTTATAATGGTCACTACCTTTTTAAAGAAGAATCTGTAACGTTATGAGCTTATTAAAATCATGTTACAGACATCTTGCTAAAATCCACATATTATTTTAATATTATATTTAAAAATTTTTCTTCTCAACTTTAGTAGTAATAATTGACGAATAAATTTTAACTATTTACACAACAGTTTGTTTCTTATGAATATTATTTTTATATATTTATTAACCAGAGTATCAGAGAAAAATTAAATTCCATTCGCTTGTCTGACAGATTTGAAAATAATTTTAAATTAAATTTTTGGATAGATTTAGATTTAGTTTTTTAATAAAAAAACTGCAAATTAATATGTAGTGTGAAGTTTAAAAAAAGAAATAATAATATTTATTAAAAATGTGTATCATAAAATAAAAAATAAACGGATGTCTCACCGCTTTCAACGTAGGGCACAAGGAAGAGAAAAAAGAACAGCAGACCACTGCAATCGGTGAACATGATTATATGAAGTATTGTGGCTATACTCCCTCGCCAACAGAGTTGTCCTGGACTTTCCTCAGCTGGATAGCATAACACAACAAAGAACACAAACTCACTGTTTCTCGTATCATCTATCAGTAGAAAGACGCGCGCACACGCATAAATGCGCGCGCGAGCGCACTGTGCTTGCAAATTCGTGTGAGTATTAAAATAGTTTTCTTAAATCCCTTTGATCGAACGGGTATTTCCATTAAAATGAAACTTTAAATAAGTAAATAGTAATTGTGACGATAAGGAAGGAAGAAAAGCGCTTTATAAAAAAGGACTATGTCATGTCGAGGACGCGTCTCGCGCATCCGTCAATGCAAAGTGACAAGGAGAGCGTTACGGGCTCCGACGCAGCCTCAGCAATGAAATGTTCTCGACATTTTTACATTGACGCATAGTGGATAATGCTGTATCAACAGATTTCCCATTAAATGCGCTCGTTCGAATGACGTAACTCTGTGGCTGAAGATAAATGAAGCACCGCAACTACCACCGGAGCTGCCACTAGCTATGCTCTTGTCTTGTTCTCTTTCCTTCTCACCCCTTCCACCCCGCCCAACAGGCTACTGCCTTGGCTTCCACTAGAGGCGCGAATGCGCGATACCTCTGAGACAGAACTTAAGGTCAAATACTGACGCGAGTTACGGACTAGTGACTGCTAGTTGGACACTGGTCACTGGTCAATTGGACCTGGACCTTCGAAAACCTCATGTGCCTTTTAAAACATCAGCATTCCAATTAACATATTTAAAGCTTTATAAATTTATCTATTAACAGCTTTAGTAAAAACCATCCCAAGCTATAAACATTTAAATAAAAAGCACTCATTAGAAAATAATATGAAAAACTTAACAAATTCACTTATTTCATCATTTTATTACCATTTTTATGATATTCACTAAAAGTTTTAGAATTAGTTTAACCGAACTCCACAGCACAAGTTGTTAAAAGGTATAAAATATAAATCGACTATTATTACAAATAAACATTTGTACCTTAAAATTTAGCATGTCTGAAACCTGCCAAAGCTAAATCAAAAGTGTCAAAATAATAGACCAAAAAAATAACTTGAGGTAGATTTTTCAAATGCACATAGGCTCACACTTTATAGCACTGTTACAGAGTAACAAGTATAAGTTCATAGGTTGAAAAATATAAACATAAATCAGTATAAAAATTGCAGAAATTTTAAACAAAAGCATATAACAATAATGGGAAAATTGCTTTGATTTTTTAAATTATATACAAAAAATATGCATTATCAGTGCGTATTTACATTTACTTCAAAATTAAAAAATGTCAAGCTGGAAAGTAAAAGTTAAAAAATCAGGGACGGTCACAAAATGCAAGTAGAATGAATCTTATTATGCGTTTTCGGTAGAAGAGAGTATATAGAGATGTGCCCTATGGATGTCCAGGGAGGGTCGAGAAATGACGACACAATATCTCTGGAATAAAGAACAATTTATTGAGTCATGTTGCCAAGTGGATGTTCGTGACTCCAGCCTGGAGGTCCGAGCGTGACTGACTGCCGCGGGAGCCGCGGGGCTCTCGCGACGCCTAATCTATGCGTCTCTCTCTGTCGACGCATGCGCGAGAGGAGATACGTTGCTAGCGCACCTACATCACTCCCCCCGTGGGAAAGAAGAATTTTTATTTTCACACAAAAAAAAATTTTTTGATTTACAAAGTACTTTATACAAAGAATGATTTCGACGTGAAGTAACTGTCCGAGTCTCTAGCTTCCATAATTCTAAATTGTATCTTATTACTAATATTTACATGTTTTTTAACTTTTTTAACGCTGTTTAAGGTATTTACAATGTGTGGTTTCTTACGCAAAATATTAGGAACAAATTTTGTTCGCTTAGGAACTTGCGGTTCCTAGTGGATTCCAATACCGCATCACTAGATATCAGTGTGTGATTGCGAGATCGGAGGGTCTTGAGGCGAAACAGGTAATGTGTCTATTTGCTCTGGAAGACTATGTTGCGCAGAGTGCTGCTGAGTAGCAGGCTGTGACTCAACAGTGACTGGATCTGGCTGAGAACCAGGTGGGTTTTGTTGACTAGACTGACTCGAAGTTTGTGATTGAGCTTCGGTAACGAGATCAGTAGCAAGTATAAACGCAGGTTTGATTAAATCTATAGAAACCGTTTTCTTTGTACCGTTGAAATCTATTTTGAAGGTTCGACCATCCTCGTGACGCGAGATAACTCTGTGTGGGCTGGTGTAAGGTCGCGAAAGTGCAGGCCTGCTCGGTTTGTCTTGCAAAAAGACGTGAAAGCAAGTGTCCAAATTTTTGTGAATTAAAGGACGAGTTGCGCACTTGTGGTCAACGGGAACTGGTTGGATTTGTCGCATGTAAGAGCGAAAATCGGTTAGGAATGCACGCTGGTCCGGCTCCTCATTGGTGAGTGGACAGAAAGCGCCGGGAATGCGCAGGGCTTTCCCAAAAAGGAATTCTGCCGGTCTTGCATCGACGTCGAGACGGATATGGGTGCTCAGTCCAAGCAAGATCGTAGAAAGAAGATGAGACCATTCAGAGCTGTCTTCATGGCACATGAATACTGCTTTCATGTCGCGATCAAAACGCTCTATCATTCCATTTGTCTTGGGATGGTAGGGAGTTGTGCGAATACGGCCCGTGCCAGTGAGTTTAAGTAACTCATTGAAAAGTTGCGACTCAAACTGAGCACCTTGGTCGGACATGATAGCTAGAGGAGAGCCATAGCGGATAATCCAATTGTTGTATAGCGCTTTAGCCACTGTCGCGGCCGAGGTTTCTGCCAACGGAATAGCCTCCGGCCACCTGGAGTACCTATCGATAATGGTCAGGATGTACCTGTAGCCGTAGCTGTCTGGCAATCTTCCTACTAAATCAATGTGAATATGGTCGAAACGACCGTGTGGAGTGTTGAAATGTTGTGGAATTGTATGATTGTTTCTCGTGATCTTGGACTTTTGACAAGCCACACAAGATTTACACCACGCAGCTATATCACGGCTCATGTTGGGCCAAACGTATTGCTGCTGTATGAGTTTGGTTGTGACTTTTATGCCAGGATGTGATAATGAGTGAAATGCATCAAAAAGCTTTCTCCTAATCACTGTGGGAATGAAAGGGCGAATTGCGTCATCCTTGATATCACAGTAAAATGGTGAGTGATTAGAGCCCCAAGTTAATTTTTGTAACTTGAGTGGGTGACTAGGATCGTTGTTGATCTGTTTCAGCTGCTCATCTTTGAGCTGTTCCGCGCAGAGAAAATTAGCGTCAAAAAGCGTTGGAAGACGAAGCGTGTCGATTCTGGATAGAGCATCGGCGACGGCATTCTCCTCCCCTGGGAGATAACAAATTTCTGTATTATATTAAGAAATAATATCTAGTTTCCTAGCGCAAATGGCTGGCATGTTGTCGCCTTTTTGCGACAGAGCATGCGTGAGAGGTTTATGATCTGTAAAGATCTTAAATTCTAAACCTTCTAAATAATAATGGAAGTATTTTAAAGCTTCGCTTATTGCTGTCAACTCGCGATCGTAAGTCGCATATTTGAGCTGCGCAGTAGAAAATGTTTTGAAAAGAACGCTAGAGTTTGCCAAAAGTCACCTGAGCGCTGCTCAAAGGTGGCTCCCATGGCCGTGTCAGAAACATCGGTCACTAACCTAATCTCGCTTTTTCCATCAGGAAATGCGGTATACGCTATATTAGCTAGATCTTCTTTGGTTTTTTTAAAGGCTTGTTCAGCTTCCGGATTCTACGCAATGGAACGCTTATCCTTCTTTTTAGCTTCTTTAAGAAATTCATTGAGCGGAGCTTGAGTTTTGGCACCTTTAGGCAAAAGACGCCTGTAGCTGTTGATAACACCTAAGAATCTACGCATATCGTCGACTGTCTGGGGTTTGGAAAATCTTTGATCATCTGCACTTTTTCAGGATTAGGTTTAAATCCTTATGCCGAGATCAAGTGTCCGAGGAAAACTAATTCGGAAGCACCAAAAATACATTTTTCAAAATTGGCTTGAAGACCAAATTTTGTTAAGCGATCTAGGACGATTTTTAAGTGTTTCTCATTCTCTTCCGGAGATGAAGAAGCTATAAGAATATCGTCGATGTAGACGAAGATGAAGTCTAAATCACCCAGCGCTGAATAAATATACCTTTGAAAAGACTGCGATGCATTTCTCAAACCAAACGTCATCGCAGGAAACTCGTAAAGACCAAACGGCGGGATAAGCTCTGTCTTCTGAACGTCTTCAGGCGCTACCGGAATCTGATAAAACGCCTGTCGTAAATCTATAGCAGAGAAAATGATTTTGCCATGTAAAAATGTGGTAAAATCGTGTGTGTGAGGCACTGGAAAACGGTCAGGAGTAGTGACTGAATTTAGGCGCCTATAGTCACCACAGATACGCCATTCACCGTTCTTCTTCGGAATCATATGAATGGGACTGACCCAGAGACTGTTTGATGATCTACAAATGCCTAGCTCGCACATTTTCTTGAACTCAGCTTTTGCAGCTTTTAGCTTGTTGGGCGGAAGCCTCCGGGCCCTTTGCGCGATTGAAGGACCAGTCGTGATTATGCGATGCTGAACATTTTGATTGTTCGAAAATGTCGCTTGTTGTAAACCAAAAACTTTAGCATACTGCGCAAGAATGCGAGCATATTTGTGATTGGGCTTCACGAAGCAGATCTGAGGATCGATAACCTTTTTGCTGAAGCCGTTAGCAAAAGTATTTTGATTGCCGTCTATAAGACGACGATGTTTTAGATCCGGTAAGAGATTGTAATAAGGCAGCACGTCTGCGCCTAAAATGGCTTGCGAGACGTCTGCTACAATGAAATTCCAAGAAATGGCGTATGGTAAGCCAATGTGGATTTCATGACGTTGAGTGCCATAGGTTTTAATTGAAGAACCGTTAACGGCGTGAAGCTCGAAACCCGAAGGTTGATAGGGCCAGTTGACCGGTTACGGAATGACCGAAATGACAGCGCCGGTGTCCACGAGGAAATCGCGGTTCGTGTTTATCTCTGTGATTTATCTCTGAGGTAGAGACGAAAGGTTGATATTACCGTACCGTTTGTCTCCGTAACAGCCGGAGAGACTAGTTTTTTGATTTTGAAGTCTCAGAGTTTGGAGGTGCGGGAGTTTTCTTTGGTTTGGAAGTAACCATCAAGTAATTCTGATTTGCACCTTTTACCCACTTGCAAGGAAGTTTGTATTTGAAGGCATCTTTACCATAGTAGGTATGATAGATGCAAAAACCTTTGGATTTGTCAAAAATGGGTTCCTTGTTCCTCAACGCGGACCTGCCTCGCGAATTAGATTGAGCTTTACTATCATCCCTCTGCTGGAGCCTGGATTGCCTGCTCTGCGAGAGGCTGCACTGTGGGGCGACAGCGTTGACTGTAGAATTTTTGATGATATTACAAACTGCATCAGCAGTCGTAACCATATCCACTTCCGTACGCAGAGCCACTATCGCGCATTGAATCTGCTTGTCCAGGGAACTTTTCCACATGGTTAGCATGGTACTAGAGGAAACCTAGTCTGCTGCAAGGTTCTTCATCTCTGCAAGCCGGTCTGAAGGTTTGCGGTCATCGGTTGGAATTCCTTTCAGCAACCTAAGAAGCCTCTGCTCTTGGGTCTGAGCGTATTTCTCTAAAAGGGCTTTCTTGATGGTTTCATATTTTAAACCAGTAGGAGAATTTATAATTCTATCAGCGATAGCGCGGAATTCATCCTGTCTGAGATTTCTTATGACAAAACAACGTTTGTAGTTGTCATAAAGAATGTTATGAGCAGTGATTAAATCCTCAGCAATCTTAAACCAGGCTTCTGGATTTTCTGTGCAAAACTGAGTGAACCTAATGTCCGGAGAATTGCGAAAACCCGAATTTGTGAAAAGATTGGCTTGCGTGCTTGGATGCACTGCATTTAGCTGTAAAGGAGCCGAAAGAAATTGTAAATTTCTCGTATTCAAGAGGAAGTCCTGATTACAATTAGGGAACTCTGTACTCTGCTGTAAAGCGGCAAGTGGATTTTCAGAGTCTGAGTTAGAGACATTGTTGAAAATGCCTTGGGTGCTTGGCTGTAAAGAGGCCGTTGAGCTCTGAACACTAGTACCTTGTGGTGTTTTCTTGACGACCGTAGGAGGAGATTTGAGCTGTTTCTTTATCAGCTTCATTTCCTCCATCATTGTTGCTAAAGACATTTTTAATTGCGAGTTCTCTGCTCGAAGAACATCTAGCGCTAATTTGTCTTCATCGTTCTTGATGGCGTTTTGATCCGACTCGTCCGAAAAATGCGTCACGTCTTTAGGCATCTTGCCGATGGACGAGTGAACGACTTTGTTGCACAGTCTAAGAAAGGCTAGAGAATCTCGAAATTCTTCGTCCGAGATTTCTGAATTTGACCTAAGAGAGTATCTTTTGTCTCCCATTAACGGTCCTGACTAGTTGCAACGAGACTTACAACATTTACTTTTAATCGTTAACGCGCACTCGCAGGTGCCAACAAGGAGCAAAAATGTCTCCTGTAACGCGCGCCTACAATCGTCACAACGCGAAATTTGTGTATCTTGCTGCGTAGGTCGCTGCTCTAGTGCAAGAATGAGACACACACGTGGATCCTCAATCGTAGAGGTTAAAAACTTTGGACACCCAGAAAGAAAATCAAATTTTGATTGCGGGAGGTTAGGTTCCTGTTACACGGAAAATTATGAGAGATCGCGCATTGGCAACGTGAAATTGAAGGTGTCTTTTTAGGCAAAAGTTACTGTAAAAACGATTTAAAATTTTTTGTTTGCCTAAATTAGGTTTTTTTTCTTATTCTTTTAGGACGCAATATTTACGCAGTTGTTGAAGTAGGCGCCGGTGCCGTTGAGTTCCAGGAAGCGCTGCCGAAAGTGCCAGCGGTTGCACGATGTCGCTGTCTCAAGATGGCGGCCCGGCGAAAAGGGACCTGAGCGTGTGCGGCTCAGGACAAAGGCGCCGCTGAAGAAAGATAAATGGCCCGCAAGCGGATGCGCAAGCGAGGGGTGCGCTGCGATGCCACTGAAGATGCTACGTGGCCCACGAGCGGATACTCGAACGAGGCGTGTGGCTGCGATGCCGCTGAAGAAGCTGTGTGGCCCGCGAGCGGATGCTCGAACGAGGCATGTGGCTGCGATGTCTCAGCGGGGTCACCAATATAGGGATGTGCCCTATGGATGTCCAGGGAGGATCGAGAAATGACGACACAATATCTCTGGAATAAAGAACAATTTATTGAGTCATGTTGCCAAGTGGATGCTCGTGACTCCAGCCTGGAGGTCCGAGCGTGACTGACTGGCGCGGGAGTCACGGGGCTCTCGCGACGCCTAATCTATGCGTCTCTCTCTGTCGACGCATGTGCAACAGGAGATACGTTGCTAGCGCACCTACAAGTACTTGGAAAAACTCACATGCTTTCTTTCATTCAAAGCTAAATTTTTTCGCGCCCTCCCCCTTTTTGGAGCTTCGCTAAACTGAAGGAATGAGCTCCTTTTACATTGTCATATAAAGGAATAACGTCGTATCAAATATTAAGTAAAAGAACCACGACTATTCAAATATTTATTAGTAAAAAAGGTCACTCAATAGAATAAAGGCTCGGACGTAATAAAATAATAGTAAGCGGGAGAATATGCGCATCCGCACGCGTCGCAAACACAACAATTGTCGGGAAAAACCCATGCTTCCAGACAGTCTGGAAGACACCACATGTAAGCGACAAGAACAAAGGTCATCATAAATAAAAAGTGTGCTCTTTGCTGTACCGCCATAAAGAATCCACAGCGAACCGAGCATCGCCGCCTGACCAAGCAAAGAGGTACCACAGTAGACAGTCCGATGTTGTGGTTTTCTTCGAAGCGGAGCACGTGCGACTGCTAGCAGAGATTAGGGTGAGATTGTTGGTGAGGTATAGCGAACCCGTGCCCGTCGGATTCAACCGTACACTAGCGCCACCTCACGGATGCTTATGAGAACCAGAAGCATCTATTCTTCCCTCCCTCGCTCGCTTCTTTTCGTGGGGTACGGTGGTGAGGGAATATGCATCTACAGCGGCGGGGGGGGAACCCAACAAATGCGGCGTGCCGTTACCGACCGACTCCTATATATCTCCCTATACAGGGTGTTCGAAATGTTCCGGACCCCCCACTTATAACATAAAGTAAGCATTTTGGAAAAAAATGTTAAATACAAAAGTTGTTATGTTTTGAAGGTTGAACTAAATGATGACCTTGGATTTGTTATTGGTTATCATTTTCAAGGTCATTTAAAGGTCATCTTCAGTTTTTTAAATAGGGACCCCTATTTTTTATTTCAGATTCTGAAAGAGCACAAAATTTTACATCTGGATATGTACCCACGTTATGGCTCAAAATAACCTACAGAGGTCATTTAGTGGTTAAATGATTATTTAGTAGCAGAAAGCCAAGAAATCCCAATTATTAAGAACTTTGAGCGTATCTGACCAATACTAAAGTAATTTGATTTGCAAGACAAACTTTATGGTGGCGTTAAATTGACATTGCCCTTGATTTTCAAGGTCATTTGAAGGTTAACTTTAGTTTTCCAAATTAAGCCTCCTAGATATAATTCTCCATTTTGCACCAGCGCTAAATTCTGCATTAGGATTGTAGAAGGTGTAATTGACACTGGCGTAAAATAAGCCTTAGGCCAGACAACCACATAACTCGGGCGAGAAAATGATAAATAAAAAAATGTCTAATCAAAATAAGCCTTAGGCCCAACAACTACATACCTCGGGGGGGAAAATGATAAATAAAAAAATGTCTAATCAAAATAAGCCTTAGGCCCAACAACTACATACCTCGGGGGAGAAAATGATAAATAAAAAAATGTCTAATCAAAATAAGCCTTAGGCCCAACAACTACATACCTCGGGGGGGAAAATGATAAATAAAAAAATGTCTAATCAAAATAAGCCTTAGGCCCAACAACTACATACCTCGGGGGAGAAAATGATAAATAAAAAAATGTCTAATCAAAATGAGCCTTATTGCTCAGGTACGGGAGGTACAACTAATTAAGGTAACATCATGGGTGATCCAGCCAACTAAGGCAAGACCATCGGCGGCCCAGCCTACTAAGACAAGAACACTAGCGGCCCAGTCAGCTAAGGCAGGACTATCGGCGGCCCAGCTAACTAAATCAAGACAGTGGACTATTCGCCCAAACTGAATTTTTTTAAAATGTCGTTGACAGGAACTTTTTGCAACAACTGTTCAAATTGTTGCCCATTTACAGTTTGGCAATGTGCTAACCGATTGTAAAAGGCTGCAACAACATTTCGCAAGATTTGCTGAGGTATCAAGTCTATTTCATCAGTGATTCTTTGGCGTAATTCATTCAAGTCACGTGGTTTTATAACATAAACTTTATCCTTCAAGTATCCCCAAAGGAAGTAATCAAGAGGCGTTAGGTCTGGGGACCGAGGTGGCCATTCAATTGTACCTCTCCGCCCAATCCATCTATCATGAAATGTTGCATCTAAATATCGGCGAACATGAATACCGTAGTGTGCAGGAGCACCATCCTGTTGGAAGTAAATTTCGTCCAGATTTCCACCCGTTAAATTCCGTATAGCAGGTATAATTTGGTCTCGAAGCATGTTTTCATACATTGCAGCATTTAAATTACCTTCAATAAAGAAAGGGCCAAGTACTCTTCCATTAAATATGCCAGCCCAAACATTTACTTTTTCAGGATGTTGCGTGTGGTCCGCTCTCATCCAATGTGGATTGATGTTACTCCAGTATCGACAATTATGTCTGTTCACTGTTCCGCTTAACTCAAACGTGGCTTCATCAGAGAAAACAATGTTATTGAGGAGCAAAGGATCATCAGATATCATTTGCATCATTACATCACAAAACTCTACCCTTCTATCAAAATCATCTTCAGATAATTCCTGTACCAACTTTAATTTGAAAGGATGCCATTTGTTGAGTTTCAAAATTTTGTGCACAGATGCAGCTCCCATTTCATGCTGTTGTGCACAACGTCTGATGCTGCAATGGGGGTCCTCAATAAATGATTGTAATACGTCTAAGCTCTTTTCATCATTAGACGATGATTTGGATCTACCTGATTTAGGACGATCTTTAATACCACCTGTCTCTTCAAAACGTCTAATTGTACGAATTACGGTACTTTTTGAAATAGGGTAGTTTTCTTCAACTCTGAATGTTTCATTGAATAAACGCTGTACCTGTTTGTAACCTCTCTCTTGATTACCCCACCCTCGCATCATCAACAAAGATATTCTTTCTCGTTCAGTAAGATGTGCCATTTTTCACTACGATTAAAAGTACAATTATTGAAAATTAATACAATTATCTGAATTTCGAAGTAAGAGAACTTCACTTAACTCTTGAAAACAGAAAAGTAAATAGGAGTAAACAATTGTTAATTAACAATTATAAATGAACTGATTCCTAAAAAGAATAGTGAGCAAAATCTTCTAAGGTACAAGTAACGATCCTGAAAATGCTATGAATCATGCGTAGAAACTCGTAACCCTTGCAAAAAATTATTGCAATAAAAACTGTTCATGTAAAACGGTTAGATTATTTTGCTTTTGAAATTAATAACACCCAAGTGTCCTATGTAGATCATTTCGAGCCATGACGTGGATATTGTACATATCTCCAGACCTAAAATTTAATGCTCCTCCAGAATCCGGAATACAAAATGAGTCCCTTTTTAATAAGCTGAAGATAACTTTCAAATGACCTTAAAAATGAAGGCCAATTTTAAAGTGACCATAAAGTTCGTCCTAGAAAATCAAATTATGTACTTTAGTATTAAAGTACGAAATTTTTTTTTTCTTTTCGTCAGATACACCCAAAGTTCTTATTAATCGGGATTTCTTGGCTTTCTGCTACTAAATAATCATTTAACCACTAAATGACCTCTGTAGGTCATTTTGAGCCATAACGTGGATACATATCCAGATGTAAAATTTTGTGCTCTTTCAGAATCTGAAATAAAAAATAGGGGTCCCTATTTAAAAAACTGAAGATGACCTTTAAATGACCTTGAAAATGATAACCAATAACAAATCCAAGGTCATCATTTAGTTCAACCTTCAAAACTTAACAACTTTTGTATTTAACATTTTTTTCCAAAATGCTTACTTTATGTTATAAGTGGGGGGTCCGGAACATTTCGAACACCCTGTATATTTTATAGTTATAAGGGCATAACTCAAGATTACACTATCCTCCCTCCTCCTCTTCTTTATTTTCTCCTCCTCCCTTTTTTCATTATATTTATCATTTTAATGATGTGTTTTTACCCTGTTGAAAATATCCAGCTGGAAATCCATGCATGGACTGAATTCCAGCTGGATTCTCAGCTGGATATTTTCAACAGGGAAACTTAGTTAGTAAACATTTAATATATGTCTATTTCCATTTGGTGTTGTATGTAATGATCCGACTATGTCCAGAGCTCGTTTCTCAAATGGCTCTAACGGTGTATTTGTAATTAACATGGGCATCTTTGTTTTGACTCGTGTTTATTTTTGTTTCTGACAGATTTCGCATATTCTTACATATTCCGCCACATCGCTTTTCATGTTTGGCCAGTAATATTTTTCTCTAATCCTTTTATATGTCTTAGTCATTCTTTTCTGTCCGCCATTTATTGTGTACTATTGTTTTTTCATAGCATAATGGGATTCGTACCGAGTTGTTTTTAAAGGTTTGCTCAAATAGTTCTATTAATTTATTTAATACTTCGGTTTCATCGTGAACTCGAGATATTCTTATTTGGTTGACTTTAGGATTGTTCATGTTATCGCGTAATTGTTCTAAACCTACGTCTATGGCTTGCGGTTGGGTTTTGTCAAAATGGTGTTGTTTACAGAATATTTGGAAAAATTTGTACTTTTCGTGGTTGCTTAATGCTTCTAAATTTATTGCGTGTATTTCGTTTAAAATTGTCCCTATTGGCTTTGTGAGTTCACAATCGGCTGACATGAAATGTGCGTATTTGTCTTTTCTGAAGGTTAAACCTTCACTGGTTCCAATAATTTCGAGTTCTTCTATTTCATTTTCTTCTATTTCAAATTGCATTTCTTCTGATTCAATTTCATGGGGATTGTCCATAGCTAGTGATGTATTTCCAGTATTTAAGGGGAATCGTGCCCTATCGCTAAAAATGACGTTATAATATGACGTTATAATATGACGTCATTAATAACGTTATTGCTGAGGCTACAATTTTGGACCTTTTTTAACGTTATTCAATAACGTTATTTTCCGATTACATTAGAAAACTCTATTTTAACGTTATTTTTCGCTATGAAATAACGTTATTTTCAGCTTTGTGGGGTATTTGGCTTGAACAATGACGTTACTTCTGGAACTTAAATACGCACATGAAGTGACGTTATTCGTTAATAAAGTGTAGATACGAAGAACGTCATTTTTACCATAAAAAATGTTGTACGGATTGTAACGTTATTTCCGCAATATACAGCATGCTTAGTAAATAACGTCATTTTTCCTAGTTTTATAGTGGCCATTAACGTAATTTTCTTTTGGTCCGCTGAAGCAAAAAATTACGTTATTTACGCAATGGGCGTAGGTCGATGCTAAAAACGTCATTTTTCGATGACCAAGGTAGTTGGCGCAATGATGTCATTTTTTTAAGTGAATAACCCAATTCCCTTTGCAGAATAACGTCATCGCATAAGACTATTTTTCGCTATAAAATAACGTTATTTTCAGCTTTGTGGGGTATTTGGCTTGAACAATGACGTTATTTCGGGAACTTAAATCCGCACATGAAATGACGTTATTCGTTAATGAAGTGTAGATATGAAGAACGTCATTTTTTCTATAGAAATGCTGTACGGACTATCACGTAATATACAGCATGCTTAGTAAATAACGTCATTTTTCCTAGTTTTGTAGTGACCTGGATTCTAGCTGGAAATCCATGCATGGACTGGATTCCAGCTGGATTTCCAGCTGCACTTCTGGGGAACCTTGGTTGAATTTATCCAGTTGGATTTGTGGGGAATGCAGGTGCAATTTATATCTTGATTTCGAATCAGTCTAGGTGGATTTATTGGATATCCAGCTGGATTTTCCAGATGGAAATTCCGGGTGGAAAATCCAGCTGGAAATCCAGCTGGAATCCAGTCCATGCATGGATTTCCAGCTGGAAATCCAGGTGGATTTCCAGCTGGATATTTTCAACAGGGAGTACATATGCTTTTTTTAAAACAAATCATCTTAAACTTTGTTCTATCATAACTGTTTAGATCACAAGTATAAGAAAACCATATTTATTGTAAAATGATAAAATAGATGCAAGCACACGTACACACAGGTTTTATATTTTATAAAGTGCATATTAATATTTAATACTCTTCACCTATTATACTCTTTGGGAACTGTTTTCTATTAGTTATAACCTTGCAGTTACGTTGTTTGTTCTTGTTAACCTTACTGCTATCCTATAAAAAATTTTCAATAGTAATTATGATGAAAGATGCACAAGTAACGACCAAGTATCTCCAATAAACCATTAGAAAGAAAAATAATATTATTACAAACTATGTATTATATAATACCATTGTACTGGTACTTCAAATGAATGGGAAAGTCTTTTTTCCAATGAATATTATTGTTACTTCGACAAGTGATTACAGTTCCCTACTGCAAAAAATCATGTGATAAGTCAAGTGATATGTCAGATGATAAATCAGGTGATAAATCACGCCAAAACGTCATCTGACTATGGTAGAAAAAAAACTAAGTCTGAATTTCTAAAAATCGTCCTTGAAAAAAAATTATTTGTAGAACCATGTTTTTAATGCGTTTTGGACCATTTCCTGTCGATATAAATAGAATTTTTTTTTTTAAAGTTTTGGGAATTGTAGTATTCATAATGTAGTATTCATTTGAGACGATTTTAATTTATTTTAATACTGTAAAATGTAAATAACATTTAATGCTTAATTACAATGACTTTTAATACATTTTAATAAAATAAAATTAAATCTCTTTTAAAACTAATTTTGGAATTCGCATTAAATCAATTTTAATTAATTTTAACCCAAATACCCAGAAATCGATTATAATGTATAAAATAAGTATTCATATTTAATCTGTTTTAATATAATTTTATGCTGAAAATTTGAATCTGTTTTAGTACTCAAAGGAAATATGCATGTTTAATCCACTTTAATGCAATAGAAATTAAACTTTTTAATTCCTAATTTTAGCATTAGAGTTAAATCCTTTTTAATATAATTCAATGCCGCAAAAATGAATCCGTTTTTAATATTTAGTAAATGAATGTAAAATTAATCACCTTGTGCCAAAAATTCAATGCATTTTCTTCAAAATTCAATGCAAAGTTACATTATAACTTGGTTAATAGTACTTTAAAAGTTAGAAACACACATAACTATCACTTTAACGCATGTATTCCTCATATTTAATGTATGCGTACTGTTTGAGATTTTTTTTCTTTATACGGATCATTGTAGTTACAGAGGGCGGGGAATTGAATAAACGGATGCAAGTTGAGCTATGATTAATTTATTCTGAGCACATTTGAAATGATCGTACCTTAACCACAAATACACTTCACTTGATATACTTGAACGTAGGCTGGTACTTGAGTGCTGAGCCGATTGTCTAAGAGTTGAGGCGGTGCGATGATGCAATGATGCAGTGATGCGGTGATGAGTGATGCTGAAGCTGAGCAGGGCGAAAAGAGCGTCTTGATGAACGGTTGTCGAAGCGTCCGAGCTGGTCGAGAGGCGAGCAGGAAGAGAGCGAGATAGCATAGCGACGCTACCTTAGGCGCGCAAATCGCCAGAGCAAGCGCGTACCTAAATCCAATGTCTGTCGGCGCGGCAGAGCAGCGACGCGCGCATGAGCTCTGTCGATAACCATAGGAACGCGCGCGATTCAAAATGCAAAATCGCGAACACGTACATTAAATTAAAAGTACATTCACAAAAATTTCAATGTAAATTAGAATGCAGTCACATTAAATTTCAAGTATAAATGCAAAAAATTTAATGTTGAAATTAATAAAATACATTTTCTGCATTTATACTTGAAATTGAATGTGACTACATTGAAATTGTTGTGAATGTACTCGAATTTAATGTACTTCCATATTAAAATTCATGTAAACATTTATTATTTGTAGTCAATGCCTGAATTTTAATGTATGCGTACATGAATAGGATAGGCAGATGAACATAAGCGACCTCCTGCCATGTAACACTATATGTTGTAATAGCTCAGAGGATAACATGCCGGAATTGTAATTTTTTGGATCGGGTTCAAATCCCTTATAGAACTTTTTTTTTACATCTTTTATTTTTTTTTGTTAATAAATTAAGTCTTATTTATTTTATATGTGAATATTGACCATTTAATAATTTTAGTTTGCTTAATTTGATTAACAAGAATACATTCACATCAATTTTAATGTATTTGAATGTAATCGCATTAAATTTCAAGGATAAATGCTGTTAATTTAATATCAAAATGAATAAAATAATAATTTTTGTACAATAATTATTGTTTAATAATAACAGCTTTTTTCTCATATAATGCTCAAACCGAATACGGCGGATTTTGCGAATTCGTGTTAAGTGCAAAATAAATGTAATATACTAACAAGGAACTCGTGGTCAAGCGAACTAGGTGTTGGACTCTGAATCGGAAGGTCGCAGGTTCGAATCTCATCGAAAGAAAAGTTTTTTCATTTAAGGGGATGCCGACCTTAACATATAATATTATTGTACATTGGTATCATCAATTTAAAATACATTATAATATAATTAAGATATCATTAAAGTATAATTAAAATATAACTTTAAATCTATATAAAATAAAATTTGAAGTATAAAAATTTTTCATTGAATATATATGGTCTTAGGAGTTAAACTTGTACACGGAAGGTTCAAATTCAAATCCGATAATTTTTTTTTTAAATTCAACCAAAGCATTTGAATTTTAATGTTATAAGTGCATTAAATTCAATGTACATTTACATTAATTTCTAAGCATATCTTTTTAGCAGTGTAACTTGAAAATTAATGTACAGGTAAATGAAATTTAATGTTCCGAAAAGAAATTTGCTTCCAGTAATTTTACATTAAATTTCAAGTAGATATTTTTAACAGTGTATATTCAATTTTGAATTAAATCTTATTGAATTGTAATTAATATCAATTAATTTTAATACCTTTTAAAATGCGATTCTGTGTAATTAGCATTTATAAACATTAACATTAATTAAAATGTCATTTAATTGAATTCATTTTGTTTCAATTTTAATTCCATTTTACTTCAATTTAATTTTTTTAATTAGAACATTTTTGGAATTCATAAATCCATTTCAATACTAGAAATCGCGATTAAGATTCAGCATTGAAATTTTCATTAAAAAGAATTGCCTATTTTTAATCCTTTTTAATCCCGCTTTTCTAGCAGGGATATGTTTAAAATTTGTTGCCTATGGACCTTTCGTATAAAAAAATGAACAAGGAAAGTATTCAGTTGGTATTTTGTACAAAAAATCACTTGTCAAGAATAAAAATATATGTACATATATATATATATATATATATATATACATGTGTACACATCCACAGTACCCTGTTAGAAATTGAGTTTTAAAATGTATTAATAATAATTGAAATATAATTAATGGCATTAATAGGTATTCAGATTCAAGATTCAAGTATACATTTTAATTCCTTTTCATCTGTTTTAATACTCAAGTTTTAGCAGGGTATATTACTTAACACGTACAGCTATCATTTTAGCTGGAAGCTGATCAAATTTTGCATTTTATAATTTTATTTTCATTTTGGAAGCTGTACTAAAGTCGCAGCAGAGATTAGGGAGAGATTGCCAGTGCCGTGTTAAAAAAGCGTGGCGATTTCGACAACGGCGCTCCTGGCGGTGTGCGTATGAACCAGACGCATCTAGCTCGAGTTCCCCCACTCTGCTCGCCACGGCTTGTATAGCTCCTTGCTTCTTGACTTGGGAAGGGGAATGCAAACGAAAAGCGCTGGAGGAGACTTTTAAACAGTCTGATTAGCCTACATTCTGTCTTTTTACTTTTTAATAATTGAAATTTATCATTTTTATAACTTTAAAAAAATAAAATGTATGTTGACGACAATAAAATATTTAACATCTTCTGTTATTTCTGTTCTTGTTATATTTATTATTATTATTATTATTATTATTGTCATCATTATAGATACTATTGTTATAATTGTTATGACTATTATTGTTATGTGAAAAAAAATCATTGTTTCTGTTGTTTTTTTATAATTATTACTATTATTATCATTAATAAATTCATGTTATTAATATTGTAATTATTGTTAAATGCAAATTAGATATATCAACATATATAATTTTGTAGCAAAAACTTACAAGTGACTTAATAGCGTAATGGTTAAGCTCCTTGGCTAGTAAGCCTAGGTACGGAGGTTCAATTCTCATCATTAATTTTTTTTTTTTTTATTCTTATGGTATTATTTATTATTAAATAAAATAATTAATTATTGAATATTCGCTCATAATTTTTTTATACGATCTATTATTTTAATTAATAGCGTCCCGTAATGCTGTCGTCCAGCGAGACGCGCGAAAAAAAAAAAACACTATCAATGTTTACACTCGCATCTGCCGCCACTTTTCGTTGACAGCCGATGCGTTCGCACGTGAGACAATTTCCGTGGTTTGTAGGGCTATTGGCGATGGTTTCCACGGTTATATTTACAAGTAACATATGATTATAAAGCTTTTTCTCATAGGTTACCTGTAAATATAATAAAAAAAACCAACGCGCTAATAACAGTACCTCCTGGGTAGCGTGGAAAACTGTTAGCTTTTTAAAAAAATATTCTTTAATTTATTATTTATTTTAATTTAATTAATGAAGAGCTTACATAGCAATAAAAATTACGTTTATCCAAAAAAAAAAAAAAAAAAAAAAAAATGTGGAAGATTTGAACCTGATTCAAAAATTTACGAGTCTATCGCCCTATCCACTCCACTAATATCTTAATTGAAAATACAGGTTAAGAAGTCACATATGTTTAGCTACCTACGCACTAATAATTTTTGGTCAAATACATGCAATACTTACTTATAATTCTTTAAATATTGTCGAATTAGATAACAGTTACATAGTAAGTTAATAGAATTGTGACATATATACAAAGATATGTAAAATCTAAATTTCCGTATATATGCCTTATCTATAACATTTATTTCAAACTTATACAGCAATATAAACATTACAATTGCAAGTAGCTACACATTTTGTTACTTTCGAATACAAATTAATTCAATATTAATTGAAACATTACATAATTGTTTAATTAATCATATAAAACATTATATACGTATATATTATTAGAACGTATAGAAAAAAAAATATATATCGGGCTCTCAGAATTTTGCAGACATAAAAATTTGTTCACATCCTCGTAAACAAAATGCTATATTATAAAAGCGTATGAGTCGGTCGGTAACGGCACTCCGCGTTTGTCGTGCTTCCCCTCCGCCGCTGCAGACGCATATTCCCTCCCCCACTGAAAAGAAATATGTATTTTTATTACGTATTTTTGATTCGTAACAAAAATACGTATACAAATTACGTATGAAATGTTCGTAACACAGCGTTCGAATTTGTGTGGTATTTTTGATACGTACTTTTTTAATCTTCATTTATTTCTATGTTATTAAAAATAAAGAAATTAGTTTGTAGCCTGCTATACTGCCAATTATAGGAATTATCATATCTATGATAACACTCAAACTGGGGGAATGAGCTTAAAAATGATTATTTTATCCACATTAGAAATAAGATCACGTACCAAAATTATGTAACAAAATAAGGTAACAAAAATACGTAACTTTTATGAAAAAATTATGTAACAAAAATACGTAATTTTTCTACGTAACTTTTATACGTATTATTGTTACCTTATTTTGTTACATAATTTTGGTACGTGATCTTATTTCTCATATGGATAAAATAATCATTTTTAAGCTCATTCCCCCAGTTTGAGTGTTATCATAGATATGATAATCCCCATAATTGGCAGTATAGTAGGATACAAACTAATTTCTTTTTTTTTTTTAATAACATAGAAATAAATGAAGATTAAAAAAGTACGTATCAATAATACCACACAAATTCGAACGCTTTGTTACGAACATTTCATACGTAATTTTTATACGTATTTTTGTTACGAATCAAAAATACGTAATAAAAATACATATTTCTTTTCAATAGGGTCACCATCGTACCCCACGAAAAGAAGCAAGCGAGGGAGGGAAGGCTAGATGCGTCTGGTTCCTATACGCACCGTTAGGCGGCGCTAGTGCACGGCTGAATCGGACGAGCACGGGTTCGCTATACCTCACCAGCAATCTCTCCCTAATCTCTGGTCGCAGTTGAATGAAAAATTCAATTGACGATTTTCTCTTCATCTACGACTGATGAAATATTCAAATATTTTCTTTGTACTAGCCAGTTCAAATATTCAGTGTTGGTTAAAGGTTTGTTTTTAGATGGCTTGGTTTCATTTAGGAATTCCACTAAAATGCATAAATCGTTGCTCACGAGCATAATTTAGCTTCTTTTTTTTATTTTTGCCATTGCTGACCAAAAGGGGCAAAATGCGTGGGCATTAATGTAATTTATGTAAGTTTATGTGGTACCTCACAAAACACTCGCGAAATTTGACAATTTATATCGACCGGAAATGGTCCAAAACGCATTAAAAACATGGTTCTACAAACAATTTTTTTTCAAGGACGGTTTTTAGAAATTCAGACTTAGTTTTTTTTCTACCATAGTCAGATGACGTTTTGGCGTGATTTATCACCTGATTTATCATCTGACATATCACTTGACTTATCACATGATTTTTTGCAGTAGGGAACTGTAATCACTTGTCGAAGTAACAATAATATTCATTGGAAAAAAGACTTTCCCATTCATTTGAAGTACCAGTACAATGGTATTATATAATACATAGTTTGTAATAATATTATTTTTCTTTCTAATGGTTTATTGGAGATACTTGGTCGTTACTTTTGCATCTTTCATCATAATTACTATTGAAAATTTTTTATAGGATAGCAGTAAGGTTAACAAAAACAAACAACGTAACTGCAAGGTTATAACTAATAGAAAACAGTTCCCAAAGAGTATAATAGGTAAAGAGTATCCTCTATTATATTAAGTAGCTTAATTCCAGGGTTTTTTTTTCCGACCACTTTTCACGTCTTTGACCGACGATACTTGTAGATGATGTAACTTGGTCCAGGGACATTTTTTCCGCTTTTTCTCAATGACCAAGAACGGGGTGGGCTGCCTGTAGACGACGTCCCGTCTTCCTGAGGGTGTTCCTGGGCACCTGGACATCCTCTACAGGAGCATCGCCCGATTTTTTTCTCAATGACCTAATGCGGGGTGGGCTTCCCTGAAGACGACGTCCCGTCGTCCTGAGGGTGTTAAACGAATTTTTTTTCTCAAATATTCACGTTTTTTGCAAAAAATTGTTTATAACTTTTTATTGTTGAATTTTTCGACAAATCTAATACCGGATTCTGAAATTACATAGAATTACACGTTAAAAATGGTATTTCAAGAATTTCTTGAACCATTTTAAGTGAGTGCTACACACCACTGAAAATATTGTCCAAAAATGGTCAAGTTGGGCGTTAAAGGGTTAAATTTATTTATATTAAATAAAAAGTATTTTATTATAATCATTTAATTGGTAAAATGTTATAAAAAATGAAATTTTTTTCACTTTAAACAATTACATTTAAAAAATTAATTGGCTAATATTTAAACATTTTTAAACTCTTCAATTTTTTTTTCGAAAAGGATGCATCTAATCGAAAAATTACTAAAAATATTATTGATTTAGAATTGCATGAAAAAGAAGGAGGTATTTTTTATTTTTCTAATTTTTAATTTTGTGCAATTGTCTTAAAAACAATATTCTAAAAAATTGAAAATTAGAAAAATAATAAAATACCTCCTTCTTTTTCATGCAATTCTAAATCAATAATATTTTTAGTAATTTTTCGATTAGATGCATCCTTTTCGAAAAAAAAAATTGAAGAGTTTAAAAATGTTTAAATATTAGCCAATTTTTTTCTCAGAAACCATGCGTTTAGTCAAAAAAATGCTAAAAACACTTTTGACTCTAAATTTTATGTTCTTTCAAAATCCGGTATCAGAAATAGGGTTTCCTATTTAAAAAACAAAAGTTGACCTTCAAATGACCTTGAAATTTGAATTCAAGGTCAAAACTAATGCTACAGTCAGGTGTTCCCCTTTGTCCTGAACAACTTTTGTTTGAACATTTATTTTCTATTCGACTTACCAACGGAGATATTTAGGTGGGTCACTTGGGCCACCCTGTATAATGTCTTTCATGTCCCTATTGAAAAGAAATATGTATTTTTATTACGTATTTTTGATTCGTAACAAAAATACGTATACAAATTACGTATGAAATGTTCGTAACACAGCGTTCGAATTTGTGTGGTATTTTTGATACGTACTTTTTTAATCTTCATTTATTTCTATGTTATTAAAAATAAAGAAATTAGTTTGTAGCCTGCTATACTGCCAATTATAGGAATTATCATATCTATGATAACACTCAAACTGGGGGAATGAGCTTAAAAATGATTATTTTATCCACATTAGAAATAAGATCACGTACCAAAATTATGTAACAAAATAAGGTAACAAAAATACGTAACTTTTATGAAAAAATTATGTAACAAAAATACGTAATTTTTCTACGTAACTTTTATACGTATTATTGTTACCTTATTTTGTTACATAATTTTGGTACGTGATCTTATTTCTAATGTGGATAAAATAATCATTTTTAAGCTCATTCCCCCAGTTTGAGTGTTATCATAGATATGATAATTCCTATAATTGGCAGTATAGCAGGCTACAAACTAATTTCTTTATTTTTAATAACATAGAAATAAATGAAGATTAAAAAAGTACGTATCAATAATACCACACAAATTCGAACGCTTTGTTACGAACATTTCATACGTAATTTTTATACGTATTTTTGTTACGAATCAAAAATACGTAATAAAAATACATATTTCTTTTCAATAGGGGTGTTTGTTATATTATTCTTATAATAATAAATTTCTAAATCGAAATTAATACAAATGATGTAATGTAATAATATTAAGAATAACATTCTTAAATATTATATATTATTTAATTTAATTTACCTTTTAACTCCCCGTGATTACAATTAATTTACGACACGAGTCTTACTATAAGCAACTTAAAAATTAAATTATTTCAATATATAAAATGTAAAATAAGTTTCTAGAATTCTTAAAAAAATTATAATAGTTTATAAAAAAAAGTAATCTATTCAAAGCTTAAAACAATGATAAATTATTTTAAACAGGAACCAAAAAATTATTTACTGAGCGAGCGTTAGCGAGCGAGGTACGTCGCTAGTTAAATATTAATATGCACTTTATAAAATATAAAACCTGTGTGTACGTGTGCTTGCATCTATTTTATCATTTTACAATAAATATGCTTTTCTTATACTTGTGATCTAAACAGTTATGATAGAACAAAGTTTAAGATGATTTGTTTTAAAAAAAGCATATGTACTCCCTGTTGAAAATATCCACCTGGAAATCCAGATGGATTTCTGGGGAATGCAGGTGCAATTTATACTTTGATTTCGAATCAATTTAGGTGGATTTAATGGATATCCAGATGGAATTTCCACCTGAAATTTCCATCTGGAATTTCCATCTGGAATTTCCACCTGGAATTTCCATCTGGAATTTCCATCTGGATTTTCCACCTGGAAATCCATGCATAGACTGGATTCCAGCTGAATTTCCAGCTGGATTTTCCACCCGGAATTTCCATCTGGAAAATCCAGCTGGATATCCAATAAATCCACCTAGATTTATTCGAAATCAAGATATAAATTGCACCTGCATTCCCCAGAAATCCAACTGGATAAATTCAACCAAGGTTCCCCAGAAATCCAGCTGGAATCCAGTCCATGCATATTTCCAGCTGGAATTTCCATCTGAAATTTCCATCTGGATTTTCCACCTGGATTTCCAGCTGGATATTTTCAACAGGGTTCGGAAAATGACGTTTTCAGCCTCGACCTACGCCCATTGCGTAAATAACGTAATTTTTTGCTTTAGCGGACCAAAAGAATATTACGTTAATGGTCACTACAAAACTAGGAAAAATGACGTTATTTACTAAGCATGCTGTATATTGCGGAAATAACGTTACAATCCGTACAACATTTTTTATGGTAAAAATGACGTTCTTCGTATCTACACTTCATTAACAAATAACGTCATATTATAACGTCATTTTATAATGTCATTTTTAGCGATAGGGTGGTATACTTATTTCGTTTGTGACCAGATTCTGTGCTGGTTTAATAGGTAAAGGCGTATGATTTTGGTTGGACATGAGAAGTACCATTAGGTAAGGAAAATCTATTGTAGTGACTTCCTCCTTGGAGTATGCTTGGTTGAACTAGGTTTTTCTCTATACTGTTATCTAGATTGATTTTCTTTTCCTCTAATATGATTATCTGGAAATGGGAAATCCCGGAAGTCATCGAAGTCTGCCTCTTCATCAAAAGGTTCAAGGTGTTGAGGATATATGTATACTCTGCGTGGCGGGCAAAATGGGGGAACTCGAGCTTGATGCGTCTGGTTCATACGCACACAATGAAAAGCAAGGTTGTCGAAATCGCCACGCTTTTTCAACACGGCATTGGCAACCCTATTGAAAAATCTTACATAAGATCTTACGTAAGTTCTTATGCCAAAATTTGATCTGAAATTTTTTTATTTATAAAGGACTAAACACCGTTCAAAATGTGGATTAACTCGTTATTTTTTTTTTATGTGTAGCAAAATTTTTTTAAGTACCGCATCTTTAAAAATCGGTATTTTAAAACGGGTATTTTATTTTTTGCTAAAGCAGTCAATGCTAGCCATAGGTCTTAATTATTGAACTCAAAAAAATCGTAATGCTTTGCAGTTGGATTCACCATAGCGCCATTGTCAAGGATACCAATGGTTTTTTTACTTACACATATTCAAATATTATTACTGCAATTGAAGTTAAAAGTTTTAAATGTTATTTTAAAACGTAGATATGCACATTATTAGTAATAATGTAAAAATGTTGAAAAATCAAAAATAAAAAAATATTTCATTAATTTTTTATTTTGAATTCTAACTTTTTAAATTTTAATATTCATTATATGATGTTCCGAGCAGCGAAACGACTCGGTCAGCTCAGAGCCCCGCATCGTCAGCGAGGCGATTGCGATAAGGCCGGTGCGCAAAACTAGAAAGCACTGGCGATTAGAGCGTTTAATTTTTGATTTATAAAAGAACTTTATGCTTTCAGCTCTTTTTTTTCTTCTTTAGAATTACTTTTATTTTACGAAACAGATCCTGCAAAGGCGATTCTTCTTCTCATAAAAGCGAGAAGTATATTAGAATCCACTGCGTACGGCGAAGTCGGCTAGCTGGTTGACTTTTGTTGGTTCCCAGCGCCTTTCAGGCCAAGCCGGCTGCACTGCAGTTTTGAGTATCCTGGGAAACCATAGGAATAACGCGAGTGTTATGCAAGTCGAGAGCGACTTGACTTCGTATCGTTTGAAATGTATGCGATAAGGGTAGTCAGTCAGCGTAAGCAGCTGACGCTAATTCCGCATTGGCCGGTACTCGATCCGCATCATGAGAGAGGGAGGTAAAGCGATTGGTCAAAATAATGCTGATTTGACAGTTACTTTTTCTCCTTGGTGCGACGACAAAGTTTTTTCAAGTCAGTCGCCGATCAGAAGACCGACGAACAGGTCAATCTCGAAAAACAGGCTAACACCTTTCCGAGCGGCGGCTCCTCCGACGTGCTAACTCCGGAGTTTGCCAGCGAATCGCACCGACTGGCTGGCGCAATTGTGCGCTTCGCGAGGCCATCGCGATTTAATTTAATTTTCGTAGCTTTGGCTCTCCACGATCGCGCTATTTTTGCGTTTTTTCTTGGTTTATATTTCTGGCGGCAAAAAATTTTATAAAAAAGTTTTTCTACTCGTTACAATTGAACAGTAATGCTTCCTTTATTAAACGCCCATTCGCGTGCCATCCCTTCTTCGTCGTTTAACCTCGCGTATGCGCAACGCAGCAGTGAGCAGAAGCCGCCGAGATCCAGCCGCGCAGCCCCGCAATAGGTAGCAGGGTTTTCGCCGGTCATACCGCCAGCCTTCCTATGTGTTGTGAGACCTTGACGATAGTGATAGTGCTTGAGTCTCGTCAGACCATTGAGTCACTTACCCTTCCACCGTCTAAAAGGAAAGTGTTAGAAACGAAATCTTCGTAAAAAGGGCTCTTCAGTGAATGAGGAGACTGCATGACGAATGATTGTAAGAACATGCCCGTAGGCACTAGTGCACGCAGGGCGATCGCCGGAACAAAGAGTGCTTGGCCCCTGTTTACAGGGCTGAGCATGTGACTGAGGCTGGCGAGGCGACTAAGGAACAACTCTCGTGGTGATCGGCTGGGACCCCACGATACACTTTACACACACTTACACTTATACGACGAAAAGATCTCGGTTGGAGCGGCAGGCGCTTTGGAGCAGCATTGCGGGTACAATGGCCCAAGTTAAAATGTAGCTGACGGGACCGGCTCCCTTATCATCTAAGGAATAATCCCCCTCGGTCTAGTAGTGCCGTGTGGCGCCCCCCCCCTGCTGGACTGGGGGGGGGGGCTCCTCCAAGGCCACAGCGCTGATGCGGGGCGCGGATACCGAAGGGCGCAGAAGGCTAGTTGACGCTTTGTGTAGCCGGGACTAGTTGGACCGTCTCGTTTTTACCAACATACCTACACTGCACTCAAACCATTCATCAATCTACAATCATGACAAGCAAGGGAAAGGAAAGCGAGCATACCGTGTCATCTTGCACTGAGCTCCCTAGCTCATAGGAATTTCCCACGGGGACAGGGCCCTTCGGACCCGGGACCAGTGAGGAAGGGAGGACGCAGATGGAGGTATGTGCATCGACTGAGTCGGTATTCATCTGTCCCTCGGGCAGTGGAATCTCGCTGACTTCTAGAGCGCAGATTGACTCTGCGGTAAATAGGAGAAAGAAGATCTCGGGAGCCAAGAGGAAAAGCGGCAGTAGATGCTGGAGCAGTCGAGCCAAAGTGCACTGGCAACGGGAGCGCTAGGTCCTACCGGCTCTGGTGCTGACACTACCGCCCTCCTCAAGGGACCGGATAATGCTATTAAAAGGAGTCGGGAGGAAAGATCCTCAGAGGAATCTACCACCGGGAAATAAAGAAGGCGAATAAAACAACAGAGGCCACTTACAGGCAGGCGACAACCAAGAACTTAAAATTGGCGGTCTTCCCTCAGCTGTACCCGGAGGTGCGCCTGTCGAAGGAACACGGAAGAAGGTTCGGAGATGGAGAGTATATCGAAAGAGGTCTCCGTGCCTCACCACAAGCACGTCCGCTTTGAGCTGGGTGAGCTGAGCAAGGACGAACAGAGCGAATTAATCTCAAGAAGACGAACTGAGATCTGTATTGCAGTCGTCTAGTGGAAAAACTCCCGGATAACGCAGGAAGGCTAAAAACTGTAGAGAATATTGAAAGGTTTTGTGGCAGGATCCAAGATGCCATAATAGGGGCCTTTGAGGATAGCTGCAAACCATCGAAGCTCAGACAGGGTAAAAGAGCACCCTGGTGGAATCCCAGATTGAGAGCCTTGCGCAAGGAGGTCGGCAAACTATTCAACAGATGGAAAAAGTGAAGAGGCTCTGAGGATATGATAGCCTGTAAGGAAACCAGGCGGGAGAACAAAAAAACTCTCGAGGCGGCAAAAAAGGGAGGCTAAAAGCGTCACTGTGAAGAACTCAGCATTATCCCGGATTCGGCTAGGCTGCACAGGATCCTGGACAGGCTGTCCGGTGGCACTCTGTATCAGATTAGGAAATCTACGGGGGAGTAGGCATTTGACAATAAAGAGGCACACGAATGTCTTTTGTCGACCCATTTTCCTGGACTAAATGCACAAGATCTGCCAGAACAATCACCGGTTGAGTTCATCGAACAACACTGGGAACTGGCGAATCAGGTCATAACAAGGGATAGGGTTAAATGGGCCGTTGACTCATTTGAACCTTATAAAGTGGCAGGGGCATTTTTCCAGTACTACTTCAAAATGGATTGGATCTACTATTGCAACCGTTGACAGCAGTCTTCAAGGATTGTCTGGCATTTGGTTATGTGCCAACAGAATGGAAGAAGGCTAAGTTTATCTTTATACCTAAACCTGGGAAACAGACGCATGAGAGCGTAAATGACTCTAGACCAATTAGTCTGACGTATTTTATGCTTAAGACAATGAAAAAAATAATGGACCGAGGAAACAAGGATGAGAGGGAAACAGAAAGGGAAAGTCAGTGGTCTCCGCTCTTCACGAGGCAACATCCAGAATCATGAAAGGGATGACGAACAAAGATATGGTACTGGCTGCTTTCCTGGATGTGGAAGGAGCTTTTGCAACAGGAAAATACACATGTCGGGCAGCAGAGAGACATGGCACTCCCAGGTCTCTTGTTAGGTGGCTACGTAATTCCCTAGTTGGAAGGGTGTTGGAAGCACAGTGGGGATTGGCGACTGGAGGAGGTGTAGAGGGGCTGTCCACAAGGTGGAGTCTTTTCACCAACTGAGTGGTCCCTAGTCGAGGACCAACTACTGGTCAGGTTAAATGAGCTGATGTCGTCTTGACCCTGATTAAAGGACATGATGAAAGTACGCTGGCAGGCCTAGTGAACTTTGTTATTACCACCAAATGATGACCCATTTATTTTGATATTACCACCAAATGATGATCCATTTACTTTGATGACCCATTACAAAGATTAAAAAATTGGGACCTCATTATCATAGGAGGCAAAGTACTTGGAGGTGATTTTCGACTTGAAGCTGAACTGGGAAAAACATTTGGAGAGCAAGAAAAGGAGCTTCATTGATTGCAGAAGAGCCTTTGGGACAACCTGGGGTCTGAAACCCTGGACAATCTTATGGCTCTATACGGCGGTCCTCAAACCGAGGCTCTTGCATAGAGCCATTGCTTGGCAGCCTTGCTGTATATCAAAGACGGGAAACTTGCTTCTAGATAAAATGCAAGGGATGGTGACAAGGGATATAACAAAAGCTAGAAGGTCTACGCCACTGAAAGCATTAGAAGTGATGCTAAACCTCCCAGTCAAGTTATATCTGATTTACAAACGGTTCGAAAAACGAATTGGGAGTAGGTGCGACAGCGTGTCTAGAGGGGAGTAACAGAGAAATCTTGCTCTCACTGGAGCCCTATGTTAAGGTAAGCCTTCTGACTCTGACTTCTGACTACACTCTGACACTAGGACTGCCATTGCGGCTCTTAGCAAAATGACAGTCACCTCAGCTGTGGTTCGTGCATGTAGAGCGTCACTCGACAACTTGGCGAGGGGATGCGAAGTTAAGTTAAAGTGGGTAGCTGGTCACTAAAAGAGTAGCTAGTAGGTAGCTAAAAGAGGTACGGCGGGGCTCATAGCAACCGCCGCAGAGATGGCTCTACCAAGCTGTAAGGTAGATAGCAGAATTCAAGCTTGGATTAGAGAGGAGCAGATAAACAAATGGAAGAGGTGCCGGGATTGCAGACATACCAAAGCGTTTATCGCGGAGTTTGTCCCGGCAAGGTGAGTGAGTGAGATGATCAATCTCCCCAAGAAGGGTATTAGAAAGGCAGCAAAGTGGTTGAGCGGGTTACTGCAACCTGTTATACTTTAGAAAGAGGATAGATTTAGGCACTGAGAATATCTGCAGACTCTGTGGTAAAGGAGAGGAAAATCCTTTGCATGGCTTGTGTCACTGCCCTAGGTTGATGGGCGGAGCGGCTTCTCGAACCTGAGGATGTCTGATCTATGAGGCTTAGTAGGTTTCTCAGATTGGTAGATTATATAGGGAGGTTAATAGGGGATGAATGATGAGGAGACCGAGCGCAATGAGCCAATAGGCCTAGTTGCATTACCGGCATGTCCCCGAAAGGAGGATAGACAACAACCCCAAAAACCCATAGACAAAAACGGGCGTTGAACCTTTTGACTTCGATTTAGGCAAAAGGCTTTAATCCAGCGCTACGCGTGCAAATTTTTTGTGTCTCAACCGCTCGAGACGCAACAATTGTTACAATTTTTTTGTAAGTTCAAAAGGATATATACAACCGAAAAAATGAGGCTCGATGAGCAACTCGAATGTACTCACGAACACGAAAGTTTTCCTTTTTATGAATAAGCCTAAACATTCAATTAAATTCTTTCTGATATATTTATAATTAACTCGTTTCTAGTAGTATGTGTATCTTATAATTGTAAAGTAAAAGCTGAAATGAGAAATGTGACTAGAAACTCCTACCGGTCACTTACTATTGGTGGACCGCGGTCCATCAGGTCCATGGTCAATTCCATACTGGTCAGTAAAAATTGACGCTTATTCGTCATTTGTTCCTCTTTCTGCTTATGTTTAGGCCTTTTGCACGTAAAAAGGAATGGAAGGATTAAAGAGGAATAGTGAGCGAAATTAAATTGTTTTGTATATCTATATATACGAGGAATAGAGAGGAACAAGCTCATAATTCCTCGTATATAAGGATATATAAAGCAACGTAAATTTTCTCACTATTCCTCCTTATTCCTTGCATTCCTTTTTACGTGCAAAAGGCCTTACATATAGAAGGTGTAGATACAAAGAACTTAATGAGCTATATACGCTTGTCCTTATAGAAAATCTCGGCTACTGCGAAACTCAGCGAAAGTTCGAATGCGTCACTACTCGCTGTCAGATAGTGAACGTAGGAAATGTCTTGATCGTGATAGCAATATGCATTAAGCTTGCTTGCACTATCGAATGCGTATGAAGGCTCAACGTCATTATTTATAGTTCTCTAAACTCCTTCACGGCTTTAACTAATGGATCTAAAGGAATCTCTTGTAAGAAGGCCTCAAGTAGCCTGATGCAAACAAGTACAATTTAGCCATGGGAAATTGTCTAAACTGTGTAGGAGGTGGACAAGATAATGCAAACCTATTGAGCACCTCTGATCCTGCTCTCGGTATTGGCACGTCGCAGGACTCTCTTGCACCATCTCTCCCTTACAATGTATGTTGTCCCTTTTTTTCTTTAACTATATGCTCAACAGCTTCTACATATATTTTTTTTTAAATATTAATAAAGGCTATTAATAAATATTTTATTTTTAGGAAATGGCTAGCAATTATTATCTACCAATTTCTGTTGGAGAAAGAAATTTACAATCTACAGAAATGGGTATATCTCAGGGAATAGGAATTGGAGTTGGTTTAAGTTCTGGTGGTGGGCCAATTATAAACGAAGAGGAACATCAAGTGCGAATAGCTAAGCGCATTGGTTTGATTCAACATTTACCCACACAAAAGTTTGACGGCACCAAGAAAGGAGAATGTGTAATTTGCATGATGGAACTTGTAACTGGTGAAGAGGTACGCTATTTGCCTTGTATGCATACCTACCATGCTGCATGCATTGATGATTGGCTCTTGCGATCATTGACTTGCCCAACTTGTATGGAACCAGTAGATGCTGCTCTTATAAATTCTTATCATCCAACTACTTAATAGTATTAAAGGAATTTAACTACAGAGTAGCTAACATGAAATGTAAACTACTTTAAGCTATTGATGTATAAAGGAAAAAGAGCTTAGTCTCACAGCTGATTGCAGTTATATACATCTAAGTCTGTCTACGATATACCAAAACTTCAAGTTCTTTAAAAAGGAAAGAGTTTAAACTGGTGAATAAGTATTTGTAAATATTGAACTAATATCTAAATTATTTCAAACTTTATATTCTGCTGACAACAAAAAAATCTATCTCTTTATTGTTAAAAGATTTTTTAGTTGGTGATGTTACAACTTTTAAAATTAAACTTTTATCAGACTTTGATATTTTAATATGCACATGTTATTGCAGGTAATAAGAATTTTAAATGAATACAAACAAAATTATATTTATTAAACTGTGAATATATAAAACATTGACTTTTTAATAATGTCCATCTTGCATAAAATAATCAATATTAGAAAAGTAGCTATGCAATAAGGCATTGTTGTTTATTCTCTATTGGATAAAATAGAAATAGATTATTTATAAAGTCATTAGTTTTATCTAATAATTTTTATGTTTCTATATCAATATGTAGCAATTATGAAACTTTTGCAATCCACAAACTTATGCTTTCAAATAATGATAATACTAGGAAATATACAGTTTTTGAAGATTATATTATATATGCTAAACAAAAATTTAGAAAAAACATACAATAAGAATACAATAAAAGCCCAAACGATACATACTCAACAGAAATCTAATATTTTCATTATGTAAAAGTGCACAATTTTATAATTTTAAATCAAGTTCAAACTTATTCCTATTTCCATAAATAAATAAAAAAATAATTAAAGTATAGAACTTTAATATTTAAATTTCAATTGACTAAATGTACATACATGCTTATAAATACTGGTGAAAATAATTTTTGTCTTTTTACCAAAAATTAAATTTTACAAAAACTTAAACTTACAATCATTTTATGATTTATGATTCTTATGTTTAAAGTTAAAAAACACTTTTTTGTTCGCAAATTATATTTATTTTTTAAATGTTTTTTTTCAAGATTTTGCTCAATACATTTCAGTTTAATAAAAGATATTTAATTTTGATTATCTTACGAAATAGCATCCTAGTTTAGCCTATGATGAACTACAGTTATACTTGTATTAAGTATTAGAATACACATTTTTTTATATTTTTGATCAAAAATTATCTTCACTACAAATTATAAATTTAAACAATGCACTTGTATACATGAAGCAATAAGATTCTATAAAACACTAAGTTTTTTCAAGGATATCAGGTAAAAAATTGTAAGAATATTGATATGAAATATAATTTTGCTCAATTGTAAGTGATGCAAGGCTATTTTAACATCATCTTCTGTTACTCTTTATTTATTTCCAAAACTATGAGAAAATATTAAATATTTTTTATTTTAATTTTGTAATCTACTGAAAGGTTAACAAAATTTCAGTTAATTTTCAAAAATTTGTCTAAAATAAACCTTATGAAGGATATAAAAAGACTTAATATTTGTATGAACCTCAATATAAATTTTGTATAGTATACTCAATTTATAATTGTACAGAATATTTTAATTAAATTAAATAATATTTTGATATAATGTAGATGTAAAATGAGAATTAAAAACAATAATTGAATTACATTTAAACGAAATGAAAAAGTGCAAACATTCTTTCAGCTGTCTTGTAAAATAAAATATCCCATCCCTTGTTGTTAATTTGTATGTTATACTAGAATGAATGAGAATGCATGTAAATGCATTTAAAACAATAAATTTATTTTTATTGATATCAAATAGTTTGTAGAAAAACAAATGAATGCAGCCTTTTATGAAAAGAATAATGGAGAAAAAAGGAATAATAAATTTGCTAGTAGTGAAAATTAAGATAAAGTAATGAAAAGATTTTTATTATATAAATTGAGTGCAATGAGGTTATCAAAGTAAGCATTCATAGATGTATAGGAATGCTTAAGAAAATTAATGTGGTACAATAAGAAGTACGTATATCTAAGGCTGAATGTGCTCAAGTTTGTAGACATCATGGTAGGAGTTGCGTATGAGAGCATATGGAAAGCAACTCTCAAGTAAATCCATAGTGAGAAAAGGCGATTCTTGGACGATCTGATCAAGCAGTAGATAAACAGATTCGCGATTACGAGTGGCTTCGCGATCAACTTCTTGACCGAGCCTTAGAAGGCTAGACGAAGCTAGAGCGAGAAATTCTTTCATCCTGTCTTCGATGTCATTTTGACCGCAAATGGTGAAAAGAGCGCCGAAAATGTTATTGACTGCAGTAGCCATGCAGTGAATATTATTGGAGTGACCTTCGAGCGAAGCTCTGTAGAAGGAGTTTTCATTGCGCGCCAATTTAGGTATGGAGACCGCAACGAAAACCATCAGTAGACAGACCATCATATGCTCATCCTCATCGAGCTCGGCTTTCTGTGTTTTGAGAGCATTGGTGAGGGTCGGGTCAACCTTGCAACTCAGTCCGGCAGCCGAAGTCATCTCGGATACGATGCGCATAGGGTCGCCAGCCGGTAAGTGATGTCTGAAATCCAAGATCGAACTCAAGAGGAAAGGAATTCGCTCTTCCAGGACGTCGACCAGGGCGCTCTGAGCTAGTTGTCGGAAACTCAGGATGACTCCTATGATCGTGATGCGCTGTAGGACGTTATCGACATGTTGAAGTTTTTTAAATTGTTCCTTCATCACTTCTGGCTTATCGAAATTCGTCCTCAAAGATACAAGGACATCTTTGTTGCTAGACACAAGTTTCTTTAGCTCCTGCACCTGACTGGCAATGTGCCAGGTGAGAGTCTCATTAAGCATCTTCATACCGTATGGACCGATCAGTTCGGACAGTGCTCGCAACTCGTTTATATCGGAAAATTCCTCAGCGTTAAATGGAATCGAGCCTTCTACCGAGAGACTGACGAACGAACGCTGGTTCGCAGAGTAACAAATGTTCCCAGCGCTGACGCGTCTCAGCAATACTTCCGAGTACCACTGAGTGTAAAGGGCGGCTATGGTTTTTTCACCGTGACTATCCAGAGCCTGGGTTTGCTGAAGTATTGCATTATTGAAGACTCGCGTGATGTCGATATGAACGTAATTCTCCACTGTTTGCAAGACATTCATATAAGATCTCACGCTAACGAATAGTTCCGAGGGTTTGGCAATCGCATTCGTATCCGCATCAAACATTACCATTCCAACTAGAGCCCTGGCAAATCTGGTCTCCAGGTGTTGGTGCAAGTACTCCCTCGGCGCGAAAGTATATTCCCAAACATTAATTGTGGGACAATAGTTGATGGCATAACAAAGCTCGGTCAGTGCCATATGCAACTTATCCATCGTTGTCAAATCTTCTCTGGTTTTTCTGTAACTTTCAAATCCCGGTTTACGTATTTCCAACAGATTCTTTTTATTTTTATCTTTCTTTTTACGATTTACGACCTGTGAAATTAAAACTGCACAATGTTTTGGAAGTAACTTGTCACTCATGCTGCATTGTTTATCGCAAATGGTGGTGATAATATTTTTTGCTTCTTTAGCCATTTCATCCAAAAACATGTTTACAACTGATAAACTTCTCTCTCTTATGTGATGGCGCTCTTCTGGACATAATTCGTGCGTACAACTTTGGAAATGACTACAAATTAGTGGAAATGCTACAATATATCGGTTTTGAGCTGGAAATTCCAAGCACATATGGAATTGATCTTCAAATATTTTACTGTAAAAACAGAAAATTGAAAGATCTGATGTTTCTACCAATATATCATCTAAACTATCCACCATTTTGGTATGAAAAGCAGTAGTGTCCATAAAAGCTGCCAATTCCCTATTATCTGCTAGTTTCATACTGCTTTTGGCAATAGATAAATATGCTTGCAGTCGAAACCAGTCTAATCTAAAAGCTCGAAAATCAAATAGTTCATTATCTTCCACTTGTTTGACGGTTAAGCTTGCTATTGTTGAACACATATCACTTAATATTGCACCTTCTTCTTCGGGACAAATAGGTAAGTTCTGGATTATTTGATGCATAGCTGGAGCATCGAATCCTGACAAAAATTGAACATAATAACGTTGAAGAACCTGAAAATGAAATTAAAAGTGATTTACCTTACATTAAATGTAAATGCATTTATGCTAAAGTTAACAAACGTTACCTGTGAATATTTTCTAACCAATGCTCTTAGTTCTTCGCAATGAAATAACAATTCTGGTAACTGCCGATCAACTAAATCTTCTCCTCCTCTTCCTTTAGCTTTACCTTGATTTGGAGGATTATCTCCGTGTCTCAAAAGCCATAATATTTCATCTCTTGAATGAGACAAGCCCATTAATACAAGCAACACTTTGGGACCAAGTATACCTGGTTGATCCGTTAAAATTAAACCTAATTCTTTCAATGCTGTTCTCAAAAATTTTCTCCTTTCTCTATGTTTATATCCTGCTTTTTGTACAGCTTGATTATAACATTCTTTTACTTCAGAGACTCTTTTTCCATAACCTTTAATGCTTTCAAAAAAGAATTGAACATACTGATGAATATAAATAACTTCATCCCTGAAAAGAGCTAAAACCCAACCTGACTCTAATGCGGTAGTCCACAGTTTACTTGGTTGTTCTTGGTTTAATATATTGTGACATAATGAAAATCCTAAAACTATCCATCTTTCAATTCTGTCCAAACTTAGAATTTCACATGACATTGTATCGGTTGCTGCAGCCTTCAAAATCTGTCCTGGACTACCAACTAAACTGAGCTTTTGATCTGTTCTCCAAACATCAGCCGAAGAATTTCTACCAGGATAAATAGGCCAGAGTGAAATTAAAGCATTTTTCAAAAGTTTTGAATGTGGCACAAACTCTTCTGAAAGTTTTTTTAAAGGTATATCATAATCCATAATCAGTTGACCAAGGCGAGGAAAACTAGGATCAGACTGGCTGTGTACCATTTCATGAGCAGCATTAAACAAACCAAGAACAGCTTTACGATCTTCTACTCTTGATAAAAGTATCATTAAGCTTACGTAAGTTGTAACTAGATCTAAATAACCTTTAGTTAAATCAAAATTAACAGTTATATCTAGGTATATTCCACAAGCATCCATTGTGGTAAAAAGTTCACAAACATTATCTTTAAAATCAAGCAGATCTACAAAAGTGTAATAGTAAAGCGAGAGGGACTTAATAATCTCATTTCGTAGATTAGTAATAGTCTGCAGACCTTTTATGTCAATATTTGGAAATTTTCTGACGATAGTTTTAATAGAAGATTCAAGAGTTTTATCCGATAAAAAGCCTGGTTTAGATTTTGCATCACCACAAGCTTTTTTTATGTTATAAATACGAGTAAGCATACCAATACCCCTGTCATTAAGAATTATTAACTTCTCTGCCAACTTCTGGTGGCTGGGATTCATAGACCGTGCCATACTTTATTTAGATGAATAGACCTTCTAAGATTTTATTCAATAACATCTGATCTCACCTTTCCTGCCTGTAATTTTGTAGTTCTCTAAGACTTCTTGAAGTTGGTAAATTATTACTCAGACTTTAAATCATTAGTAAACTAAAAATGTTTGCGTTTTTCTCTTTATTATATCACTTATATTTTTAGTAGACAACTATCAAGTACATTCTTAAAAATCATTATTTTTATCTTTTTCTTAAAAGTCACAAACGAAAATATGTATATGACGTCTTTATTGAAAAAATATCTCCAGGGCTGTTGATCTTTATCTTTCTTCTTAAACCACAAAACTACAGGTACCATGTTACATCTTTACATTCCTGCTGCAAGTAACATTCATTACAGGAGTGATTAGTGAACAATATTTTCAGAAATTTTCTCTTTTTCTTCGTTTTACTGACAGTGGAATGTTATGCCAAATCCGGTACATCATTGTACATACTGTGACGGAATAACGTTGTGCGTAACTCGTCACGTTTACTCGGTTTAGACAGCGTCAAACTTTAAGTAAAAAGAACCGCGATTATTCAAATATTTTATTCGTATTCGCTTGATAGAATGAGTCTCGACTTAAAGAAATAAATAGTAAGGAGAGAAAATGCGCGTACAACTAAATTGTCAAGCGACAAGAATAAAAGGCACCATAGTCAAAAAGGATGCTTCTTTGTTCTACAAACAATGCCCGCCATAAAGAACTCACAGGGATCCGATTGGAAAGGTACCATAAAAAGGTAGACGGTCTGACGCCGTGGTTTTCTCCGAAGTATGCATGTTCTCCCGCTAACTATTATTTCTTTAAGTCCGAAACTCATTCCATCGAGTGATCTTTTTACGAATAAAATATTTTAATAATCGCGGTTCTTTTTATTAAATAGTCGACGCTGTCTCAAACCGAGTAAACAGTTGTGGCGTCGGGGTCCCTTTCAGGCCTGATTTCTTATTTATCTAAAATTACGAACACGCGGAACGAGTGAAAATGCTCCCTCAAACCAAAACACCCATTTAAGGGAGGTGTAATGGACCTACAGTTTTTTTTATTTTTACCTAATGCATAATGTTAAATGAATTATGTTACTAATATTATTTAAATATTACCAAGTATTTATTTGAAAAGTTAAATTTGCCTACTTAGAGGTTAGCAAAGAACATAGAGAATTGTCGGTATAGTAGAGCGCGAAAATTAAGTTGGGCATCCCCTTAATCATCGTAAACGTTTAGGCCCTTTGCAGGCACTTGCGATAAGGAGTGGAAATAAGGAAATAAGAGGGGGAATAAGGAAATAAGGGAGGGAATAAGGAAATAAGAGGAATAACATCGGGAATAAGGAAATAAGACTTCTTATTCTCGAAACGTACTATCCTTTCAAAAATATCAGCCGCGCATGCGTAAATGGCAGATTTCTAATTTTATAAAATAAAAAATTAACTCTTTAATGAGTACAATATTAATTTAATTGATTTAATTAATTAATTTAACAATATTAATTAATTAATATTTAGTAATAAAATTTTATTCTATTCGATAAATTGAAAGGTTAATTTTAAATAAAGAGAGAAATAAAGACAACTGAAAAATACTAATTTAATTATTACACATCAATTCAATTCTTAATTGACACAACACATTTCCTTGTTATTTATTAAACTATATCTGACTCTTAAAAAAAACTGTTAATTTTATTATTTATAGGTTAAAAACACCCAATTTACGCATGCGCGGCTGATATTTTTGAAAGGATAGTATGTTTCGAGAATAAGAAGTCTTATTTCCTTATTCCCGATGTTATTCCTCTTATTTCCTTATTCCCTCCCTTATTTCCTTATTCCCCCTCTTATTTCCTTATTTCCACTCCTTATCGCAAGTGCCTGCAAAGGGCCTTATTAAAATCAACGTTTACGATGATTAAATTGGGAAACACACCCTGCGCGTAGATTCCAGACGTCTAGACGCAGGGAATCCCCAGCCTGTGGGTTTTTCCGAGTCGTGGTGGATTTGGCGTTTATGCCCTGGCGCAGGCAGTAATGCCTCGAGCCCGAGGCTGCTCTCGTGCCTGGATGCCAGAACTATCTTTATGATTTAGGATTCGTAATTATTCGATTAAGTAGTTGAAAAAGTTCTAACACTAAATAATTTTAAGAAATGTCATAAAAAATAAGACATTAGGTAGTTTTTAAATTTTTGCAAGTACTTAATTAAATAATTTGAATACTACTAGAATGGTATAATTTATCAACAATTCAAGGCTTATCCCATTAAAATTTATGCTCCGATGGGACCTGTAGGTTACGCCAAAGGCTTATTGTTGAAAATACCGACTTATTTTTTAGTAGGAATTGAAATTAGCCAAAAAAGAAGTCTACGCACATTCTACGATTTATAAATAATGTTTTGATGCATTCAGAAATGCCATTAAGAATGTTGCGGCCGTTTTCACTTGGCGACAGACATTTACACACTACCCCGCTTTTTGAGTGTGTGTATGGGTGTGCGTGGTGAGAGTGTCCGCGGGGGTCACCTGATGAGGAGAAAGGGGGGGGAGAGAGGAGTCTCGCGGCTCGCGACTCGCGATGAAAAGGAGAGAGCTCTCTCGCATTGTAGCGTCCAAGCTAGACACATCTCCATGTACGACCTGCTATGGAGTGGATACAACTAAAGTGAATAAATAGTTTTGTGTTAAATCGATATAATTTATTACTGCCCGCACCCGCTCCTCATCATCACTTTAATATGTCGAAACTGCTGAATCTGCAGAGTTTCAAAGACATAATTTTTGGTCCTTCGAGCCGGATTACTACTGGAGGAAGCCAGCTAGGCAAACGGGAGTGTCGGGAACTGCGTACTGAAATTATTGCAGTTTAACACAATTTTCATCGGGACGGAGTATTCAGGCAAGATCGGCGGGAGAAACAGCGGAAAAGGCAAGTCGCAATATTAAGAATTTAAGTGTCGCAATAGATGTGAAAAGTACAATAAGTCAAGGTCATCATCTAACTTGCTTGAGCGACGTACGTTGGAATTTCACTGTTATTGTCTCGAAGCTGTAGTATCAATAACAATCGACGCCGGTACATCTTGCCCCTCCGTTCTCCCCCCTACCATTATTGTCAAGAGCTGGACGACCAAGCCGATCGTGCTAACTGTGACTGCCACCAACAGGTGGAGCTCAAACCAACCTTAAATTCAAGATGGCCGACAATGAGGAATTGCTGGCGGATCAAGCTCGTGACGCTGGGCTGGTTAGCGCACTGTTGTCACTTACGCAGAATAGTGCATCGAACCACTTCAATTATTTTGATCTCGAAGCGAGACGAGAATTGCTGGAAGGATACTGGAGTGAGTTTCAGCGTCGGGACTACATTTTACAAAGGTATGCTGACACTTTAAAAGAGCGCACATATTTTAAATCAAGCAGTTATGGAGCCACGCTCAGCAACTATCTACTGGCGAAAGCCTGGTTTTGTCAGCGAATGCAGGAAGTAAGCGGCAACTCTAGCGTAATTCCAGAGAAGAACGAAAGCAGAATTGAGGCTAGATCTACTCAAGCGTCGTTAGAAAAAATGAAATTGCCAACATTTGATGGATGTCACAAGGACTGGAAGCATTTTAAGGATAAATTTACTGCATTAATAGTCAGCGATTCGAAGATGGATTTAATTGTTAAGATGCAGCATCTCAGTAATTGTTTAAAAAAAGAACCCGCTGAAAAGCTCAAAACAATTAAGTTTACTGGTGCAAATTTTCTTATAGCGTGAAATGCTCTTTGTAATCGTTACGACAACCAGTATTTAAGATTTTCTGTTCAAATGGAAACTTTATTTAATCTCCCTGCAGCCTCGTCGGAACAACTGGATCACTTGTGCCAACTAATTAACTCAGTCGATGACAGCATCAATACATTCCAGAGTTTAGGCCGACCAGTGGAACATTGGGATGACCTGTTTGTATATTTTATAGAGAGCAAGTTATCTGAGAGTACTCGTCGCGACTGGGTTAGAGAATTGAAGGCCAAGGACATAGAAAAGGGATTTGCAAGATACAGTGAGATAAAGACTTTTGTAGAAGAAAGGATTCGTGAGTTAGATGTAATAGAGGCAAGGGCCCATGCTCTGTCTGTAGTGCCAAATGAAGGTAGTGACAAAACTTGTGAAGGCGACCAGGCTGTGGGTAAATCCAAGCAAGCCCAACAGAAGAATAAAAGGGCTGGAGCTCATGTGGCAATGCAATCATCATCTAAATCATCTACAAAACCTACTTGTTTCTTTTTGCAAAGGCGAGCATTTTCTCAGCTACTGTAACAAATTCTCTTTATGTACACAGGCTCAACGCAGATCTCATGTGGCGGCTGCTGGATTATGTTTTAACTGTTTAAGTGCCAACCATTCTGTAAATACTTGCCAGTCCAAAGGAAAATGTCTCGTCTGTGGGAGCAGACACCATACCAAACTTCACCTAGATGCGCAAACAGCATCCAACGCTACGGCAACGGTGTCGGAGGTAACTGAAGAGGAATTACCAAGATCATTAGTCGCTCATGCGAGCTCTATAACTGGAATGCAGCATGTTCAAGGTATGTCGGTGGCTTTATCTGGAAATGTTCTACTTGCTACAGCCTGCGTATTACTGCAAGGCCCAAGTGGACAAACTGTCACTGTACGTGCCTTATTGGACTCAGGTGCTGAAGAGTCTTTTCTCACAGAGCATGTTGCCCAGACACTCGCTCTGAGTAAAAGGGCCGTTAAGGTTGTTGTATCTGGAGTTGGAGGTGCGACGACTGCCGTTGCAAAAAGTCGAGTTTTTGCTGTTTTAAAATCAAGGCAAAATTCTGAATTCTGTTTTAATCTTTCAGCCTTGGTTCTGTCTAAACTGACTGCTATGGTCCCCTCTACTCATGTCACGACCCAAGCTTGGCCTCATCTGGATGGCCTTCAACTAGCCGACCCACACTTTCACACACCAGCCCGAATCGACTGCATTTTGAATTCGGAAGTGTATGCTGCGGCACTGCTCCCAGGGATTCAACGAGGCTCTTTGGACATGCCTGTGGCATTAAATACTGTATTTGGATGGGTGCTCATGGGAGCTACCCAAACTGAGGAATCGTTAAAGACCAAGGAGGCTCATCACATAAGTATTCATCATGAACTAACTCAGGCCTTAACGAAATTCTGGGAGACGGAGGAATTACCCAGTCAGCATTATAGCAGCCTATTTTAGCACCTCCGGAACAGGAATGCTACCATCATTTTCAAACGACACACACGAGGAACAGGCTTGGAAGATTCACCGTTAGATTACCTTTTATTAAGCAGCCTACCCCGTTGAATACCAGAGGGATTGCAGAGGCATGTTTACAGAGACTGGAGCGACGCTTTAAAAAGCAACCTGAGCTTTTCAAATCCTATTGCGCATTTATGCGAGAATACTGTGAACTTGGTCATATGGAGGTAATGCAAGACTCCGAGGTAAGAGCGGCAGATACTTATTACCTTCCTCATCACCCAGTTCTCAAAAATAACGACTGCGAGAAGCTAAGAGTAGTTTTTAATGCGTCACAAAAAAACGCTCAAGGCATTTCATTAAATGATTTATTTCATGTTGGACCTAAGTTGCAGGAGGATGTGCTCGCCATAATAGTACGTTGGTCGTTCTTCCTAGTTGTATTTACATGCGATGTTAAAAAGATGTTTCGGCAATTTTTGGTAGACGCTAAAGATGCAGACTGGCAACGAATAGTATGGCGAGAGTCTTCGGGGTCTCCCATGTTAACGTATCGACTTCTCACAGTCACCTACGGCACTGTGCCAGCCCCCTTTCTGGCAAACGCCTGCATGCTGCAGCTGGCCGAAGATGAAATGAAGAATTTTCCTGAAGGCGCGAGGGTGCTGCTGCATGGTCGTTATGTAGACGATTTGTTTGCCGGAGGAGATACTATAGAAGAGGCTACACAAGTCAAGAAGCAGCTAATTGACATACTTCTTGCTGCTGGAATGCAGGTCGGGAAGTGGGCTGCAAATAGGCCAAAGTTGCTGACTGATGTGGAGTTCAGTGAAGAAAACAGAAATAGTACTGTGTTTGAAGAAGAGACAGTGTCCACACTAGGCCTGAGATGGCTTGCGTCAGAAGACGTCTTTTGCTTCAGAATATCTGAGTTTGATTTAAGTAAAAAAATAACTAAGCGGTCAGTGCTTTCAGAAGTTGCCAGACTATATGACCCTGTTGGATGGTTATCACCAATCATTATTTCGGCGAAAATTTTGCTGCAAAATCTATGGTTGCAAGGCGTAGAATGAGACGATCCAATTTCGGAAGAATGTAGGAAATTTTGGCTAACATTTCGGGAGCAGTTGACAGAGATTGAGACGATAAAAATAGCAAGATGGTATGGTTCATTTAAAGACTCAGAGTGGGACCTGCATTGTTTCTGCGACGCCTCCGAGCGAGCGTACGCGGTTGCCTTATACGCAGTAGTGAAGAAAGCAGATGGAGCCCAGTCAAGATTGATCACTGCAAAGTCAAAGGTTAGTCCGATCAAAGCAATCAGTCTCCCCAGACTGGAGTTATGTGGAGCATTCTTGCTTGCTCGTCTTGTCTCCTATTTGATGGGGAAGCTGGAGAGGAAACCATCCAAGGTACACTGCTGGAGTGATTCAAAAATAGTACTAGCTTGGCTTCGTTCTCATCCGTCAAGATGGAAATCCTTCATAGCCAATCGAGTAAGTGAGATTGTGTCCACACTACCAACGGCAACCTGGAATCATGTTCGCTCAGGAGATAATCCCGCTGATTTAGCTACGAGAGGTATCTCACCTAGCCAGCTGAAGGAAGCTATGATTTGGTGGAACGGGCCTGAATGGCTAAGGCATCCACCTTCAACGTGGCCGTCAGCTGCAGAACAAGAATTTCAAACCGAAGAAGAAGCGCGTAACACAAAGATATTTATGGCAAAAGCCGAAGATATAGAAGAATTCGCATCGTGGATATCAAGATTCAGCTCAATTGACAGGATCATTAGAATTCTAGCCTACACTAATCGATGGAGAGTAAATGCTCATAGTCAGCGACACGAGCGTCGTTTAAACTGGTTGTCATCAAAGGAGCTAGCAGCTGGCCACATAGCATTAATGAGACTTGTTCAAAGGGAAGTGTATTCCGAAGAAATTGCTGCTGTGAGTACCAAGGAAAATGTAAAAGCTTCTAGTGTGCTTCGACGCCTGGCGCCATTTGTAGACACAGAAGGAGTATTGAGAGTTGGAGGACGTCTCCAGAATGCCTTCCTCAGCCAGAGTGAAAAACACCCAATTATTCTGCCGGGAAAGCATCACGTAGTTAAATTGCTTATACGCAAAGCTCATAAAATTACTTTACATGGAGGAGCAACTCTGGTCCAAAGCCACTTAGTAAGGCAATATTGGATAGTCAGAGGCAGAAACTCTATACGAAAGGTTGTCCGTGAATGTGTCCAATGCGTCCGTCATCGAGCGAATACTCTTGAGCAACAAATGGGACCATTACCAGCTGTACGCACGAGACCGGCAAGACCTTTTTCATTCACCGGAGTAGACTTTGCTGGTCCGTTCTCAATCAGATGTTCAGCAGGGAGAGGTCAAAGGTCAGTAAAAGGATATGTGTCCATTTTTATCTGTCTTGTTGTGCGTGCAGTGCACATAGAAGTGGTATCTGATCTGACTACATCGGCGTTTCTGGCCGCATTTCGACGTTTCACCGCTCGTCGGGGACTTTGCCAGGTAATCTTTAGCGATAACGGCAGAAATTTCATTGGAGCAGATGCGGAACTACGGCGTTGGTTTCAAGAGACATCAGCCATGAGTCAGGAAATCGCAGCGGCATTGGCAAAAGACCAGGTTGAATGGAGGTACATACCACCTCGAGCACCTAATTTTGGAGGACTTTGGGAGGCGAGCGTCAAGGCCTTTAAGGTACATTTTCGAAGAATTATTGGTGAAGCAAAATTAACATATGAAGAATTTGCGACAGTTGCTTCGTCAATCGAGGCGTGTTTGAATTCACGACCGCTCAGCTTGCTAAGTTCTGAGGAGGAAGATGTGGCAGCGTTAACGCCGGGTCATTTTCTAATAGGTGCACCTTTAATGGCTCCACCTGAACCGTTCGATGATATTAATGAGAACACTTCTGTCTCTTCCAGGTGGCAGATACTGAGCCGCATGAGAAATCACTTCTGGAAGAGGTGGCATAAGGAGTTTCTGTTGCAGGCTCAGCAGAGATCGAAGTGGCTGCACCCTAATCGAAAGTTCAAGGTCGGAGATGTGGTCCTTTTTAAGGACGAATTGATGCCTCCTATGAAATGGCCGTTGGCTCGTATTATCAAGCTTTATCAAGGTTCGGACGGCTTGAGCCGCGTGGCTACAATCAAGACTGCAGCAGCTACATATAAAAGACCGGTAAATAAACTAATTTTACTTCCAAGCAATGAAGAAGCTTCGAGTCATCTCGCCTTATTACGAACATTGGTAGCAGGAAAAGGAAGCGAAGTCGTTGCTGTTGAAGACTAAAAGAGAGAAGACCCAAGAAGATAAGCGAGTTTTAAATTTAGTAATTCATTTGGTTTCGTAATAACATAGCGTGAAACACTTGTTTTTATTCTGTAAAACTTATTGTTAACTAATGGACTAATGTTTTTTAATTTGTTGCAATTTATGTGAATTTTGTAATCTGTGAGCAGACTTTAAATTATCTTTTATTGTATTTAAAGAATGGGTGCTATTTCGTACGCTGTGATATTACTTAATTTTTAAAATTGTGTACATGAGTGAACCTAATTTGTGAGTTGCTCTCTTGTTCTGAAACTCCCTTGCGATCGTTTCATGGGGGCCGGTATGTTGCGGCCGTTTTCACTTGGCGACAGACATTTACACACTACCCCGCTTTTTGAGTGTGTGTATGGGTGTGCGTGGTGAGAGTGTCCGCGGGGGTCACCTGATGAGGAGAAAGGGGGGGAGAGAGGAGTCTCGCGGCTCGCGACTCGCGATGAAAAGGAGAGAGCTCTCTCGCATTGTAGCGTCCAAGCTAGACACATCTCCATGTACGACCTGCTATGGAGTGGATACAACTAAAGTGAATAAATAGTTTTGTGTTAAATCGATATAATTTATTACTGCCCGCACCCGCTCCTCATCATCACTTTAATATGTCGAAGCTGCTGAATCTGCAGAGTTTCAAAGACAAAGAAAGCCATTTTAAAATTATTTGAAAAATCAAATTTGCCTTAGAAGCTAGCAAAGATTATATGGGGTTTACTGTGAAACCTGTGCTCAACTGCATAAAGGCAGGGATAGAAGTATGGGTGCAGAAAGAGCTCTTCGGTGTCGTCTATATAACTGGTTTATACTGGGAGCTTGATATAAAAAAAGAGAGAGTAAAAACTGGAATAATATGCTGTGGAGCTTGAGCGTCGGTGGGCTGCCTGAGGGCGAAGGCCAGAGTTGTGGCGTCCTCCTGACGATGGTCAGCTCTTGCTAGTGGCTTGCCTCGAGGGCGATCTGCGACGAAGTGGACGGGTGCTTCCGCTCGGCCGCACAGCTTAATCGTCCGCGTGCGGCTCCAAAATCTGCTTACGACGGCGCTGCCGCTGCTCGGCAGTCGGTAAGGTCGGGAGCGCTTGCTGAGGCGGCTCGGATAGAGGTACCACAGGGACTCCCCCCTAGTGGCTGACGAAGGAGGAAGGGCACCTGAAACGTAACAGAAAGGCGAGGCTCTCGGTGAGGTAGCTGCGCGGGCAGCGTCGGTAGTTCGCCTCGGTCAATATAAGCAGGCTTCAGAGCATCCGTGGATACCGTGCGTGGCTCGCCGATGACCTCTATGACGTAGCGCTTCTGGTCCAGCCGCTGTAAGACCCGGTGTGGGCCTGTATAAGGTCAAATGTGGCTTAACCGCTAGAACGCGTTTAAACACGTGGGTGCATGTCCCCAGCTCCTTGTGTATGAAGGGCTTTTCCTTAATGCGATGCGCCGTAGGCACCGGTCTCAGCAGCCTGAAATGCAGGCGCAACTTCTCGACGAGAGAGTCAGCTGGCGCATCTTCGTACTGAAAATGTCCCCGGGAATGCGAAGAGTGGTCCCGAAGAGGAGCTCCGCAGGCAACACTCTTAGATTCTCCTTGTACGCCGTACGCAGGCCTAGGAGCACAGTAGCTAGGCACGTGGGCCACGAGATGTCCGGGTGGCACAAGAGGGCCGCTTTTAGGGTTCGATGCCAGCGCTCCAAGATGCCATTCGACTGAGGGTGGTATGGAGTCATATGACTCCTGTCGGCTCCCACCATGCGAGCCAGCGATGAGAATAAGGCGGACTCAAACTGGGTCCCTTGATCCGTCGTGATAGTCAGTGGGGTCCCGAAGGCAGCAATCTAGCTGCTGAAGAAGGCAAAGGCAACCGTCTCGGCCTGAATGTCCCTTAGAGGTACTGCGTGAGGCCATCTGGAAAAACGGTCGATTATTGTAAGGCTATACCGATACCCATTTACGAGCGACAGGATCACCAGATCCAGGTGTACGTGTGCTAATGGATATCTATCGAGCATAATATTTCTAAGGTACTGCAAAAATATTTGAATGTAATATATGTCAAAGAAATATTGTGATGATACTTCAGCAATCCTGCGTTGAAATATATCACAATAAAATATTACTGAGATATTCCATCTATATTAAGCAGAAATAATCGTCTTTAAAATATTCACAAAATATTTTAGCAATATTCAATTATGCTATTTTATTAAAGCTTGCAATCAAATATCATAATAATATTGCAAAAATAATGATCAGATGTATATCATGCAACAATATTCCCGCAATATCACAGCAGTAATTTAAAGATGAAATGATTGAATATCACAATGCAATATTGCAGTAATACTGACAGATTGTTGAATAAAGATTTATTGTACAGAAATATTCGTGCAATATTCCAACGACAATTCAAAGATGATGTGGTTTGAATATTCTAATGCATTGTTGCCATAATACTCCGAAAATATTAAATAGCAACGTATTGTATAAATTATTGTATAGATTACGTGCATTATTGCAACAATAATTCAAAGATGAGGTGATTTGAATATCATAATGCAATATTACAATAATACTTCGAGAATATTAAGTAAAGTAATATCGTGCAGAAATATTCCTAAAATAATACATCAACAGATTTAAATTAAATTATTTTGAACATCGCACAGCAATATTGGAATAATATTACGAGAATATTAAGTAGAGGAATAACGTGCAGGAATATACCTGCAATATTTCATCAATGGTTTAAAACTAAAGTATTTGAATATCATCATAATTCATATCATTGGAATAATACTACGAGAATATCATAGAGGAATATCATGCAGGAATATTTCTGCAATATTATATACACGGTGTTCAAAAAGTAACTGGCCCGACCAGTATATCCGTGTACAGAATCGCGTTAGGACTACTTTTGACCCTTTGCAATTTTTCGTAATTATGGCTAATTATCGAGTTATGATTAATCAAAAACTCGGATAATTAGCCAATCAGCGCGCGGATAGGCGCTGGTAGGCGGGGCTTTTGCCAGCGGGGAGAGCGGCTTGGGTGTGGCGTTGCCTCATCGTGCCTCCCCACTTCGCGGGTCCGTCGGCTCAAGGACACGCACGCAAACTCGCGCGGTACCGCCGGGAGTGTGCGTGCGTGAGTTTAGAGCAGCCAAGACGCGGGGGTCTGTCGGTTCTATGCTTATCCCTCGGGGACCTGAAAACCTACAGATCCCCGAGGGAGAAGCAAGCGAGTGCCCGCTTTTGCCCGATTTTTGCTGTAACGGGCTAAAGCGAATGAAAGCGGCCGCTTTAGCCCATTTCTGTAAAAAAACGTGCTAAAGCGGCCGCACTCTCTCCCTTGCTTCTCCCTCGGGAATCTGAACACATGCAGATTCCCGAGGGAGAAGTGGGGAATGCGGCCGCTTAAGCCCGTTTATTTACAGAAACGGGCTAAAACGGCCGCCTTCTTTTGCTTCTCTCTCGGGAATCTGAACACATGCAGATCCCCGGGAGAGAAGCGGCCGCAATATCCCGCTTCTCTCTCGGGGATTTGCGCGTTTTCAGATTTCCGGGAAAGAAGCGGGAAATGCGCTCGCTTTATAGCACGTTTTTTGAACGTAACGGGCTAAAGCGAATGTAGGCGGCCGCTTTAGCCCGTTTCTCTAAAAAAACGTGTTAAAGCGGCCGCACTTTCTCCCTTGCTTCTCCCTCGGGAATCTGAACACATGCAGATTCCCGAGGGAGAAGTCCGCCGTGTGCCCGCCTTTGCCCGTTACAGCAAAAATCGGGCAAAAGCGGGCACTCGCTTGCCTCTCCCTCGTGGGCCTGAAAACCTACAGATTCCCGAGGGAGAAGGAAGCCGTGTGCCCGCCTTTGCCTGTTACAGCACAAATCGGGCAAAAGCGGGCACTCGCTTGCTTCTCCCTCGGGGATCTGTAGGTTTTCAAGTAGCCGTGTGCCCGCCTTTGCCTGTTACAGCACAAATCGGGCAAAAGCGGGCACTCGCTTACTTCTCCCTCGGGGATCTGTAGGTTTTCAGGTCCCCGAAGGATAAGCATACAACCGACAGACGCCCGCGTCTTGGCTGCTCCAAACTCACGCACGCACACTCATGGCGGTACCGCGCGAGTGTGCGTGCGTGTCCATGTGCCGACGGGCCCGCGAAGTTGGGAGGCACGATGTGGCAACGCCACGCCCAAGCCGCTCTCCCCGCTGGCAAAAGCCCCGCCCACCAGCGCCTATCCGCGCGCTGATTGGCTAATTATCCGAGTTTTTGATTAATCATAACTCGATAATTAGCCATAATTACGAAAAATTGCAAAGGGTCAAAAGTGATCCTAATGCGATTCTGTAAACGGATATACTGGTCGTGCCAGTTACTTTTTGAACATCGTGTATATTGTTTAAAGAATAATGCACAAAAATATTCCTTAAAAATTACATCAATAACTGAAAGGTAAAGAATAAAACATTTTGAATATCATATAGATGCAATATTCCTTACAATATTATTATTCTAAAATGTTAATTAGAAAATTGAGTGCACGAATATTTCTTTCATATTAAAATTTATGTAGGCAGATAGACATATCCGTGGAATATTCAATATTAATATTACTGCAATATTACAGAAACATCATTTAACAATATTTCTGTGATGAAAGTGTCGCGGACATTAAATATTGCTAGAATATGAAAGAAATATTGCTGTGACACTCGAGGCAATATTCTAAAGTAATATTTTAATATTTGTGTGATATTGTTGCATTATATCGTTGTATGGGTGCTCGGCAGTCGGTAAGGCTCGGAGCCCTTGCTGAGACAGCTCGGGTAGAGATGCCACAAGTATAGAGAATCGTCGGTGTAGCAGAGCGCGGAAGTTAAGTTAGACATCCCCTTAAGATGGGAAACATAAAACATTAAAAAAAAACGTTGAAAATCAGGCAAAATTAACGTTTTTTCAACGTTCCGAAATGTTCAAGATCAACATTGACTTTCAACTTTGATTTTAACGTTTATATTTTCAACTGGGTTGTTACGTCGGCACCTGTGTTGCGCCGTATTGTTACTGAATAACGCTGAGTGTTGCGTCTAAAGCTAGACTCTACCGACACTCGAGAACGCGCAGAGTCGCGTCATGTTGCGTCGGTCCGTAACCATACGATAACAGAATAGAAACGGAACCTTCTGTTTCAAACATTCACATCTAATCTGATCTATCGATTTGTGCCTATCCTCGAAGGTTACGTGATAACTCCACCCTTAGATAAGACTTAATTGAATTCTCTTGTAAAGCGTATACAATATAATAGTACTTAAATCAAACTCAAAGCAAAAAATTAAAGCTAAAATCTTATGCTCGATTTTTTATTTTTTACTTTTCTGGATCATTTTGGTTTACAAATTCTTTAATAGTAGTATATTACATACCTAGACCTATATAATAAGAAACTGTTTCAGATCGCATGTAATTGTCGACCGAGGCGAAGCCGAGATAGACCCCTACTGAAAAATCTTACGTAAGATCTTATCTAAGTCCTTACGTGAGATCTTACGTAAGTTCATACGTGAGATCTTATGCCAAAATTTCATCTGAAATTTTTCTATTTATAAGGGATTAAACACTCTCACGTAAGTTCTTACGTAAAATCTTACGTAAAATTTTTCAATAGGGCCTGTATACAGTACAATTTAAAAGGTCACTTATGATATTTCAAAGGTTGTGTTAAAAATTTTACAAAATGAAAAAAGGAAAAATTGTAAGATACAATTATAAAAATTACAAGGTTTTGTAAAAATTACAAAGTATTATTGTAAAAATTCGTAGTCGGCAAAAATGTCCAAATTACAATAGTGTATTGTAAAATTTTTAAAGTTAGCCTTATAAATTTTTCCATAAACCTTGTAAATGTTCCTACAGGATTTCTCTTCGTGTAGAAACTTTGAAATTAGTTCGATACTCTGTATCTCTTAATTCTAAATTTAAAGTTAGACGTTGTATTTTAATTAGAAAGTATTATTTAAACTAAATTTATTTTCTTTCGTATACCTGAATTTTCCGCCTACACGGACATGGTCGCTGCCGTACCGAGTCAACTATCAGTGTCTGCGCCCAAATTGCAACTTTATTTAAGCAACGACAAGATAATTACAATTTTATTATCAAATGAATTATTGCCTGTGCATGTTCGTGATGTTTCATTTCTCATTCCTTAGTAGAACGCTACTGTGTTGAATAAAAACGATGAACGCAAAATTATTTATGAATTGATCGCGCATTTCAACTAATTTACACGGTGCGACGATCGGTTATTTTATCGGTGAGTAAGCGGTGTGTGTTTGTACTGTAGCTTATGGCTAATTAACCCCACAAAAAGGATTGAAGAGCGATTGTGTAAATGAGAAAAGAGTCAATGTATAAAATTAATAAAAATATATTTAATTATATCTCTGTACAATGATAACGCTCAACTGACAGAGCCGTCGCCAAATTCTTGGCTGTAGCGGAAATCAAACTGAACTTGAGCCGGCGGAACTTAGTAGAATGCTCATGCAACTTATGCTCTGTTTCCGAGGATGTTGCAGTCGTGCCTTGTCGGCGGATACAGCAGGCTGCTGCAGGCAGATTTGGCGGGACAACTTGGTCACAATCTCAAGTCACTTATAAGCTTAATTTTTTATTTGCTTTTATTGTTATATTATTTGCTTCAATTTGTACTTTGTTATTGTTTATTCATTTGTTACATTTATTTCATTTAAATGCCTTGGTTTAGTTTTAATTAAAATCGTTATTTTTTACGCTTTCAGAGAGTATTTCAATGCTCGTTTTGAAATTGAAAAGCCCTGTGTAAATTGGTCGTGTGTTCGTAATAAGAGATAAATATGAAATCTACTCAGAACGGTCAACAACGTCACAGTTCCCTTTTCACTTGTAATATCCCCGTCGACACGCGAGATATGGCGCGTCGGTCGAGCGCGGGCTATTTGAATTTAATAAGAAAATTAAATTGTGAATTAAAAAGGTCAAGTATACACAAAATAATGAAACACTGATTTAGGCAAAACTATAGATTATTTAATGTAGAGAAAATGAAATACCCTATTGAAAAGAAATATGTATTTTAATTACGTATTTTTGATTCGTAACAAAAATACGTATACAAATTATGTATGAAATGTTCGTAACAAAGCATTCGATTTTGTGTGGTATTATTGATACGTACTTTTTAAATCTTCATTTATTTCTATGTTATTAAAAAAAAAGAAATTAGTTTGTAGCCTACTATACTGCCAATTATGGGGACTATCATATCTATGATAAAACTCAAACTGGGGGAATGAGCTTAAAAATGATAATTTTATCCATATGAGAAATAAGATCACGTACCAAAATTATGTAACAAAATAAGGTAACAATAATACGTATAAAAGTTACGTATTTTTGTTACATAATTTTTTCATAAAAGTTACGTATTTTTGCTACCTTATTTTGTTACATAATTTTGGTACGTGATCTTATTTCTAATGTGGATAAAATAATCATTTTTAAGCTCATTCCCCCAGTTTGAGTGTTATCATAGATATGATAATTCCCATAATTGGCAGTATAGCAGGCTACAAACTAATTTTTTTTTTTTAATAACATAGAAATAAATGAAGATTAAAAATGTACGTATCAAAAATACCACACAAATTCGAACGCTGTGTTACGAACATTTCATACGTAATTTGTATACGTATTTTTGTTACGAATCAAAAATACGTAATACAAATACATATTTCTTTTCAATAGGGTAACATACAAATTCTATATTTAAGGTTAATGTTAAACGCGTAGCAATCGAAAACTAGAGCGGCACGGCGATTGCTCTCTAGTTCGTTAAAAATCAGCTGGACCTCCAGAGTATTTACTCGTGTGAAGCTCGGACCTGAAGTGAAGTCTCCCCGGCTGCACCGGGGCCCGCTGTCTACCTTTTTTTATGGTACCGCTCAGGTGGTCAGGCGGCGAGGCTCGGTCCGCTACGGGTTCTTTATGGCGAGCATTGTTAGCATAACGATGCACATCGTTACAGTAACGATGCCCTTTGTTTATTTCGCTCACACTTGTTGTCTTCCAGACTGTCTGGAAACACGGGTTTTTCCCGACAATCGTTTGTTTGATACGTGCTGACGCGCATATTTTTCTGCTTACTATTATTTTCTTTAAGTCTGAGCCTTTATTCTATTGAGTGACCATTTTTACGAATAAAATATTTGAACAGTCGCGGCTCTTTTACTTATCATTTGACGTTGTCTAAAAACGAGTAAACGTGACGCGTAAGATACGACGTTATTCCGTCACACACTATATACGTTCTCAAGGACCTTTTGAGTTTTGGGTTTCCAAAAGATTGTCTGATTACTAGAGAAGGCATTCTTACTGTTTACCCACTTTCTTTCATGTTTATTTGAACGTTGTACATTTATTTATTTCAAAGATTCAAGAATGGATGAGTTGGTAACAATTTGTTTATGTGGACAAAATTATAATTTTGGTCAATTTTCAATACAATGTGATGTTTGTAAAATCTGGTTTCATGGAGAGTAAGTATTTTATTGTTGATAGTCATATAAATACATAATTTTTTTTATTATAGTCGCTTATATATTGATTGTTATACTTTATCTTTTTTTCTTATTAAAAAATTACAAAATTTGTCAAAAATATTTAAAAAAAAGTACATTGTCATTATTAACTATACTTTGTATATATTTGTTTTTTATAATATAACCTTAATTCATAATTCATTATAGATTTAATCTTTGAATTAATTTTAATTATAGTGTACTGTGATAATAATATCATGTTTATAAAAGTTATATTGAAATATTTATATTTTTTAAGGTGTGTATCAGTGAAGGAGTACACAGTCACTGAAATTGAAAAGTTTCACTGTCCACAGTGCCAAGTGAAACATGGTCCATCTTTATGTAAGATTTGCTTTTCCTTTATTTATTGATTTGCTAAGCTTTTTAATAATCTTACAATAAATATTTTTAGCCAAAAACAAGTTAAATTGGCATCGCTATGATTACACAGAATTAAATGCAGAATCTAAACCAGTTCAGACAGGTACACCAGTTTTTATCAGAGAATTAAAATCTAGGCACTTTCCTAAAGCTGATGATATAGTCAAATGTTTAAGAGGTCAGCAGTTAACAGTGCAATATTTACAAACAAATGGGTTTGAAATACCTATTATTGTGGATAATAAAGACGGTCTTGAGATGATTGTACCAGCACCAAATTTTAGTCTAAAAGATATTGAAAGTTTTATTGGTAAGCAAAATGTGTTATTACTAGTTCGTTCAGATAAACTTATATTAAATTTGACGAAATCTGTAAAATATATCTATACTTAAAACGTCACACTATTATTGCATAATAATTTAGAGTAATAGTAGAGGAATAAGCTTGATGTCAATAATCTTAAGAAAATAATGTTATTAACAAACTTCTTTTTGGTTTTGAAAAGTTATGAGATTATTAAACAATAATTTATATATATTTATTATATACATTTAATGACAACAAGATATTCAAAAGACATCGTAATTGATTACTTAGTCTGGAAATTAATATTATTATTATTATCATCAATAATTATTGATAATAATATGTAATTAATATTATTAGTAACATCTCAAAAGGTTACCAATAAATAAATGAATGAAGCTTTTTTGAATGTGAAAACTTATTTGTAACCTCCTGATTATACTATTAGTGCATGATTATCAAATCGCAATAATAAAAATATATCTAAGTACTATTTTCAGTAGGAATATGAAGATGTATACACTATTAGTAACATTTTTTCATTTAATTTTAGATATATTCTTATAATTCTTAAAGCATTTATAACACCAATGAAAAACAGAGCCAGAGTTTGAGATAATTTTAACTCTACTGTTATAAAAAAGGCTATAGATTTTTCTGCAGTGAGTTTGTATGTAGAAAATTCTACAATAATTTTTATAAAAATATTTCTACAAATTTTCTATACATTTCTACATAATAATTTTCAAAAAGTTTTATATTACTCTAACCTCAAATTCAGTAATAGGAAACTTTAGTATTATCTTTTTTTATCCTAAATTATATTTTAATACAAAGAAAAAACTCGTGAATTTTCGAATTAATTTTTAACTAACATTTAACAAACTATATAAAGTAAAATATAAAGTTCTAGATCTATTATTTATACTCCGCGCTCGTCTTCTCACGGAAATCTTACCTATATGCACGCACACGTACGTTTGGCAGTGTCCTTTCTCCCGAATTGAGTATCTTTCGTATCCAATGCTTGTGTTTCTACATATCCGATATTTCTTGGAGTTACCAAGGCTTCAAACTGGAATCCTATTTAATAGTGTTATGGCCTATGCAAGACTTTAGAGGTTTCACAATGTTATTGTGGACATATTGTAAATCTAAATAGGCAGCGCTTAAGGCGAAGTTTAGGGTCTCAAAGGATTGGCTTATGCACGAGGATGCGGAGATCGTCAACTCAATCGGCGTTGATCAGAAGCATGGTACAATACTAAAGGAACTTTGAGGTTGCGAGCATATGCCAACAGATGGAGGAAGAACAGTTATATTATAACTGGTTTACGGTAGAGAAATAGTGCTCTCACTAGACTCTCATGTCACGGTCTTCCAAGCGGAAATGAAAGGTATTAAAGACTGCGTAGAGGCTATGCTTGAGGAGGAGTAGATATACCGGAACGTGGTCATATACTCTGACAGTAGGGCTGCCATTGCGGCTCTTAGCAAGGTGACAGTCACCGCATCTGAGGTTCTTGCATGTAGGTCATCACTCGATAACTTGGCGAGGAGATGCGATGTTAATCTAAAATGCGCTGTAATGAGAAAGCCGATAGATTGGCTAAAAGAAGAGCGGTGGGGCTCAGAGCAACTGTCGCTGAGTCGGCTCTGCCAAGCTGTAAGCTAGATAGCTGAATCTAGTCTTAGTTTAGAGAGGAGCAACGTAGAAAATGGAAGAGGTGCCTGGAATGCAGACATACCAAAGCGTTTATCGTGGAGTCTATCTCGGCAAGATGAGCGGGTGAGTTAATTAATCTCCCCAAGGAAGACATTAGAAAGGCAGTAGAGTGGTTGACTGGTTATTGTGACCTGTCATACTTTAGAAATAGCATAAGTTTGTGCATTGAGAATATCTGCAGACTCTGTGCTAAGAGAGACGAAACTCCCATGCACCTCTTATGTCACTGTCCTTGGTTGATGGACTGCAGGCACAAACCTGAGAATGTCTGCTCTACGGGGTTTAGTAGATGTCGCAGATTATTAGACTATATAGGGAGGTTAATAGGGGATAAATGATGAGGAAACGTAGCGCAAAGGGTCAATAGGCCTAGGTGCATTATCGGCATGTCCGGAGAGAGGCTGCAGGTAGGTTTCCGTTCTGACATTGTCTTTCAACTAAACCTAAATATGTATTGTGAAGCTTCTAATTTTATTCAGCTTTTACAAATCTCAAATGTTACTTATTGCCGTGCCAATTTTTTTCCGTGTAAACCTTAATAATTGTTAAGAATAAATAACAGCTTAGAGACGAAGAGAGAAAGAGAGGGAGTTCACGATGACGTTTATGATACCTTTGCTCCAGATTGTTAATTATAATATCTTACGTCGAGACTCATTTTTTTTATCGATTGCAGTTGACGTGTTACTGTTCATGTTTTGTACTTGAATGGAATAAGTTCGCCGAAATGATTCCTTCTATGCATTATTGTGCTCTTGATAGTGTAATGCGACAGCAGTTTATAAAGCACGGAGAGAAAAACGTTTTGCGATGTTACTACAAAATTTGTACTTTCACCCATTGAGGGGGGTGATTCGTAAAAGGCTTCTATGAGTATCTCCGATTCAATAAAACTGGATTCAATGTCTTGTAAATTGAGGAAGAGATATGACCGGTGAGTCCAATGATTCAATCCCCATTGAGTCTTATACATAGTAGAAGTCTGGAAACATCTGAATAAAAACAATAATATAATGTGCGAAAGTTTTACTTAACCTTTAGAGGGCCGGGGTTTTGAAAAATTTGAAAATCGCATTTTTCTATAGGAATGTGGTCTAAGGTCCCTGAGTTAGAGCCAAACTAAATTGCGATGTTGGTGAGTCAGACCCCTTACGCCTAGAGGCGTATTCCGGCCCTCTAAAGGTTAAATATAAATTTAAATATAACTTGAACTTAATTATTTTCCGTTTTCAAATCTTCGAGAGCGTACGAGTGTAAATTTTACCAAAGTTTGATACGTAAAATTACGCGATTGATTTTAAATTTTTTTCAAAAATTCTATTCATAATTTGTAACACATTTTTTTAACACTATCATTTTTTGTAATACTTTTTCTATCACTATTATTTTTTGTAACACTTCGACGTAGTTCGTCGTATTTGTGTGCGAAAAATATAGCTACATGCACTCACGGATCAAGCACTTCGTACTCTTCCGTGTGTCACCTACATGGAGAGAAACGTTCGAGGAAAAATTAATATACTCCATAGTAGGCGCGGGACAGACTCGAATTATAATGATAATTGCTACATATTTTGAAAGTTTTAACACAGACAATATTAAAGAATACTAAAAATGCTGTAAAAATTACTAGATTGCATAGTAAAAATTATAGATATAATAAACGATATACGATCTTGGAAATTTTAAACGAATTTATTGTAATTTTTTCTACAATTTATATTAAAATTTTGCTATACAGTATAGTAAAATCTAAAGCTTAGAAATATTATTATATGTCTTCACAAGTCTTACAATACAAAATAGTAAAAATTAAGTAACTCTGTATCGAAAATACAGATGTCGCGGTGTGTCACGTGACCTGCACCTCCGATCTGCGGCGAATTTACAATGGTCGCGACTACGCTTTCTTTTCACTGTAATGTTTTTAGGTTACATTTTTAAATTTAGCGTCATTTAATCGTATAAGGCAGAACTAGATGGCGTCTACCCCCACTGTACAACTCGCAAGTGGACAGACATCTGTTCAGTTAGTACACTGTAAAAAATCCCTTTTGTAAAATTACTACACTTAATGTGGGTAATCAAGCGATCTACTTTGAATGTAGCGACTTTACTATTGCCTTTCGCAATTTTACTACCACAAGAGTAGAAGTACCACTCATATAAGCATAAATACTGACCGATGAAGTATTTCGCAGTTGGCAGTACAGCCGAGGTTTAAGGTTATAAATGCGAATCATTTTAAAATTACTGTGATAATTGCTAATGCTAGATAATTTGTGATTGTACTACATGAATGGCAATTTGTGGGAAGAATAATTTAGTAAAAACTAAATCAAATTGCATATAAAAATAACTTTATTTTATAATTAAAAATGAAAAACTAATATTTTCTAACCAAGTTTTATTAAAATATAATTTGATTATATTCAACATTGTTGTTTAATATTTTAAATAATAATTAATAACATAATAAATAGCCTGCACATAATTTTTAATGTTTAAATAATTAATTTAGTAAACTTTAACTTAAGAGGTGACTCTTAACGTGTGGACTCTCGACGTCTAGACGTGAGGAATTCCCAAATCGAAGTGTTCGTTGCCCAGGCAGTAGAGCCTGGAGCATGGGCGTTCGAAGGGATTTTTTGTGGTAGTAAAATTGCAATCGTACTTGTACTATTACTTGTTAGAACGTGAATTTACTAGCAAAGACGTAAATTTCGCCGTCATTATACTAGTAAAATCGCGACATTGAATGTGGGTAATAATGCGACCTACATTAACTGTAGCGAAAATAAAATTGTGGTAGTAAAATCGCTACTGTCAACGTAAAAGTACTAGCACATTGTATTTTTACGTAATTTATTGTTGTAATTCACACCGTAAAATTACTAGCACTAGCGTAAAATCGCTAACGCTATTGTAATTTTCATTTGGGATTTTTTACAGTGTATATAAGGACGATTTGAATAATCTTCAACACTGTGAACTTGCGTTAATATGTTGCGTAAAATATTATTCTCACGCGTCGATAAATAATCAGTTAGTGTAGGTGTAGGCAGGCTTAAAATTATATTTGTAAGCGAGCGAATTTCCAATCGTGTAAAGTATATAATATACAATAAATAAGTACAAAATGTCAAAATCATAAAATCTTCGTAGGTTCCAGGTTTGAAAAGACCAGAAGGATTAAATAAAAAGGATACACAAGAGAATTCTCTAATTCTCTTTTTCCTAATCAGTTGCATGAAAAATTACTATTCTGGCACAGTAAAAATTGCTATACTGGCTAGTAAAAATTCCTATCCGGTATAGTAAAAATTACTATGTTGTATTGTAAATTTTCGTAAAATATATGTTAATTTTTATTGTATTTAAAAATTACTATACTGTAAAGTAATTTTTACTAGAATTCAAGTCTGTCCTCGGACTCCTAAAAAGTATAGTAATTTTTATTAAAATTTTTGTATTTTTTACTTAAACTTTTCTCTCCGTGTACTTTCCCCGAGTATTCACTCGCAAAAGATTTCTTGCTCCCACGTAACCATAATTTTTTTTTTCGAGTTTTATTTGCATCAACTTTTTCTTTGTTATCCTATAAGAATGACTACTAGTGAGACTATCTGAAGAATGCTGCATTTGGTAAATTTTTGTGTATTATTCAATTGCTGCGCGGGTGTCGATGAATCACATGCCTGAAATTTGTAACGTTATCGATATGAAGAAATTTTTTTTTTCAAATGGCGCACAAACCCAGACAAAGAACTTTTTAGATTTGTTATGTTTTCAGATGAGGCTAAATTTTACAGTAATTATAAATAATGTTTTAATGAAATCTGAAATGCCATTAAGAAAGCCGTTTCAAATTATTTGAATAACCAAATTTGCCTTAGATGCTAGCAGAGAATATAGAGATTTGTCGATATCGTAGAGCGCGGAAATTAAGATAGGCATCCCCTTAAGGGCAATATTTTCAATATCGTTGTCACATTGGGGTTATGAGATTATTGATTATTCTATCAGAAAATGCAATTCAATACCAAACACAGAATTTTTACCATTTAACCATGAACTGACATTTTAAGGATACGGATTAAAAAAATCACTGACCTTCAAATGACCATTTATTAACCGAGCGAGCGTCAGCGAATGAGGTACAACGCTAGTTACTTAATTAAAGTTTAATTTAATTATCATTATTAAAATAATATATGGGATTTGTGTGCATCTTCCTTCCTCTATTGTAATTTACTGCTTCTGCAAGTAATTTTAAAAACTTTTTTTTTAAACCTTTTAATTAAATTTTATTAACATTCTTTTCTTAATTTTTGTAAAAAATTGTTAGGCTTTTCCATTTTAATTTATATTTTATATATCATTATATTATGAAACTTTATTTACACAAATTCTCTATACTGAAACGAATAAAGAATTTGAAGTATATACACATCAAATTTCATTTCTTAGTGATAGCGTTAACAAGAATTTTCTGTGCGTTTAAGGTATGGAGTAACATGCAGCATTCATAATCAGAAGAATTAGACTCTCAAAAGCTAAATTTGTTACATAACGTATTAAAAGATGCACAATAAAATTGACTAATAGACCTGCAATTGTGAATAAAAAAAGAAAAAAAAAGTCAGAATGAAAAGTGAAATAAATTAGAAATATATGATTTGATAAAGTTTTTACATATTCGTTAGCGCGTTTTTTTTTAAATTTTTAAGTAATTAAAATTGAAAAAAATGTTTAAAATATATTTAATTTATTTCAGTATTAAAATAGCTCTTTATATAACACTTTTAATTGCAATTTTGTTTATTTTATTTAATGTAACTGGGTTGCCCCTGGTCATACGTCCCTCGGTGTGGCTGTGTGCAGCAGTGTGCTGCACACGTGCGATGCCGTCCGCTACAAACGCATGGAGATTCCAACTCCTGGCTTTTTCAAGCTCAGCTGAGACCGAGTGTGTGCTGAAAATGATTGCGAAAATCACCTGCACCGACTAGCTCTCGGTCGCGGTTCACGGGAAGGTTGGACGTGACCGGAAAAATAACAGCAAGATCGAAATAAATATTAGAGAGATTTATTTCTCTTTTGTCAAATCAAATAAACAAGATAACACAAATCACGCGTCGATGTCGCGCAGGTCGGGGTTGATCGCGAACGCGCGCGCTGTTTGGACCGTTGCCCTCAGACACACGCTTGCGCACGTTGCGCTACACAAATGTACGCGTGGAATGCTCCTGGACGCAACTGTCCAGGAAACGCGCACTCCTACCTTGGTCGGCCGACCCACGCTCGCTCTCCCACGCTCTCGTTCCTAGGAACTTCCGCGGCTTGGAACAGCTTGATGGAACCAGGATTGCTCTGCTCCTGGACCTCTTCTCCTGGAGTCGTCTTCCCGCCAACCTGGTCGGTAGTCGACTCGACACCTCGTAGGCGAACCGAAACGGCACTTCTCGCACGGAGATCGACCGACGCGGTCGATCACCCGAATTAGTCTGACCTTTGTCTCATATTTTGCAATGAGCGCTTCTAAGTTCTCCCCCGGCCTGCCTCATGTATCGCTCCTATCCTCGCTCCTTTGCAGCGCGAGTCTTTAGATCGATCCGTGACAGAAAGAATAATGTTATTTTCTATTTTTAAATTGATTTGTTATTAAACAATGATGATTCAAAATTTATTTAATTCTATCAAATAGAAAAAGAGGATATATATGTGGTCAATGTTCAAACATTTTTTCAACAAATAAGTTTGAAAGGTTCATGAAAAACAGTGCACAAAATGCAATGGTTGTAAAGGGTGTCTACCTAAGAAAGGAAATGGTATTCAGTTCCTTCAAATTCCTTCTATAATGTACGCAGACTGTGGATGTTTCTTGAAACCTGTACATAGTGGAAATAAAACTGCTGGTGATAATGAAATGTTGTCCCAGTTGAAAATAGAAACGTTGAAATCAACATTGAAAGTTAATGCTTACGACAAAGGTGAGGAAAACCTTTTCTTTTTATGAACGTTAAAAATCAACATTTAAAATGTTGAAAATGAGGCAAAATCAACGTTTTTTAAACGTTCCGAAATAAAGAAATCAATGATAGTATAAAGTTTAGGGACCATTCTCATTTAACATTTTCTCATTTAACAATTTAGAGGCTCAGGATGTAATCTTAATTATAAAGATTTAACAACTTGAGTGGTTATGATGTACATTTGACAAGTAACGCAAACATTACTAATCGTTTTGTATCACTTTAGTATGACCTAAAATTTTCAAGACGCTGTTTTTATAACGCACCACTCATTCTTTTTTTGTCAAGAAGAGGCTACTTTTCGGCAGCAGAGCCTTCTTCCTATCTGGCGCTGTACTGTTGCCTCATGATAATAGACCGAAGCTTAAGCGTGCAAGTCCTGGATTTTTATATTTTGTCAGATCGCAAGGACTCCATTTTGAACTAGGCTCAATAAAAGAAATCATTTATTTTGTAAAAATGTGTAAGGATATGGAAATTTATCAAATTAAAAAAAAACTGATAAATGTATATTTGAAACGTACATATTTTTTTATTTACGATTCTTTACATGTCACTTTTAATAATCCAATTATTATGAGACTTATCAAATCCTAACCACTTTACATAAATATTGTTACCACGTTTTTTCAACACTTTTTCACAAAATAAATTTATTTATTTATTTAAACCAGTTGATATATTTGCCTTGTCGAGACCTCGGCCGCGCCCTCCTGTGGCCATCTATAAAATATAAATTATTAGGGTGATCGCGCAAAAAAGCCTGCAAAAACATGGACTTGAAAGATTATTATATTTATTTTAACGATGTAGTTAAATACGTGAGTGCAGGTGTACGACCACATGAAGAGGAGAACATATTTACAAAGCAAATCACATTCTTTTTTGTAGGACCATACAGAAAAGTGCTAAAGAGACGAATTTTCTCTGTTTGTGTCTGAAGTCGTCTGCTATAACTGAGGCTCCGCATGAAATTAAAGTATTTTAAAAAAAAGAAAGAGATGAAACTTTAATTAATTGCGTTTGCTCTTGTGTAGCGGGTGTATTAGGGATGAGTAAGGTGTAAGCACTCAGTGGGTGTACTAATATTATTATGTAGGTAGGTTACTAATACAATTTGTTTTTTAAAATCCGTGCTTCTTGTAAACAAAATTGCTTTTAATATTTGATTTCTTAAACCTACCTACATAATAATATTAATAAACCCACTGAGTGCTTACACCTTACACCTCTCCTTAATACACCCGCTACACAAGAGCAAACGCAATTAATTAAAGTTTCATCTCTTTCTTTTTTTAAAATACTTTTTCTTCACTCCAACCTCAAATACGCATGTTTGCATGCGATTTGCATCTCTCGTGGAGAAAAATACGGTTTCACACTGGTGCGTAAGCGAATCTATGCCTCAGGAGATTTTTCGTCAAAACGTCTAAAAACGTCTCCCGACGCAAATAATTCACTTCCGCACCGGTATAAAAATGTACTATAATTTCATGCGGAGCCTCAGTTATAGCAGACGACTTCAGACGCAAACAGAGAAAATTTGTCGCTTTAGCACTTTTCTGTATGGTCCTACAAAAAAAGAATGTGATTTGCTTTGTAAATATGTTCTCCTTCTCCATATGGTCGTACACCTGCACTCACGTATTCAACTACATCGTTAAAATAAATAAAATAATCTTTCAAGTCCATGTTTTTGCAGGCTTTTTCGCGTGATCACCCTAATAATTTACATTTTATAGATGGCCACAGGAGGGCGCGGCCGAGGTCTCGACAAGGCAAATAATTATAAGCGTGACCAAAACAATAATCCAATAATCTACTGGTAAAATCAACCTAATAGTTAGTTTATTTTGAAGGAGGTACACTCCCCTTTACATGCTTTTGCCACCCTTCGGCAAAAATCTGGAAAAAAAGGTTTATCTTATTGCGAAAAATTATCGCAGCTTCCAAATTCCGACGGCATTCTTTTTTGTGATGCAAAAGCTTTAGGAAAATACATTTACATTTAAAAAAATAAATAAATGTCCTCTTTTTATTAACTTCTAAAAACTAATAAAAAAGCCAAATATTTTAACCCTCATAAAACTCCGTATAGTTTTTGAACCGATTGTCTCATCTCAAAAATCTCAACGGTATTTGAAAGTTTATGAAAATTCAGCTTGCAAATGCTGTCGTACAAATTTATACAATCATTTTTAACGGAGTTATTATCATACTAGTAAAAACTTGATTGTTTTCTTCATTTCCAAATATCTCAAAAAATAATAAAGATACAAACAAATTATAAAAAAAAGAAAAATATATCTTTTGAAGTGAAAAACATAAGTTTAAAAAACCCTAAGGGTGGTAAAAGCATGTGAAGAGGGTTGTATGTGCTTATATTTACTAAATTTTACAATAATTTACAAATTGGTATTTTAAATACTTCTATTGGGGCATCAATTACCTACATATAATACAACTGTGACGTAGTTTGAACGACTCGGGATAATGACTCTAATTATCTTAGGAGATGCGCCTTTCTGCCTCTTAAGTCTTCCTTCGCCGAACGGTCTCCGCACAACTCACGGTACTCCGCGGACCAGACTAACTCGCGGGAGCGGGACGTGAGGATGTCGGGTCAGTTTCGGTGAACAAGCCGTTTGTTTAATTAAATGTGTATTTATTATCTCTAATTTATTTACATGTGGCACGCAGCCACGGTCCTTAGACCTTATTCGCACCTGATCTAATCAGCGCGCTCGCCGATCCTACTCGCGGACGAGAGAGAAAGAGAACGATACTTATCGCGCTAGCTTGCGCCACGGACGCAGTCTCGAAGTCGTCTCCTCGGAGTCTCGCTGAAGGTCGGCTTGGTTGTCCCAGTGCAGGCGTGTGACGGGCGCCTGCTCTCGGCTCTGGGCCTTGCCGCGGACTTGCGGCGGATGTAACTCCGTGTTCGTCAGCGGGGCGAGATGGTTGCCCTGATGCGTGGCGTCTCGGAGATTTTGTCTCGTGCGGTAGCCTCGTGGTTGCCGCCGTAGTTCAAGGGTCTCGGTGTCGCTATCGTGATTATCGCCAGGGCTGATTTTGGGCGGAGAGAGCGTTTCCCTCATGTGCGCTCTTTATAAAGAGTCGCCTAGTTTCCCTCACTTACCTATTCGCGGGGGGGGGGGGGCGCTTTCGGCTGCTTAGCCGCGCTGTTGCGCCGCGCTTCTCTCTCGTGTCTAACCTAACCTGACTTGGCTTTTGTCGTGCGCAGCGTCTCCGGCGCTTACAATTACCTAAATGTCGTAACATTTCTATTTCCATGTTACACAATATTACAAATGTTCTGCTTGTAAATATTGCACGGTATCGTCATAAATCAAGAAAACCAGAAAGAATTATGAAGTATGTGAGAGAGTTTTGTAGAAATTATTTGAAATATGGATTGAGGACAGAGGAAGGGAATTCGTCTCGGTCGAACTATCCTGCGATTGTCTGGGGCGTCCGGGTTGTTATATGTGTGGATGCCTGGGAGATAAAGCGAGAGAGAAGTAAATGAGGCAATGAATGGCTTACTGGCAGCAGGAGGCGGGCCGATGGTGTCGCACCAGGTCACATAGCCTGTTTATTCAGCTTCAATTTGATTTTTTACTAGACCGCACACGACCATTTGTCTTCGAGATATCGAATTTTGAGTGCAAAAAGATCCTTTTTCATTCAACTGCCGATATCTTTGGATCTACTGGTTTCGAACTACTGGTTACCAAAGAATGGGTTTCATTTTCTGCAGAAAATTTCCTATAAAAATCTATCATGGATAATTTAAAAAAAATTTTTCCATCTGTAACGTTAACGCAAAAATAGAGCAAAAAAATGCCATTTTCCCGCTTTTTGGTTAATCGATTGCATCTTTGTCAATATTGGGCGGAAAACTTAGTTCATAGAAAAATTCTTTAGCCTAATGTATTCCAAAGAACCCCCTAAATTTTTAGATCGATCGGTTTAGCGGATTTTCTGGATCGATCGATTGAAATTTCGAAAAAATTAAGGGAACAGGATTTTTGTTCCTTAAACTAAGCCGAATTTTTTCAATTTAAAAACAAAAATTGAAAAAAAGTTAAGAGGCCATATCTGACTTACCTCGCTCAAGCTATGGAGACATTTAAATCTTTATTTTCCCTAAACAAATTTTCTTGAATATGTAAATTTAAGGTTGATACCTCTAAGGTGCACACTGTACTCGTTGTGCGAAATTGTGAACAACAAATTTCTTACGTTTTCTGCAGTCATCACGTGTTAAAAAACAGTTTTTTTTAAGACTTTTCAATTTTTTGTTAAAAAAAAAATACAACCAACCGTTTTTTTTCAAAATAAACCTTTTTCGTAAATTTAAAAAAAAAATTACTGACAGCAGCTTTTCAAATTCAATTTATGCCATGATGCCCCCAGGCGACATTTATCTGCCTCAGAAGTCGCTCAGCTAGTGACTCTTGTTCAGGAGGGGTACAGATATCGGCAGGTTGCTGAACGACTCGGCGTAAGTGCTTCGGTTGTATCTCGTAATTGTTGCTGGACAAGGCCGTCATTATTCGACCAGCTCTTCAAGATCTTTTCGTTCCAGCAATCAACATCGCGCAAAATTTTTCAAACCGTCGACAACAAAGACAACAACAACAATAACTATAATAATGACAATGACGACACCAGCGAAACATTTTCCAATCGACAGTAATAAATCGTCTTCACGAATCTGGACTGCGTACTAGAACTGCTGCCCGTGGACCGATGTTGACCGTTGCATATCGTAGAGCTCGTCTGTATACAGTATGCTCGCGACCATGTAAACTGGTCAATGAGAAATTGGAACAATGTTTTTTTTTCTGACGAGTCTCGGTTTTGCCTGTATAGTAACGACCGAAGACCTCGAGCTTGGCGTCGAACAGGTCAACGTTATGAACAATGTTTTATTCGTTCCATAAGTGCTTACGGTGGAATATCGGTGATGGTTTGGGCTGCAGTTTCACAGAATTCTCGACCTCCTTTAGTAATTGTTTGAGACACTCTCAATGCCAGGAGTTATATTGACCAAATTATGCGATCTCGTGTGTTACCTTTAACAAAAAACAGATTTTATTTATGCAGGATAATGCTAGGCCTCATACAGCGAATGCGACCCTCCAATTCTTTCAGAGAAACAACATTAAATTGCTAAGGCATCCTGCAATGAGTCCTGATCTGAATCCCATTGAGCACGTCTGGGAAATATTGGGCCGCCGATTGCGTCAAAATTATCCAAATTTAATCCATTTAGCAGCATTAGAGAACGCTTTAATAAGAGTTTGGCGTCAGAACCCGCAACGGATGATCAGAAATTGCATTTCGAATATGCAAAGAAGATTGCAAGCTGTAGTTAGAAGTAGAGGAGGGAACACTCAATACTGAATACAACACACGCACACTCACATCCTCACGCACACACCCATGCTTATCTACTTTAGGAAATGAGTTGGGAGTCATATAATACTGTGGAGCCGACGAACCACAGTGTCTCAATTGCTGTGGAGCATTATTAACACACGTGCGTAAGCACAAAAGAAGCGTAAATCCGACCGTGAAATTTCCACGTGGTATGCTTTGGATAATGCTAATGCTGGCGGTGATACAGTCATCAATCAAAATTTTTTTCAGAAAATTTGATTTTCTTAAAAATAAATAAAAAATTTTTTTTCATTTTTTTTTCAAATTTGAGAAATTTTTAAGAAATATTGTTTCAACATTTTTGTTGTTAATTAATCTTTAAAAAACATAAAATTGAGTAACAATTAAAAAAAAAGAAATTATTGATTTTTAAAAAACTTACGCTTAGATTAAGGAACAAAAACACTGTCCCCTTAATTTTTTCGAAATTTCAATCGATCGATCCAGAAAAACCGCTGAACCAATCGATTTAAAAATTTAGGGGGTTCTTCGGAATACATTAGGCTAAAGAATTTTTCTACGAACTAAGCTTACCGCCCAATATTGACAAAGATGCAATCGATTAACCAAAAGGCGGGAAAATGACATTTTTTTGCTCTTTTTTCACGTTAACGATGCTGACGAATTCTAGAAAATAATTGTTGCATTTTTCTCATTTGTTTTTACCTGTATACGATATGAAACTTCATTTACCCAATTGCTTTAGCGATATAATTGAATATATTTATTTTTACAGTCAAATTCCAGAAAATAATTTTTTAAAACCATTATTTTATTTTAAAACTATTATTTCAATTTAGAATTTTCATTATTAAATTAAGCACTAAATGCTCATTATTATTGCTTTCTGCTATGTCAATGATTAAATACTTCATAGACTGTATCGGTATACGATTGTATCGTTATACGATTTGACGTTAAAATTACACTTTCATAAAAATGTTGATTTTTCATATCTTTAAGTATCCAAAAATTTCATCTATAATATTTTCGTTTGTATAATTGTTTTTGGGATTTTTGTTACTTTACTTTCTGGATAATATTTTGGTAAAAAACTTCCATTGCCTACATTTAAAAGCCAAAAATTAATATCGATATCATTTTCAGAAATTTTTTTATTTTTCTTTAATGACATACATTTAAAATTTTGTCACAGTATACCTATTTTCTATAATTTCCATTAACTCTCAGTAACTCGATTCCCAGATGGAACAATTAGTAACATATGTCGAAAATCTCTTGATGCAAGAACTTCTTTTGCTCCAAATATTTCATTATAATCAGATAAATTAATTAAACACTTTTCTACAGCATTTTAAATTTCTTTATAATTTTTATTATTATGTTATTCAAACCTCCTATTTCTTATTTTTCCCCTCACTGTTTATACACCTTTGCTTTAGCGATACAATTAAATCTTTTTAAATTTGAGTCATTTTTCAATTTTCATTTTTCCCCATTAAACTACTCTTTTACTTTACCAATATCATTGAATTTATTTATTTTTGAGTCGATTTCTAGAAAATAATTTTTTACCTTTTCTTTACCTGTATATACGATACAAAACTTCATTTAGCCATTTGCTTTAAGCGATATAATTGATTTTATTTTCATTATTCTTTTTTTTGCTATATCAATGATTCAATATACCGCAGACTGTATCGCACTACGATTAAGAAATTTATTGTAAATTTTTTATCCACATTTTTTGGAGCTAAAATTACAATTTCATACAAATTGAGGTGGGGCTGAGGAGGGGTTCAATAATGAGGATGTTACTGAGGATGGGTTGAGGAATATCACTGAGGAGGGGGAGGAGGGGGGAGGATAGTTGAAGAGGAGCAAAAATATTTTTTAAATATATGAAAAGACATCATTAAAATGATAAATATAAGATAAATTAATGAAAAAAATGAGGAGAGGAAAAGAAGAATGAGAAGGGGTGGAGGAGCGGGGGAGGAGGGGGGAGGAGGACCTTATAACTATATAATATAGGGAGATATATATATATATTTATTTGATTTCAGCCATAAGGCCCAGAAATGGACTTGGTTTACAATATAGTTCCTTATCCTCACAATCTTCCATACTTCTCTGTTGAAAATATCCAGCTGGAAATTCCAGCTGGATTTCTGGGGAACCTTGGTTGAATTTATCCAGTTGGATTTCTGGGGAATGCAGGTGCAATTTATATGTATTGGACATCCCGATGGATTTTCCAGATGGAAATTCCAGGTGGAAATTCCAGGTGGAAATTCCATCTGGATATCCATTAAATCCACCTAAATTGATTCGAAATCAAGGTATAAATTGCACCTACATTCCCCAGAAATCCAGCTGGAATCCAGTCCATGCATGGATTTCCAGCTGCAAAATCCACCTGGATTTCCAGCTGGATATTTTCAACAAGGTCTCTAACGCTTCTTTTCAACAACTCATCATACCCATACTTATCTATCCAACACTTGCTACCCCGTTCACAAAAAGATCACTTAATCTTTTGTTCTTTGCATCCCCTTTATTCCCTTTAGAATCAACTTAAACCCCCTTACCCTTTCATCCATCCATCTCATTCATTCTCACGGACTCGCGACTCCTGCGTGACCTCCGTCCCGGTGATATTCGTCTCTCCCTTCAACCTTATATGAACAATACATAAACCTTGACCTTTCTTCTGTACAAATCTTCCTCCTATCTTCTTTCTCCTCCATCCGTATTAGGTCCAAAGTTTTTCCTTGTTTAACATGATAGACCGCCATCCAGCTACCTACGTCCGCCAGATCTTCATTAGTACACCATCCTTTACTATCTTTAACTTTTTCTTTTTTGTTATAGGTTCCATTACCTCAGCACATAAACACGTGACACATAAATACATAACCATAGATTCATAGTTCGAAAGTCGGATTTTCATCAATACTCCAACCTTATGCCTGTGCTATTTGACTGCTTTTGTAGACGTGTTCTCTTCGTGCTTCAAACTCACATCAGCATTACACACCTCACAAGACCGCCTGATTCTATCCTTGCTTACTACATAATCTACCGCTGGGTCGCTCTGTCCTTCCTCCTTCATCCACATCCATACCTCTCATTCTCTGACCTTCCCTCCCAATAATTACCCCTTTACAGTCTCATTGCTCTCTTAAACTCTAACCGATTACATCTAGATTACAGATCTTGTATCACAGTTCACTATCTCACTTTCTTACATCCTAACCCCTATACGCCATATTATACAACTTTTATTTACATGCCTACTACAAAACCGAACAACTTCATTCATTCCTCCATACACTTATACACACTTGTACACACTTGTGGCAGCTCAGTTACAAATTCCAACGCTTATACATACACATATCTAGATAGCGCAAACATCTACTTTAATTTCTTTCTCAACCCGTCGATTGGCCTTATAATCTTTAAATTCTTGCTGTCCTCCTTGCCTTTTGCTATTTTCACAAAATTAATATTTTCTCTAGCTACATCCTCAACTATATCCCTTCCTATCTCTTTACAGTCTAACGCAACATGATACCACGAACCTACATTTACTTTACAAAGTTTACATTTCCTATCTTCTTTTTTCAACCTGTATTTATTTTTTTCTTCGAAATTTCCGCACCTAAATCTAGCTAGCGATTTAATTTGTTCTTTCTTTTTCCACTCTTTTAGATAACTCGGTAAACCTTCTTCTAGCAGCTTTTTATACATAATGTTATACCTTGATTCTCTAATCTTCCCTACCAAAATTTGATTTTCAATGTCGTAGCCTCTCAATCTAACCCGACTTAAAATGTTTTCCCCTTTACCTACCTTTATTTCTATCTCCCTACTGCTTTAATCTAAACTGTTGTAAAAACCCTCCTTTATATTACTATCATCTGAATTAAACCCTTCCTCTACTTTTTCTATCCAATATTACTTTACTAGTCTCTCCTCATGCATCGCTCTTATCTTAAACTCGTATTTCACCGCTCTCATACTCCAGTCTAGTTTCATCTTCCTACAATCTATTTCCCTGTAAACTATATATCTAGGTGTACAAAAGTCTAATTTCAACACCTACCTCATATAATCTAACTGAAATTTTTCAAGTTCCTTTATTTCCTTCCATCTCCAAATTTCCGCGGCATACGCCATCACACTTTTTACCAAGCAATTAAATAATATCTTTCTTCTTTGGAAGCCCTCCTCAAAATTATGTTCCCCTAATCCCCACACCTTTCTTACCGCCATATTGACCTTCTTAGCTAGATCCTTAACCTGATCCTCGTAATTCCCTTTCCTATTAAAAACAAAACCTAAATATTTGAAATTCTCCACCTCCTCGACTACATTCTCTGCCCATCTCCATACCCATTTCTTGCTATTGCTACCTTTGTTAAATACTAATACTTTCGTTTTATCCCAACTCAGGATCAGTTTTCTTCTTTTCAAAAATTTCCTCAGTATATCCATCATATGTAAAATCACTTCCCTGTTATTTGCTAATAGATGCAAAATAGGATGGGACTTAACAAACATCCTTGACTCAATCCTAAATCCGTCCAAAATTCCTCTGTTAAAACGTCATTTGATCTTACCCTCACCTTCGTCTCTTCGTATAACCCTTTAATCTTTTCTATCAGATAACTGCTGATTCCTACCCTTTCCAAAGTTTCCCATAATAAACTTCTATCCATCTTGTTAAACGCTGCTTTCAAGTCTACAAAAATTGTATATAAGCTTTCCTTATTTTCCTTTGTTTTCTAACAAAATACACTACATATTAGGATTGTATGTATTCCGTGCTTTATTCGTCGCCTAACTCCACTGACCATTCCACGAATTACAGACATTTTTTAACACCTATCAGGAAACCACCGCTCGCCCTCCCTTTCTTCCTAACTCTCCTTGCTGGTAAAAAACTCCATTCAAACCTGTGACATTCTATTTGCATAAAACTTTTCCTTTCCTTCTTCTATCCATGTCTCCGACAAACTGACGAAATCCCCTGTTTCAATGAAATCCCACACTTCTCTGTCCTTATCTCTAAGTCCTGCTATTTCAAAAAATCATTTTTCTTTCCCCCACTCCTTTAACTCACCCCCCTTTCAATTTGCCTACCTTCTTATCCCTCCATTTCTGGGCTAACCGAAATTCTTCCTCCCCACCTCTTTCTCCCCTCTATTTTTCTCCCTATCCTTCCTATTTGCTATCTCCGCCTCTGATATTGCTTTCTCTATTTTTTCCTTTTCCTCCCATTTGTACCACCAATCTTTATAACAAATCCTACCACTCCCTACTTTAACCTGTATCCCCTGCTCTCTTCTCTCCCTTGCCCATCTATTAATCTCCTCCTGCTTCTCCTCTCCTCGAAAGAAAGATCATTTTCAATAAATATTTTAGTTCCCGCCAGTTTCATTTTTCTTTTCTTAACTTCTATTTTCTCTTCTCTGCCTAGCCTCGCCTCTATTACACCTCCACTCTTCCATGCCGCCTCAACATTCCCATGAAATTCTATATTCTTGCTAAAAAACTCCATTGTTTCTTTTTTCAGGTCCTCCCCTTTGAAATTATACCCTCTAATAACAACATTATTTTCCCTGTCCATCCTGTCTCTTTCATTAGCCACCGTTTTCATTATTTTCTCTTCTCTTTCTGATAAACTAACTCTACTGACCGCGTTCATTCTACTCCAACCGCTCCTGACGCTCCACTGCGAACCCATGTTCTCTCCCGGTGACTCACCTAACCCCTCTGCCGCGCTTTCATCGTCCGACCTTACCGACCTCGCTGCTCTCTTCCTTTCCCGCTCAATCGCCCCATCTAACCTTTCTTCCAAACTTACTATCATCTCCTCAAATTCTTTTAGTTTTTCCTCCACCTCTAATTTCAATATTCCTAACTCTACTTTCTCAGCCCTGATCTTTTTCAACTCTTCAATTACACCTGCCTTAAACTCTTCCGCTTCTTTCAACTTACCGGTCTTATCCTTACTCCCGCTTTCGAATTTCACGTTCCTCTTCAGCTTTTCGGTGATCTTCGGCTGCTTCTCGTACCTTCCACCTGTCCTTGTAGTCCTCTTCGCTTCGCTGTTGACTCCCATCGTCTCCTTCCCGTCCATGCTTTCTTTCTTCTTGTCCAACGTCTCTTCCATTCTCATCTCCTATGCAATCCTAACCTCAACGCACACTCGCCTACTTTTCTACCTCCCTACTCCTTTATTACTCCTTTAAAACACCTACCCTTATTTCCCGACCTTATTCAGCCCTAAACCTTACACTTACAACTTACAATACTAAATTCTTACCGCTTTAAATTTCGCAAAACTACCAAAATCTCTCTGAGCTGCCACACACGCTTCCGCACGCATTCACACCCTCTAACCAAGTCCCAATTGTTAAGTTAAAAAGCTGATAACTAGAGTTTTTAAGCTTCAAAATTTTTGTTTTTCCTGTACGATCATTTTTCACTGAGATATAGTCTGTTAAAAATCGCCAAAACAATTCCAAAATTTTTTGTTCCCTTAATTTTTGTGAATAGTGTATGATCTTTTTTCTAATTCCGCGAGGTTAGGAAATTTGTTGGAGTTGTGGGTTCTATTAGTGTCAGCAGTAGTGAGGGTTTTGGAGGCACGTAGAGTGGTGTTAGTCGAATTTCGAGGAGTGGATTTTCTTCAGTCGAGCTGCAGACACACATTACTCTGAACAAGTGTATCACACAGTTCTGTTGTATACAATGGATTGAAAGTGAATTTTAGTAAGTTTATTTGAGCGAGTCAGCTCAGTTTTTCCCATTGAGTGTTTGTGATTTGAAGTGTGTTTTTCAGTAGCAGAGCAGAGAAAAACACTTAGCAGAATTTTGCCTCTCTTGTCAAGGACAACCCCGACCTCGGCGCGTCAACGACCTCCCTTGAGGTCTGAGCCAGCTGGACAACGGACCCAAGGCGGTGTATACGCACCTGGTGCCCTTTATGAGTATTGTGAGTTTTTGTGGTTGATTTTCGCGTGAGATAAGCGTTGGGTATTTTTGACGTGTTAGAGTAGGATAGAGATAATAGAAAAGCAGCCCGTTGGTCCGTCAGTGTATAGTACGGAGACCTTGAAATACTATATCATAAGTATGTGAAGCCGAATGATTCTTTTCTTCAGTTTTTATACCTATTAAGGGAATTTTTGTCAAACCGTCTATCATATTCAAATGAATGTAACGTAACAAATAAATGAAACGTATTTTTTGATGTGACAAGTTCAAAGCATAATTTTACGTAGTTGATTTTTAAAAATTCTTGCATTTGCATTTAAATGTACTGTAATATAAGTTTTATGATTTAATTATTCTATTTAATAATTGTAGGTGGTGATCGAGAAATGGATGTGATTGATGTTACAAAACAAAATAATATTCGCATGAAATTAAAAGACTTTGTTGAGTATTACAATGACCCTTGTAGATCTAGAATTTTAAATCTTATAAGTTTAGAGTTTACAAATACTGGGTAAACAAATTTATTCTACTTTATACATTTGTGGCGTATATCATTTATTAATATTACATAAAAAATTATAAAATATTGTTTGCAGTCTTTCTCCTTTCGTGGAAGCACCTTATATTGCAAGAAAACTTGATTGGGTAAATTTTGCATGGCCTAGAGATTGGCCTCAAGATAGTGAGTTGAAAAAACCGGAAGTACAAAAATACTGTCTTATAGGCGTAAAAGACAGTTTTACAGATTTTCATATTGATTTTGGTGGTACATCGGTATGGTATCACGTTTTAAGAGGAGAAAAAATATTTTATCTCATCAAACCGACTCCAGCTAATTTACATTTATATCAGCAATGGATGTGCAGCTCGTCGCAAAGTGAAACATTCTTCGGAGATCAAGTTGATGCCTGCTATAAATGTATTTTAAAGCAAGGTCAAACGATGATGATACCCACAGGATGGATACACGCGGTTTTGACTCCAGTGGATTCCTTGGTATTTGGTGGCAATTTTTTACATAGTCTCAATATTCCAATGCAAATTCAGTAAGTAATTTATAAATAATTTTTAAAAAACTATACAATTTCTATAAAATTTGTGTTATGGTCGATGATTACTCCATATTGCACATTAATCTAGCGCCAACTTTTTTCAGAATTTATTTTCATTCAGAAAGAGGAATGAGAAGGAAAAGAAAGAGTATTTCATACATATTTTAATGCGCACTTTTATACAGGGTGTTCGAAATGTTCCGGACCCCCCACTTATAACATAAAGTAAGCATTTTGGAAAAAAATGTTAAATACAAAAGTTGTTAAGTTTTGAAGGTTGAACTAAATGATGACCTTGGATTTGTTATTAGTTATCATTTTCAAGGTCATTTAAAGGTCATCTTCAGTTTTTTAAATAGGGACCCCTATTTTTTATTTCAGATTCTGAAAGAGCACAAAATTTTACATCTGGATATGTACCCACGTTATGGCTCAAAATGACCTACAGAGGTCATTTAGTCGTTAAATGATTATTTAGTAGCAGAAAGCCAAGAAATCCCGATTATTAAGAACTTTGAGCGTATCTGACCAATACTAAAGTAATTTGATTTTGCAAGACAAACTTTATGGTGGCGTTAAATTGACATTGCCCTTGATTTTCAAAGTCATTTGAAGGTTAACTTTAGTTTTCCAAATTAAGCCTCCTAGTTGTAATTCTCCATTTTGCACCAGCGCTAAATTCTGCATTAGGATTGTAGAAGGTGTAATTGACACTGGCGTAAAATAAGCCTTAGGCCAGACAACTACATACCTCGGGGGGGGGGGGGGGGGAAATGATAAATAAAAAAATGTCTAATCAAAATAAGCCTTAGGCCAGCAACTACATACCTCGGGGGAGAAAATGATAAATAAAAAAATGTCTAATCAAAATAAGCCTTAGGCCAGCAACTACATACCTCGGGGGAGAAAATGATAAATAAAAAAATGTCTAATCAAAATAAGCCTTAGGCCCAACAACTACATACCTCGGGGGGAAAATGATAAATAAAAAAATGTCTAATCAAAATAAGCCTTAGGCCCAACAACTACATACCTCGGGGGAGAAAATGATAAATAAAAAAATGTCTAATCAAAATGAGCCTTATTGCTCAGGCACGGGAGGTACAACTAATTAAGGTAACATCATGGGTGATCCAGCCAACTCAGGCAAGACCATCGGCGGCCCAGCCTACTAAGACAAGAACACTAGCGGCCCAGTCAGCTAAGGCAGGAATATCGGCGGCCCAGCTAACTAAATCAAGACAGTGGACTATTCGCCCAAACTGAATTTTTTTAAAATGTCGTTGACAGGAACTTTTTACAACAACTGTTCAAATTGTTGCCCATTAACAGTTTGGCAATGTGCTAACCGATTGTAAAAGGCTGCAACAACATTTCGCAAGATTTGCTGAGGTATCAAGTCTATTTCATCAGTGATTCTTTGGCGTAATTCATCCAAGTCACGTGGTTTTATAACATAAACTTTATTCTTCAAGTATCCCCAAAGGAAGTAATCAAGAGGCGTTAGGTCTGGGGACCGAGGTGGCCATTCAATTGTACCTCTCCGCCCAATCCATCTATCTAAAGAAAGGGCCAAGTACTCTTCCATTAAATATGCCAGCCCAAACATTTACTTTTTCAGGATGTTGCGTGTGGTCCGCTCTCACCCAATGTGGATTGATGTTACTCCAGTATCGACAATTATGTCTGTTCACTGTTCCGCTTAACTCAAACGTGGCTTCATCAGAGAAAACAATGTTATTGAGGAGCAAAGGATCATCAGATATCATTTGCATCATTACATCACAAAACTCTACCCTTCTATCAAAATCATCTTCAGATAATTCCTGTACCAACTTTAATTTGAAAGGATGCCATTTGTTGAGTTTCAAAATTTTGTGCACAGATGCAGCTCCCATTTCATGCTGTTGTGCACAACGTCTAATGCTGCAATGGGGGTCCTCAATAAATGATTGTAATACGTCTAAGCTCTTTTCATCATTAGACGATGATTTGGATCTACCTGATTTAGGACGATCTTTAATACCACCTGTCTCTTCAAAACGTCTAATTGTACGAATTACGGTACTTTTTGAAGGAAATAGGGTTGTTTTCTTCAACTCTGAATGTTTCATTGAATAAACGCTGTACCTGTTTGTAACCTCTCTCTTGATCACCCCACCCTCGCATCATCAACAAAGATATTCTTTCTCGTTCAGTAAGATGTGCCATTTTTCACTACGATTAAAAGTACAATTATTGAAAATTAATACAATTATCTGAATTTCGAAGTAAGAGAACTTCACTTAACTCTTGAAAACAGAAAAGTAAATAGGAGTAAACAATTGTTAATTAACAATTATAAATGAACTGATTCCTAAAAAGAATAGTGAGCAAAATCTTCTAAGGTACAAGTAACGATCCTGAAAATGCTATGAATCATGCGTAGAAACTCGTAACCCTTGCAAAAAATTATTGCAATAAAAACTGTTCATGTAAAACGGTTAGATTATTTTGCTTTTGAAATTAATAACCCCCAAGTGTCCTATGTAGATCATTTCGAGCCATGACGTGGATATTGTACATATCTCCAGACCTAAAATTTAATGCTCCTCCAGAATCCGGAATACAAAATGAGACCCTTTTTAATAAGCTGAAGATAACTTTCAAATGACCTTAAAAATGAAGGCCAATTTTAAAGTGACCATAAAGTTCGTCCTAGAAAATCAAATTATGTACTTTAGTATTAAAGTACGAAATTTTTTTTTTCTTTTCGTCAAATACACCCAAAGTTCTTAATAATCGGGATTTCTTGGCTTTCTGCTACTAAATAATCATTTAACCACTAAATGACCTCTGTAGGTCATTTTGAGCCATAACGTGGGTACATATCCAGATGTAAAATTTTGTGCTCTTTCAGAATCTGAAATAAAAAATAGGGGTCCCTATTTAAAAAACTGAAGATGACCTTTAAATGACCTTGAAAATGATAACCAATAACAAATCCAAGGTCATCATTTAGTTCAACCTTCAAAACTTAACAACTTTTGTATTTAACATTTTTTTCCAAAATGCTTACTTTATGTTATAAGTGGGGGGTCCGGAACATTTCGAACACCCTGTATAATTATATAAAACAATTGCATAACAAATGTGCACAAGATTTATATTTCAAGTTATTTTATTTTCGATGTTTCGCTTACAAGAACCTTAGTCAAAAAGAATATAATAAAAAAGCATCTTAACGCATACTCTTAACAACGCTCTTTCTTCTTTTTTTTTTTTTTTTTTAAATAATAAAAAATTACTTAGCAACACTCTTAGTCACTGCCTTTACAAATAATGCTTAGCAACGTTTCTTTTTTTAGACTGTTCTCTGGATTCGATGCTCTTATTTTTCTTTTTTTTATCGCGCCTTTTTGCGCCTTCTAACACTCTTTTTTTTTTTTTTTTTTTTGCCCATTCGGATGTCAACCGTCCGCAGGCGAACCTTTTCGTTCTCCTGACCCGTATTCTCTCCTTTTAAGGAGTTGTCTCTAGAGAAAATGCGCTCCCGAACAAACTTTATTGGTTTTTGTGTGGTACAAAAGATGATTTTTGTACCACACATCTCAATCTTTTCTCGTTGGGCGTAATAGAATGCCATTTGTAGTTTTTCATTCCGCTACCCGACTTGACCATCTGAACCAGAAAAAATACGTGTAACTATCCCCTTTTTCCACTGATTTCTCTCAATATTAAATTCAATTATTATTCCCATTTTTTGCGAGGGATAAGTGTCAAGAGATACTCCCGTATCCACCTGCGCCAAAAAGCGTCTGCAAATTTTTGTGCAATTTAACACTGCTTCGTTGTATTTAATGTTCTCCCGTCATAAGTACATAATCTAATTTGCCCCGAAGAAGCACCTAATAAAAAATGTTTGGGCGTTGAAGCCTCCTGATCGTGTGGGTCTAGATACATGCGTAAGTGGACGTGAATTTATTGCATGTTCAATTTCGGTTAATAAAGTTATCAGAGTTTTTTCTTTTGGAGCCTGCTCCTTCAATACAACTGTGAGAGACGATCTCATAGATCGAATAAGGCGTTCCCAGGCGTCTCCCATAAGCGAGGCTGACGGAGGATTAAAGTTCCATTTAATTTTGTTTTGAGTTGCAAAATTCATTACTAAATCTCTAAAGGTGTACCCGTACGAACAGAAAAACGTCTTAAAACACAAATTGCCGAATCAGTACTCAAGCTATAAGCTAATTCTATGTGTACAGATCGGGTGCTCATGCAAGTAAAATTTGCCCCCCCCCCCCACCGCTTCTCACGCGGCCTACCAATTGTTACTAACATAGGACCAAAATAATTTAGTCCGCAATGACTGAAAGGACGATTTCCGCGTGTCAATCTGCCCTTAGGCAAAACTCCCATCATCGTGTTATAAGGATGCGCACGTTGAAGTTTGCAAATCACACATCCAGTTATAATACTGCGTAAAACATTCCGAGCCCAACTATCCAAAAATTCTATTTCAATTCATTTACGACAGTTTCGCGGTTTGCAAGGTAGAACTTAAGGTAGAGCGGGGGAAGGACACTGCTCTGACCCCCCCGCTTACGTGTGATGGGAGGACACGGCTCTACCCCACCCACCCTGTAGCCCAGCGTTTTTTCTCTTCTTCCTCTACGTAAGGATTTAGATGTAAAATGCGACTGGTTTTTGAGACATTTTTGTTTTAATTAATTTCATTTAAATCGTCAGAGAAAGATAAAGATTGAGACATTTTGAAACAGATTTTTTCCGCCTTAAGTAATCCACGTAGAGAAGCGAGAGGACTCTAATAAAAGAAAACTACTTTCTGTTATGTTGCAAATTCCATGTTTCGATTCGATTGTTTTATTAGTTCAGAGATATCTTCGTATTTTAGTTGAAAATTCTCTTTTAGCCAAGAACCTTCCGATTTACGTAGAAAAGAAGGTCCTAAGAACCACCTACTTATTACTTAACCCGTTAACGTCCACAGGACGGAATTTTTAAGTTTAAGTTCGAATTGATACGTTGCAATGAATTCTAACACAAATAACTTAAAACCAACCGTTCACCATATTTTGAAGGATACTCTTTCGAATGGTGGTATCCAAGCAAAATGGCGGCCGAAGCAAAATACTTTAAACCTTTTTTAAACTTGATGATTTTTTTTCTCAGAAAATATAAGCTTTAGAAAAAAACTTATAAGAACAAAAATGTCTTAGAATTGGCCAGAGAATACTCTTAAATTTTTTAAAAACATTTTAAAATAATTTTTAATTTTTAAAAGTTATAAATCTTAAATTTCCAAATAAATTGAAAAAAAGTTTTGAAAAAATTTGAGAGTGTTCCCTGACTAATTCTACTACTTCTTATTTGTAAATTAAGTTTAATTTAATTAAACTTAATTTACAAATAAGAAGTTCTTCATTAGAGGTTAACGAATTTTTTCCTTTAAAACTATAGACTTTAAATGAAAATTTATTAAAACAAAAATGTCCTAGAATTAGTCAGGGAACACTAAAAAATTTTTTCCAAACTATTTTTCAATTTTTTTGAAAATTTAAAATTTTAAGATTTTTTAAAAATCAAAAATTTTTTCAGAGTTTTAAAAAAATTTAAGAGTGTTCTCTGGCAGGCTCTAAGACATTTTTGTTCTTATAAACTTTTTTCTAAAGCTTATATTTACTGAGAAAAAAAATCATCAAGTTTGAAAAATATTTAAAAAAAGTATTTTGTTTCGGCCGCCATTTTGCTCAGATAAGAAATTATTTAAATAAATATTTTCGTCCTAAATTTTAGTTTAGATATCGTGGACGCCAGTTATGCCGGTTTTAATTTGGATTTTTCAGAGGTTAGAAACATTTTTTTTTAACTTATAATCACCACCATTCGAAAGAGCACCCTTGAAAATATGGGGAACGGTTGGTTTTAAGTTATTTGTGTTAGAATTCATTGCGTCGTATCAGTTCGAACTTAAACTTAAAAATTCCTTCCGGTGGACGTTAACGGGTTAAAGCGCCGCAAGCCTCTCGCGTTCGTCATCGGCCAGGTTTTCCTTTGTGGGTAACACCTCCACTCTAAGACTTCCGAGTTTTGGCGGATATCCTCTAATCAATTAGCTACAAATGTTTTAAATTCTCGGCGATCTTTTCTTATCCATTGCAACAATTATTTAGAATCGTACCAAAAAATCCGACGTGTAATCATACATATGCTCGGCACTAATTATATTTGCGATTCTTGCAAGAACGGCACCTTGTAACTCTAAACGCGGAATAGAAATTACTTTTAAAGGTGCAACCCGAGCTTTAGACATAATGGACGATGTATGACACCAATACGCGACGGCCGCAAAAGCTTTCGAGCTTGTATCGCCAAAAATGTGTAATTCCGCAGAGTCAACTTGTTCATTTTTTATCTGATAGCAACGGCTGATTCGACATTGCTTAACACATTCCAAATCACTAACGCAATGTTTCCAATCTATAAATTCGTCGTCACCTAAATTTTTATCCTAACCGATGCCACTCGACCATACTTTTTACATTAAAATGCGCGAACGAATAATGAACGGTGTTAGAAAACCAAGCGGGTCAAAAATTGACATCATTACACTGAGAAATTCGCGCTTCGTGGGTCTACGTAAATATGTCAGTAATCAATTGTTGATAGTCGATATCAGAGCGGAAACGCTCCCACGGCCCCTTGCATGGGGACATGGAGGTGATGAACCTAGGCCAATTAGCCCATATGCTCGGTCTCCTCATCATTCATCCAGTATTAACCTTCCTATATAATCTATCAGCCTGAGAAATCTGCTAAGCCCCATAGGGCAAACATCCCCTGGTTCGAGAATCCACTCCCCATTTACTTCACGTCTTTCGCCCATTAACCTAGGGCAGTGAGACAAGAGGTGCATGGGAGTTTCCTCTTCATCATAACAGAGTTTGCAGATATTGTCAGTGCCTAATCCTATCCTTCTTCTAAAGTATAACAGGTCGCAGTGACCCGTCAACCACTCTGCTGCCTTCCTAATCTCATTCTTGGGGAGATTGATCATCTCGTACACCCACCTCGCCGGGACAGACTCTGCAATAAACGCTTTAGTATGCCTGTAATCATGGCACCCTTTCCATTTGCTAATCTGCTCCTTTCTAATCCAGGCTTGAATTCTCCTGTCTACCTCACAGCCTAATAGAGCCGTCTCAACGGCGATTGCCCTGAGCCCTGCCGCCCCTTTTTTAGCTGCTATGTCGGCCATCTCATTTCGTCGGATGCCTGCATGCCTAGCTATCCACTTCAACTTAACTGCGGAATTCTTCGCCAGATTGTCTAGTGATGCCCTACACGCTAGAAACTCAGATAAGATTACTGTCACTTTGCTGAGAGCCGCCATGTCGGCCCTGCTGTCCGAGCAAGCATAGCCTCCACGCAGCTCCTGATAGCCCTCACTTCCGCTTGGAAGACCGTGGCATAGGGCTTCAGTGAGAGCACGATTTCTCTGCTGTTCCCCTCCAGCCACGGTGCCGCTTCTATACCCAGTTCGTTTTTGGAACCATCCGTGAACCAGTTAAAGCCTAACTGGTCCTCCTCTTTTGGGTATGTTCCCGCTACCTCAAAGTTCCTTTCAAACCTGTAGCTGCGGGTAACCCTATCCAACCTATCACCTCGCTTCTGATCAAAGCCAATTGTCTTGACGATCTCTGCGTCCTCGTTTATAGGCTACTCCTTCGAAACCCTAATGTTTGCCTTTAGCGCTGCCGCTATAATCAATGTTTCAAGAGGTGGGAGTTCTACCTTCACTTCTAGTGCTTTCAGTGGCGTAGACCTTCTGACTCCCATTATACCTCTTGTCACCATACCTTGCATTCTATGCAGAATCGAAGTTGCCTGTCTTTAATCTGCACCGAGGCTACCAAGCGATGGCCCCATGCAGGAGCCTCGGTCTAAGGACCGCCGTATAAAGCCACAGGATCATCTTTGGTTTCAGACCCCAAGTAGCTCCAAAAGCCCTTCTGCAAACCCAGAAAGTAGTCGTAAAGCTCCTTTTCTTGCTTTCCAAATGTTTTCCTTAGTTCAGCTTCGAATCGAAGATCACCCCAGGTACTTCATCTTGCTCGACAATGAGAGTGATTTTCCAAATAGCTTAACGGGTCCCAGTTCCTTAACCTTGTACTTGGTGGTAAAGTTGACAAATACCATTTTGTCAGGGTTAACGGACAGCTCAACCTCCTTACACCATGCCTCCACTATACCTAATGCAAAATTCATCAGGCCTGTTAGCGTATTTTTGTTGTGTCCCATTATCAGGATCAAGACGTCATCAGCATATGCCTTGGCATAGATGCCCACTTCATTTAACCTGACCAGCAGTTCGTCCACAACTAGCGACCACTTCGTGGGTGAGAGGTCTTCGTCTTTTGGGCAGTCTCTCTACACCCGACCTCCTCCAGCCGCCGACCCCCACTGTGCCTCCACCACTCTCCCAGTTAGGGAGTTAGGTAGACCACCTGACAAGAGACTTATGAATGCCATGTCCCACTGCTCCCTGGTATACTACCTCCTGTTATGAAATTAAAAGCTCCTTCTACATCCAGGAAGGTAGCCAATACCATATCATTAATCTTCATCCCTTTCTTGGTTCTGGTGGTTGCCTTGGAAGCTTGGGAATACCATGTCTCTCCGTTCCCCGACATATAATCCTTCCTGTAATGCAATTAAAGGCCTTCCACATCCAGGAAAACAGTCAGTACCATGCCTTTGTTGCTCATCCCTTTCTTGATTCTAGTGGTTGCCTCATCAAGAGCAGAGTCCACTGACTTCCCCTCCCTGTATGCATGCTGTGCAGCATGAAGAGGGTGTGCCGTCAAGGCACCATCCTTTATTACTCGATCCACCAGTCTCTCAAAGGTCTTAAATATGAACGACGTCAGTCTAATTGGTCTGAATTCCTTAACGTTTTCATGTGCCTGCTTACCAGGTTTCGGTATAAAGATAACCTTAGCCTCTTTAATTCGGTTGGTACATAACCAATCGCCAGACAAGCCTTATAGACTTTCATCACCGCTTCCAACAGTACATCCACCTCCATTTGAAGTAGAGCTGGAAAAATGCCGTCGGCCCCGGCTGCTTGGGGTTCGAATGAGTCAATGGCCCATTTAATCCTATCCCTTGATATTAACCGATCCGCCACCTCCCAGTTTTGTTCAGAGAACTCGACCGGTGGTTGTTCCTGCCATGCACTACGCCAGAACAGTCGAGGCGGACTCCCCCGTCTTTTTCTCCTCTTCTCCTCCTTTTCCCTTGTATAGGACAGCGTGTGCCGTACCCAAGCCACAGAAGGCTCGGAAGCTCAACGCCTCAACTCCCGACTCCTCCATAAGCAGGCGCATCGCTATCTCCACAGTGCCGTTAGCCTCTTCCTTAGCTAGCCCGTAGGTGACCACCCTCCACTCCCGGACCTGAAGCGTGTTATTCTGCAGGCCCAGTCGCTTCAGGATCACCTCCGCAGTAGATTCAACTTTTACAAACACCGTCACCTTCTCGTTATCTTTTAGAGAGCCGTTGCTTCATGACGCGGAGCTTAGCAACATCCCATGGAGCGCATTGTGCTAGCCCCTCCTTGTCTGCCAGGGTGGCGCAATGGAAAATCTGCGCCCCCCGCAGCAGACAATTATCCTTAAAACAGGGGATGTGGCCTATAACCAATATCCCCAGTGCCTCCGTCAGACATACCTCAGGGTATAGCTCAGGGATGACCGCCAATTTAAAATCGTTGGCATTGTTGTCTACGTGGGTACTGAGCCCTCATTAACCTTTTCAATCTGCGGGGGATAGAATAAACAGATGATCTTTCCTCTCGGCTTCTTTTCAAAGAATCTCCCGTTTGCCTCATGGGAGCGGCATTTTCAGCGATGCTGGCTGGGCCCAACGGTCCCGTTAGTCTCTCCCGTTTCTGTCTCTTTCTTTCGGCCTTCATGATTTTCTTCTTTCTGAAACTCGGTGAGTCGGACTGCGCTCCCGAGGTCAGCAAGACTCCTCTGCCTGATTGACAGTGAAAGACCGCCTCAACCGGTACACAGACCTCCATCTGCGAAGTATTTCCTTCCATATTAGTCCTGGGGACGCGACCCAAGCCAGATATCCATTTAATATACAAATATTACTACGACGTTGGTGCCGTCGTTAATTCAGCGGTCGACCTAGGTTCCCGAAGACTTGTTAAAATTCATGAGTTCGATACGGGGATAATAGAAATGGTGAACATAGTAATGAAGTAACAAAATAAAAATACTTTATTAAATCTGGTTGAAATCAGCTGGGCTGCTCCTTGATTAGAGTCGTAAGGTCGCTGAACACAAATTAAAATCGCCAACAATTACTACTGGCACGACCTAAGGTTTCCGCCGCAACTTTCCCCAAAACCTCCTCCGTTATCCCCGGCGTGGTTGGCTCACAGCAAGGCTACTCCAGGCACACACAAACGAATAATTTAAAAATCACTGCCCCTCATAGGCCCGTATCGTGAATTTATTCAACACAATTGTGAACAATTAATCACAATAAATGTCTAAATGATTGCCCGCGTCGTCAATTAACCGGGAACTTGCGAGAGAGAGTGCCGCGCAAGCTCCCGCCTGCTGGCTCGCCGATCTGCCGACGACAGCGCCCTCGTGCTCTAGCGTACATTTACAGGACGGCACTTCGGTACTCACCTAGCCTACGAGTATTCCGCTCCCTCGGTAATTCTGGTTGCCACCCTCAACCGGGGAGTTCATACTCCAGGTGCCAGCTTAGCCTCGACCTGGAGTCTGTGAAACTCAGCTGGGACGAGCCACCACCGACCGTCCTACTCGGCTTCACGCCTCAGGATCCTCCGGACGTCCAGCAGTGGAGCATAAACCCTAAGGCTCTTCACGCCAATAACCCGCTCGCACTCACATACGCACGTCGCCTGCTCTGCTCCTACCGACCCTCTCTCCTTTATTTTTTTCTTTTTCATAGCAGTAGGTGACCGGTTGTGGGAAGCGACGGTCATTTTGAAAGCTCGAGAAAGATACTCAAGCTGCCGGCGCGTGCGGACGTTCCAAAAGATACGAGGCGACGAGCGAGCTATTTCGGCAAGCATTTGAGGATGGACGGCTAGACGGCATGCTCCGACGATCTCTCTTGTTAACGCGGAACGGGCTTGTTGACGGATCGCCCTCTGTAGTATCCTCTACTACTGTGTTTGCGTACAAGGACAATCTCCTATCGTCTTGTTCTACTCCGTGACTTTCCACAATCTCTGCGGATTGTCTGTCGATTCGAGACGAGTAATCGCGCTCGCCCTTGGCGATCACTCTGTCGCTTTCCGAGTAGCATACAGCGCTACTCTAGTGTATTGAGAACGGGTGTAACCTTCTCTTCTCGTGATTGTCGTCCTGAATCGACATCGACGTTGCATTGAAGCAAATGTCTATGAACGTCTTCCTCAGCGTTTCTCTGATTGAGCGCAGCTGCTCCTCGTTTATAGAGTCGCTCGTTTGGAAATCAGCTGCAGTACAATTCCCCTGCAACCAATTGTACAGACGGTGACGCTGAACGAATCTGTCGCCGTCTGTTCTAAGTCCGAGCTGTTGGACTGTTTCCTCTAGCTCTTCCTTTGGTAAGGCCATCAGCCACGACTGAACGTCTTATTCTATTGGCTGATCCTTTATCAGGTCAGATGTGCTTTGTCTTGACTCCATATTCGCCTGATTTTGTACAAGCCTGCCCTTTGTCTCAAAATGCGAAAAACAAACTTAGGGTGAACCTTTTGGTTGGCGTCGCAACTACGCATATCGCATTATGTGAGAGATTTTCGAGTTCGAAGCACGCTCCAAAGAATTCCGTTTGCAGCACAGCCGCATTAAATTTAAGTTAAAAATACTCACTTATTTTTGCGTGACTCTACTGGAAAATCTCGCTTCGAAATTAAGTAAAGAAATTGAGTATTAGTAAATTAAAATCTTTGTAATAAACAAGTGTTAGCTATCTAGCCAACACGAAAGGTTCCCTTTCCGAAAGTGTGATTTCTGTGCTTGTTTTTGTCGTGAATTTACTGAAATCCCGAGACTCACTCGACAGCCTCTCGAAACAGAAGCAGGTAACGGCTGCGGCTGTTTGCTGTTGAATGGGTTTGAACACACCGTGTGTTCAGGGATTAAAAGCCTCTTGAACGGAAGCAAGGTACGGGTGCAAATTTTCGCTTTGCGAAACTACTACTAGAACTTCAAAAAGAAAAAAAAATTGTTACAGAAGCAAGGCACGGCAGCGACATTTCGAGCTTTTACAAAAAAAAAATTCCTTGTATCAATCCGATGGAAAAAACAAAGCAAATTTACTTTTTCGTATCCTCCTTCCGCTTGAATTACAATTTTTTTCCTTTTTTTGGTATCTACTCGAAGATTGCGAATATGATGATCTCCCATTTTCCAGAGGGTATTTCTGGGCCCCTGGACATCGTCTACAGGAACAGCACTTGATTTTTTCAGCATTGATCATGGGCGGGGTAAGCTTCTCTGTAGATGATGTCCAGTCGTCCTGAGGGTGATCCTGTACATCGATTTTTTTCCACGTTGACTTGAATTGAAGTGCAAGGTTCCCTGTAGATAACATCCTGCCGTCCTGAACATGTTCTTGGACACCTGGACATCGTCTAAAATACTTCTGCAGTTAACATTCGCAGTTAACCCTTCGCGGCGTGGAAAAGGGCTTTATTCCTCTGAGAGGGTAAATACTTGCCTGCTCTTCTCAGCTAAAAATAATCCCGTAGCGTTACTTTGTGAGGTCTTAAAAGCATGGACGATCTCTTCAAGATGCTCATCCCAGTGATTATGCTCATTTTGAATCATTTATTTTTCTCTATCCCTCGGGCGAAAGTACGAGGTTTCGCCTTTTGTTTATGCTAGAAGAAGGAGCATTTTTAGCTACAGCATGCGCGTCATTTGTTTTAAACTCGAAAGCTCTGTCAGGAAGATTTTAAAAATCTAACCCCTTTATGTTCGGTTATATTCTAGCTAATAGACATTCATCAAAGAAAGTTTATGTAGATAATTAGCGACCTTTAAATAATTTATATACCTCAAAGGTGCAGGTTGTGTTTGTAGTCGTATGATTTTCGATTTATTCCGCTTATGACGCAAATAAAATTCAATCAAATTCATTTCTCGGCTTCGCCTCGACCGTCTTACCACGTTCGTGCGGAGGTTCCATTTCTCCCCCTTGTAAGAAAATCTACTATTATTTTTCGATTGATAAAAATATTTAGTAAAAATCAATAAAATCCTTTTCCGAATTAAAATTTATATAATCCTCTATCTTCTATTATATTAAAATGTTTATTCAGTTTTTTTTTCTTTTTCCGACTATTCCGACCGAAAGTTCCTTGATAACTGATTCTTGTAGATAATTCGACCATTGTTTCATCTTAAATGCAAGTGCATGAAACTGCATTTTTGCAAGTGCGGGATGGGCTTTCCTGCAGACGATGTCTCATGGTCCTGAGAGAGTTCCTATAGACACCTGAACATCGTCTACAGGAATATCCCCTGATTTTTTTCCCATTAATCTTGGGATCATTCTACAAAGTTTAAGCGAAATTCAGGGCCAACAATCACGATCATCTCCGTATACATCACATACGTCTCGGAAAATAAATTAATAAAAAATAAAACAAGAAATAACAACTTAAAAAACAATGATAATATAGATTACCTAAAATAGAAAATAAAAAATAATACGATTCAACGGAGGGTGCAATGAATTTGAATAAATCTTTCAAGAATATTATAAAAAAAAAAAAAAAAATTAAGAATTGGGTAAAAACACCTTAAAAAAAAAGAATTAAGCTATCGAATATGAATAACAACAACCTTTTTTACAATCAACGTCGCAGCAACAAAAGAAAGGGAGTTAATATTAAGCGGGAAAAACAAAAGTTGTAGAATTGAAAGAATCATTACGTAATACGTAAATATTGAAAACTAATGTAGACAATATTGGCAACCCTTTAATATATTGCGACGCGGGGTACTGCGGGGTACCCTTGCGTCGTCGCGAGCTGGCGCGAGCGGGCGCGAGCGCGGCTTAGGTTAGGCAAAGCAACCGATTGCCAGGTGGGCAATCTCGGAGAATTAATTCGAGCAGACAGTGGCAGCTCCAACCTGCTCCTGTCAAAAATTTCTTTTTCATCTCTTTTTGAAATTTCTGGAGTAGAGTTCGTAAAGTGAACAGTCGCAGCCGTGCCCTGCTCCTGTTCAGAGACTTTACGACATTGGAACTCACGAAGAGTTCCAAATTCTGATTAAATAAGAGAACGGTCGCAGCCGTGCCCTGCTTCCATTCAAGAAGCTTTTAATCACTGAACACGCGGGGTGTTCAGAAATCATTCAACAGCATACAGTCGCTGCCGTGACCTGCTTCTGTATCGGGCAGCTGTTGAGTGAAAACTCGGAATTTCAACAATCCAGAAGCAAAAACAAGACAAGAATTCGCACTTTCGACTGGGAACCTTTCGAGTTGGCTAGTTAGCTAACAATTGTAATTTACAAAAGTTGTAATTTACTAACACCCGAAACACGTTTGGGAGAAAATTCTAGATAGAATTTTTCCCGTTCAAATTGACCTCGAGGAACGAAAGTTTTCGAGGAAAATTCGTTTTCTCGCTGAATTTGGCAGCGAGAATTTCAGATAGAGGCGCGTAAAAATAAGTAGATATTTTTGACGCAGTTCAAACGCGACTGTGCTGCAAACTGTAGGCAGTCGTAGAGAAATTCTCTAAAACGTGTTTCATCGAGAGAATCTCCCACATTACACGGTAGGCGTAGTTGCGTCGTCAACTGAAAGGGCCGTTCCATAAATTGTTTCGCGTTTTTGGGACAGAGGGCAGACCTGTACACAATCAGGTGAAGATGGAGTACAGAGCGGAACCTACGGAACGGGATGTCCAGCAACGGCTGCTAGCAATCCCGACTGTCGAACAAGACGACAGGAGGTCGTCCTTGTACGCAGACTCTTTAGTACGGGATACTACAGAGGAGCAGGTCGCGGACCTACAAACACTGCTGGAGAGGATACAGCAGGCAGTCGAAGAACACAACGTCAGATACAGAGATCTGACGTACACGGTGACGACCCAGGCGAAGACCATCGCGACCCTGACGAGCAGGGTAGACCAGCTAACTCGAGAGGTCGAGCAGCTGAGGTCTTCGATGTCCAACACGAGGTTCGACATTCGGCAAAACGACTGGCAACGGGAACGTACAGACCCAATGCAGTCATCGCCAAGGGTTGAATCCGAGGATACGTTCACGAGGAACTATCCCACATTCGGCTGCAATTTGGACGGCACGCCGGCCGTCCCAAACACACAGAGATTTTCGTCACGTGAGATAAGGATGTGGGCGGATTTCACCAACGGGAGGACCAATAGAGAGATTGGCCCACCCAACAGCGATATGAATCGCACAGGCAGAGGTCACGATGACCTCAGCCGCATTGTTAACCGTTGGAACGTTGAGTTCACGGCTGAACAAGGAGAAGACGCGGAGTCTTTTCTGAAAACCTTTGAGGACAACGCAAGAGTAGCGAAGCTCAACGAGAGCGACATGCGTCCTCAAAGGAATCGCTGGCATGTGGTATCGAAATCACAACAGCAATTGGAAAACTAGGGCAGATTTTTGCCAAGCTACCCGGCACAGATGGGGCTGCGCACACGACAGGCTCGAACGCCTGCGGAACGACATTAGGCGTCGTTTCCAACAGAATGAGGAAACCTGCAGCCACGAAATAACATGCTCGGAGAGCATGTCATGCGAGGTATCCTCAAAGTCGGCATACAAATCGCAGGACGGAAAGACAGGTTCGTCTTTCCACTCGAAGATAGCGGCAGTGGCCGCACCGACATCAACAGATCAGGAGAAGCCCGAAGCTTTAATATCTGATGTCGGACTTCAGGAAGTCCTGGATTTAATAGCGAAACAATTCAGTTCGCTGAACGAGGAAATCGCGAAGGCGCTTCGCAAGAAAAAGAGGAAAAGGCAGAGAGGGGAAAGCAAGGATGCTTCCTCCTCGACGAGTAAAACTGGCCGCTCCGGAAAAGGTAACAAAAAATAGTAGTTGCAGCGGGAAGGACGGTCAGAAAAGCGGACAGGCGAAGGAGGAGTAGGGCACTCAACTGCTCCCCCAGATGCAACCGAAGCTTGTCAGGAAGCTTCGGAGACAACCTCCCAGGGAGTCAGCGGTACGGCACAACCGGACGTCCTTACGGAGGAAAACCTGGAAACCAGAGGGTGGTTACAGGTGGAAGTGGAGGGTTTCCACTTCCGCGCTCTGTACAATACAGGCGCATTGGTCACGATGATGGGACCGATCGGCCTGCAGTTGAGAACTTCATGCGGCCGAACATTTATGCCAAGCGAGCACGCAGGGGCTAAGCTCGCTGATGGTAGCACAAGCTCGATAGAGAGTTGTGTTCACCTTCCCTTTAAGATAGGTGGCATAAGTAGGGAGATCAAGGTGTTGATTATCCCTACACTGGACGCCGATTGTTACTCGGGTACGAAGTTCACGACTGAATTCGGCTTGAAACACAATCCGCGGTCCAACGAACTGACGTTGATAGACGACAACGTCAGAGTCGACCTCCAGCTGACATCGGTCAGGGAGGCTGACACCGTTCAAGTGGAGGCACTTGTGCAGGAGCAGGTCGGTGAGGAGCCGACCACATTTGGGTGCACCACGAGGGTGACCCATATGATTGATGTGGGAGATGCTCGCCCCATCAAGAAGCGCTATTACCCGGAGTCGCCGGTAATAGAGGCTGAGATGCACGCGCAGGTCCGAAAGGTTTTGGACGCTGGCGTCATCACACCATTTACGAGTCCATGGCCAAGCTCGGTCGCGATGGTAAAGCAATCCGATGGAGGATACCGGATATACATCGACACGAGATCGAAAACGTTCGAGGAGCATCTCAAACACCTTCGCAAGATATTAGGCCGTCTAAGAGAGGCGGGCCTAACTATCAATCGGCAGAAAAGTCACTTCTGCCAATGCAGAGTAAAGTACCTGGAGGAGGTGCTGAACCAAGAAAGGTTCCACTCCGATCCAGAGAAAATAAGGCCGGTACTGGGGTACCCGCCGCTGAAGAACGTGAAGCAGCTAACACGGTTCTTAGGCAAGGCATCGTGGCATACGAGGTTCCTGAACAACCTCGCCACGATGGCCGATCCGCTTACGGAGAACTTACGGAGAAGGAGCGTAAGTTTGAGCTGCGTCCTCTCACCTGCCGAGAGGACCTACAGCGTGACAGAACGAGAGTGTCTCGCTGTAGTATGGGCGATAAGGTTTCGCCCATATATATCAAAGGCTACTCTTTCCAAGTAGTCTCGGACCACAGCTGTGTGCAATGGCTGCGTACACCGAGTGGTTCGACAGGTCGATTAGCATGGTGGGCCTTGGAGCTGCAAGGTCACCAGTACTTTTTTGAGCACAGGAAAGGTGCGCTCAACAACGTCCCAGATGCCCTTTCTCGTATGTAAGAGGAGGAGGGTGGGGAGACACCAGTGGCTGGTGTCTCATGGACAAAGGACTCAAAGATCCAAAGATGGAATGGATCCGGGGTAGACGGTTCTACTCAAACTACGAGATGTTCCTGAAGAAGACGAGGACATCTAGACCAACGCCCGACCTCCGGGGGAAGGCGGGAGTCGTGTGGATGCGCCCACGACTCCATCAGCAGGCGCTTGATGAAGAGAAGAGCGTTGCTAGCGGGCAAGCGTCTCAGACTGGGTGCGCCCAGTCTGGAGAAGGAAATGTAAAGCGACAACGCGGAAAACCGTGAAAGGCGTCGTAAACCGTCATGTAGACGAAAAGCGCGACGGGAAAGTGAGGACCGGGACGTCTACCGGGTACTACTGACAGGATTGACTTAGAGAGCCATTCCTTACAATTCCTTTCTTTCTTCCATCCTTTTCCCAAATGGAGCAGTTGGAGTTGGAGGAACGAGTAGTAGGACTCTTTCCCGGAGAACGCCGAGGACAAGGCGTTTTCCAAAGTGTTCGGCGTGCAACCGCGGACGACGGACGCGTGTACGCGCGTGATCAGGGTGCGACCCGGAGAACGACTAGAAATCCCGAGGAGGCGAGCGTTCGAGGTAGCAGCCAAGGACGAGCCAAAGCTGCTACAATTGTAAGTACCGCCCGACTTTTGTAGCGAGTGCGGGCGCGTACCGGCGAAGAGTCGAGGAGCGCCTCGACTCTCGAGCGGAAACCTTAGTTCGTCGAACGCGGGGAACGTTTCCCCCGTTCTTTCTCTCTCTCCGTACCTTGTAATCGCGGACTCCTGTGCGGCGGGAGTCGCGGCTCTAGTAGACGAGCCGCCGCGTAATTCGACATTGAGACCTTGAGCGCGGGCTCGAGGCCGAATTTGTTGTACATCGCGTGGAACGGGCAAGCGGCCCGTTCCCTCGTGTGCGTGCGTACGTGTGTGTACGCGTAGAGTAGGCAAGCGGCCTGCTCTCAGACGCAAACGTTTGTTTACGTGGAGCAAAGTCGTTGCTCCGCGTAAATACCACCGATCGCAGACCGCGCGATCGGCCGGCGAATTCTCGGTGCGGCCGAGAATTCGTAGGAGCGCGCGCGTTAGCGTTCACGCGCTGCTCCGCTCGGCTACACTCGGGCGCGTTCGGAGCATTTGGCTCGCGCGACCGACATCTACTAACTTCTCCGGTACGCGGACATTTGTAATTTCTTTTACGGAGGCAATAAAGGCCTCCGACTTGCTTTTTACTTGTTCGCGCCATTCTCTCGAGTAGTCCGCGGGACTACTCGACAAACCTTCCTCATCCCTAACCTCCCGGATATCGCCACTCTATGCGGCCGGCATCAGCTGTCCAAGGGACGGACAGCTACGGGAGCGCAAGGGACGCGCTCGCATCTAGCACGCGAGTACGAAAAGCGAGAGTACAGGCGTACTCTCGCGTTGTACACGGGCCGCGGCGACGTGTGTTCGCCGTCGGGTGCTCGCGCGCACCCCGAGGTAAGGACCTCGAGGGGCACTCGCACGTGCCCCATTGCACCCATCTTGCGGAGGAAGTTCTCCTCCGCGAAATAATAGGTCAAAAGGCATTCCCGTTACAATATATATATATATATATACTAGTGGGATACCCTAAAACTTTATTTACCCAATTGCTTTAGCGATATAATCGAATATATTTATTTTTTCAGTCAAATTCCAGAAAATAATTTTTTATAACCATTCTATTTTAAACCTATTATTTTAATTTATAATTTTTAGCAATACGATGATTGCATCATTTTTTAAATTTAATTCACTTTGATATAATCCATTCGGAGTTAACGAATCTAAAAATTCTGTTGTGAAAATGCGGTGTCGTACAAATTTATACAAAAATTTTTAACGGAGTTATTATCATACTAGTAAAAAATTTATTGTTTTCTTCATTTCCAAATATCTTAAAAATAGTAAAGATAGAAACAATTTCTAAGAAAGAAAAAGTTGTCTTTTAAAGTGAAAAACATAAATTTAAAGTAAAATAAGATTTCTGAATTTTTTTTTTCCGTTTTTATGGATTCCAAAAAATCAAAATTTATTATTCTGGGGAACGAATATTTTAATTACATTGAATAATCATAATAGAAACTATTTATTAATAAGCAACAATAGAGCAAAAATATGTAAAATTATATAAAAATGCTATTCTTGATATTTTTGATTAATTACTTACAAAAATAATTTTAAGGAAAAACAAAAGACTGTTCCTACAAAAGTTGTTCGGTACAAAGGGGGTCTCCTGTTCATGTAATTAGTTTTGACTTTGGACATTAATTTCAAAGTCATTTAAAGGTCAAAGTGATTTTTTAAAATGGGAACCCGTATTTTTTACAACGAAGTCGGATAGAGCCGAGAATTTTACGTCTGAATCAGTATTTCGAAGTTCTTGTTGTAGTTCTTATTGTAGTAACCAAACAAAGAATCAAAGTCAATGGTACATACAGTTACCATAGGTGTACTTTATGGAGCATTATTTGGCCCGCTATTTTTCATGATTTACATGACGTACGGGATCCGGTGATTATAAAAAAATAATATTCAATTAATACTATTATTACTAAATAAATAATGTTTAGTTGATGATGATTTACATGGTTTGTTTTTACTTTTTCTTTTAGCTTTCGATTAGCTAATACATTCTTTAAAGTTACCAATTCATTCCAATTTATGGATCCGGCTATCCTACACAGTTTTTTGTAATTCGCTTTGGAATTGTGTTTTTTTTTTTACTATTGGTTTCAACTTTATTTTCATTTAAGTTTACAAATATAGTGTAATAGTCATTGAACGGAATGTCGAGTACTAGTTCTGCAGTTTGCAAAAATAATTGCTGGTTAATAAGCGTTTTTCAATAAAGTGATTAGAAAATCTTGGTCTATGGGTTCAGGGCGAAGCATGTCTATGTTGAAATCAGCTACTAGTATATAGTTTTGATGTTTATTATTAATTTTTATTAGTTCGTTAATATTCATTAGAAATTCAGTTTTGTGAAGATAATACGCTGATATAACTAATGGTGCCTTATTTACTAGTTGAACTTTGGTCTTGAGAATATCGAGCTTCTTGATTTTTGTAATTGTTGTTGTTTAGTTATATCCTCTTTTATATAGATCACGACTCCATCCGATTTAGTTATATTGCCTTGATTGTAGTACTTGTTATAATTATTTATTTTGAAATATTCATAATGCTGAAAAAAATTACATAAAAGGTTATTGTAGACCCTTTTTGTCGATTTTCGTGCAAAATATTAGTAATTGCCTAATATTTTGGACAAAACGTGTCTACAATAACCTTTTATGTAATTTTTTTCAGAAAAGTGATCCGATACATCTGTAGTGCAGGTAATGAAGTGTATTTTAAACCTGGTCCGGTGACATATAAGTTACTTTATTGAGAAAAAAGCTATGGCAAGTGGATAAATAAATAAAAATTTTAAATGGTTTTGATGGAACAATACTAGAGGTAAAGAACACTGTTTGGGTCTTAATAATGAATAAATAGCTTAAATTGTGCGAGTAGTTAAAGTGTAAAAAGTTCCAGCAATCAAAAGTGATGAATACAATTGTTATACCTGTTAAACTGGAAAGTGTATTTTTTTTTCAATTTAACCCAGGCTGGCCCCCTTAAGACTTCTAATATTTAGGCAGGTAATTATTACATTCTTATAATGCAAATACTTGTTAAGTTGCTCTGTAATATCAAAATTTGCTTGACTTTCAAATAATTCTTCTGCTACCTTAATGCTCATAACTTATCTATTAGATGTTTGCTGATTGGTGTTGGTAACGCGCCAACTGCTGCATTTCTCTGCTTTATTATTGGCTATTCGACGGTGATAATGGCCATAACCTTGAATGTCATTTCAAGGACAACTTTACACATTTCAAGAACAAAAATAGGGGTTCTCATTTGAAAAAAAAAGTTGTCTTTGAAATGACATTCAAGGTTATGGTCAAGGTTATGGTCATTATCACCGTCGAATAGCTAAGAAAAAAATCCCATATCTTTTTTTTAAGCTTTTCCTCTTAAAATACAATCCCGCCGAGTTATTTTGCCGTTCCGGTAATTTTGGCCCACCCTGTACAGACCGTAGCAAGCGTGGTTGCTCTGTTTTGTCCAACTCGTCGTCGCCAAGCCTCTTCGCCTCTTTTTCCTAAACCACCTGGCACACCGGGAAAATGACAGAGACCGAGTCGCCGAATCGCTTTTCACATGTCGCGCTCGCGAGATTCGACAACAGAATGCCCGCTCGCGCGGTCCGATCGTAGGCCCTAGGCCGCGGCTTCACCTTTACCCCGCGCCGTTCTCGCTTGCGGCGTATCAAGTAAACCCGCCGTGACAATATATATATCATCACGGCGGCCCCTCAAAGTACCGGTACGATAAAAAGTCCGTGGAATCAAAAGTCCCTGCTATGAAAAGTTCCTGCTATGAAAAGTCCGTGCAATGAAAAGCTTGTACGATGAATATGCCATATGATGAAAAGTCCGCAGTGAAACGACCGCCGATGAATTGTCCTGCGATGAAACGTCCGAATACAGGGCCTGCTAGAATAGTCTGTGGTTTCAATGTACCTATTAATTTTGTTTTTAAGCAGTTGGTACAGTTCACTGTCTATCGCACTATGATTTGTGTTGAAATTAATTTGGAATTTATTATTGTAAAATTCAGAATTTGGATACTTTAGAGTAGTACTATCACACTATGCTGTTGAATAATTTGTAGCGTATTTGTGGCACATAACATTGTTTTGACATTTCTTTGCGCTGTGTCCGAATCTCGAACAGCTGCTGCACGTGTTTGTGATATCGTATACTCGATAGTTCCGTAATTCGAAAAAAATCTTTCCCTTATTCTTTTTTATGTGTGTGTGTATATTTTCGGCGTCACTTCAAGTATAACCGACACTTTATTTGTTCATGGATTTTCATAAGAATGCACGAGTTTGCACTTTTCTTCTGTATCACTGAAATTTCTTTTGTTAATGTCGACTTTGATTTCTTGATTGCTATTAAAAATTCCTTCTAAATAAATGACTTTTACTGTAGGATTTTTTATTCGCTCTTTTTCACATTTGAAATTTGGTCTTAGTTCGGTATTTAATGAGTTTCCTATTGTGTTTACAATTTTTAGATTTATACAGTCTATTATTATGGTTTCTTTATTTTTGTTAAAAACACTCTTAGTGTGTATGATTCTGTTTTTAGTTAGATGACTGTATTTTCCAAATCAGTTTTATCTTTAATGTCTATTTTTTTAATAATGTGTTTTGGAAATCTTTTTTTAGTAGGCATACGCTTGTCTGTATTCGCTTTTACTATTTCAGCATAATTAGTTTCCGGCACTTTTCTATTCATATCTTGTTTTTCCTTGGCTAGTAGTTAATTCAGTAACTTATTTTTGTCTTTGAATTCATTAATTAGGTCAGTTAACAATTTGTTTTATATCTTCCGTGATTCTATTTCGCTGTAGTTTTCCTAAATAGTAGTTTCATAGAGATTTAAGTTGGTAATATCCATATCGTTTGTTTTGTCCTTCTCCTGTATTATTTCTTGTAATATTTCGTTTTTTATTTGTTCCCTGCTTTATTGCTTTAGCGCGGCTATGAACTGCCACGCTTTCTTGCTAAGCGAGCCATATGGAATGTTTGTCGATTGTACGAGGTTAGGATAATCTTGACATATTACAAACGAACTTGTTATAATTTTCACTTGTCCCCCTGAGTTGTATTTTGCTACGAACTCACTTGCATATTGGAAACAGTCACAATCAATGCAAACTACCGTACCCACTTTCACTTGTACTGTTTATGAAGCGAGGTGTCGGGAGGCTCCTTCTCCTCCGACGCCATGTTGAAATAAAAAAAAATTCTTAAAAATAATCAGATGATGAATTTATATTAAGATTATTTTTAAATTTATTTCATTTTATATTCACTTTAAAAAAAATTAATCCTTTAACATTAAAAAAAAGATATTAATATTAAGCAGTGGAAATTCTTTTAGTCGACCGAGAGTTTGCAAGGCAGGTATAACGCTAGATTATTTCGTGGTCGACCAGCTGTGGGGTGTGCCTTAAAAAAAGTTGAAAATATTTAGTAAAATATTCATATATTTAAATCAATACTATTAGGTATATTCAGTATTACTATCTATGAAAATGATCTTTCATTGATTTATTCTTTGAAAATTATTCTTGCATTAATATGATGAATGTACAATTGTTATTTTTTTGCTATCCTTTCCACACTACTTTTAAAGTAAATACCTTGGCGCATTCTTTTATTAGTGGTATCCCCACTAGGCCTATCCAACTTTTAATATCTTTAGTATTCAAAAAAGGATATTCAGGTTATTAACACAAGGATTGTTAGTCGAACTTAATCTCGAATAATTTATTTACTGCAAACTCAAAGCAATGTGTCTGATGTTATATTTGAAGTACAGGAACGTTTGAAAAGAGTACTTAATCTTATTATTTATAATGTTGATACTAGTCTTGAAGTAAGTGATTTAGATATTATCAAATCTATTTTATGTAAGATTGCTAATATTAATTCAGATAACATTAGTGTGTGTAGGTTTACAAAACCCACTGCACGTAGTGCAATTCTTCCCCTTGTGGTCACGCTTAGTTCTCAGCAAAAAGTTATTCATGTACTTAAGAATAAGAAGCACATTCCTGATCCCATCAAGGTAACACCAGACTTAACCAAGTCTCAGAGGTCCGTCCTAAAGAGACTTAATGATGCTGCTTCTTCATTTAATGCTGAGCATAATGATGTTTATATGGCAGTTCAGGGTGTCAGAGGTATACACAAGCTTGTTAAACACAAGAAAGGAGATAAGAATGGTACAGCTTCTGTAAAAGATACATTTCAATAACTCTCATGAAATTATCTGTTACTACCAAAATGCACGTTCCATTGTAGGTAAATTGTCTTATTTAAGAACAAAATTTTACCCAATGGCTCTCCATCCAGCTGTTCTTATCCTAACCGAAATATGGTTAACTCCAAATAGTCAATGAAGTGAATTGGAACATCGTAACCTTCAAATCTTTAGATGTGATAGACAAGAGTATTATCGCAATCTCCATCTAATAATTTTATACTTGTTACTATTAACTTTCCACCAAATTCACCTGTTCTTCACTTTAAAGAGTTTACTAGCATTATGGAAAATATCACTTCTAAAAATGTAGACAAAGTAATCTAAGTTAGTGATTTTAATCTTCCAAATGTTTTATGGTCCTCGTCGCCGCTTAAGTTCAGTTCAACAAAATACATATCGCCATCTGCTACATCACCATGTGAAGAATTATGATATACTTTCTCTGGACTTGATCTTTAAGAGTATTACCCACTGCATCCATCTAAGGATTATTCGTTGGACCTTCTCTTTGCACCAGTGAATATAATCAAGATTTTGGACTTTTATGAAGAACTTCCAACTGACACTCATCATTTATCCCTGTTTTTCTCTGTTAATAGTGAAATAAATGGTATCTCTACGAGTAAATGTTGTAAGCATATGTTCAAGAACTGTGATTATGATGAAGTATTATCATACCTACAGGATGCAAAATGGAATATCACTATGGATATTAATATGATTATTCAGTTTTATAATAATATGCGTCTATGCATTGATAAATGTGATCCACTTTCTATTGTAAATAAAAAACAGCTTTACTGTGCTTGGAAGTCTTCCGGTGACGAGGGAGTTTACATGGAGTTTAAGAGGCAAAGAGCCGTTTGTTTGAGGTTTTCTCGGCAAAAAGATAGGCAATACATAAGTATTGTTCAAATTATTTAAAAAAAAAGACGTTAAGTTTTTTTGGGCTTCCCTATTGAAAAATTTTACGTGAGATCGTACGTAAGTTCTCCCGTAAGAACTTAGGGGGTTATACCACTGTGAAATTTTCAAAAAATCGATTTTTTTTTGCTTTAAATATGCTTTAAGTCTTCTAGAATAAGGGGGAAAAAGTTTGATCATTAAAAAAAAATTTTTCCTACAAATATCGAGCAGTTTACCGAGCGCCTCCAGATGCTCCGAAATGACTACCTGCGTCGGTCGTGTAGCTACCTGTAAGCCTGTAGGGATTAAATTTTTCCATTTCCAACTTCCCTAATTGCCTACTAGAGGTCATTTGAATGTGTTTGTTTTTAGTTAGAAGCACATTCAAGCAAAGGTGCGTTAGTCTAGCGTCAGTACAAGTATATCGCTGCGTCGGTAAGCGTATAAGTTTTTGTTAAAATGAGTGAAAAAAAGTGTACACGGACCATAAAGGTACAAAATCTTCATATCAAACGCGGCGTCGAAGTAGCATATCAAACAGACGACCGATAAATAGATTTCGAGATGAGAGCGCATCGGAAGGGGTCAGTGCTTCGGCAAAAACATTGAAAACTTCTAAAATGGACTTCGACATCAATTACCAATTTGGCTATAGAATTGTAAATCTAATTGCTGTTTTGTCGACAATATCTGAGCATGTAAAGTGTAAAACGTGTGATTCAAACATCTCGTATTGTGAAAGAATTCCTTCAAAATTGTAATTTCTTGCACGAAGTGCCCAGAAGTCGTTATTCCTAGTTGCCCAGTAATTCGAAATGCTTACGAAATAAACCGTCGAATTGTGTTGGCGATGCGGCTATTAGGAGTAGGACTAAACGGAATAATTAAATTTTGTGCTTTTATGGAATTGCCACGACCGATATTCCAAAGATTCTACGATAAAGTAGTCCACATGATCTCTATTGCGACGAAAGCAGAACCGTTTGGAATCTGGCTCCGAAATCTTATTCGAGTGGCAAAAAAATTTCAGATATAGCTACTGACATAGCAGTATGCAATTTTAATGATGGCTTCATCAACTTTTTGCGAATTATGAAGAGTTTAGAGATGGATATTGGCGTCCAATCCTACAATTTTTGCATGGAAACCAACGCTATGCGTATAAAGGAGTCCGAGAGGAGTTTTTCAGACGCAGCGAGAGAGGCACGCTCCACCATTAGAGCCTCAAGAAAAGAAAATGAGGATGCATATTTGAATGTGGAAGGGCAGCTCTATGATCCTGGGATTTCTGACTAATGGTAAAAATTTTTTTACAGTAGAATTATTTATTTTTTTACGTCTCTAACTCGTTTTGAAAGTTTAAGTGCGTTTTTCTCAAAACACCATTTCTCAAATCGGCACGCAGCATAAGTCGAACAATTTTCAATATTTTCATTACAAATTGGAAGCACATCTTTAAAACTACATTTCGAATAGAAGTACATACGGAATTTTGAATAAGTTAATTTAAAAATTATTTATTAACAAATAAATGCTCTGTTTTTTACGAAAATTTTACAAATTTTGTTCAAGTACTCACCAAAAACACAAAAATTCATATTTTTAATATCCCATATGTACTTCTAAAGATATACTCACGAAGATTAAGTGGATTTTTTTTGTTCCAGGCTTAAATTTGGATAAGATACACTGCGTGAAGCAAAGCGCCTTTAATTCAAGGTGCCGTCGAGGAATCGCCATATTTTTACAATTTTTTAATATTTTTACTTGAAAATTTTTTACTTTGTAAATAAATAGTAGTAAATTAACTTCCCCAAAAACTATTTTACTATTTACTTCCCTTGTATAAAAAAAAATTATCAAAAATTCCCTTTTTTTACGCTGTCACAGTGGTGTAACCCCTTAGGTAAAATCTTACGTAAGATTTTTCAATAGGGTTATGTTCAATCCTTGTGCTAGGATAACTTATTACCATTACCATTGGATATTAAGTATAAAGATATGTGCTCTACTAATCTCTTTGATGTAGTTAATCTTCTGGCTGAGTATTTCAAATCTATTTATAATGAGGTAGATATTAATACTGTTGCTCTCATAGAAATTCCAGTAGTGAGTTTGTCTTTTGAACATCGTGTAGATGTCCTTATTATCAGGAACATTGTTGATAATTTCAAAGATACTGTGAGTACAGGACCTGATGAAATACCTGCTTTCTTTTTAAAAAGATGTTGGCCTCGGATTGAGCAGCATGTGATTTCTCTTTTTGACTGTATATTCTTAAGTGGTTCAATACCGACTGGAAAAATGCCGTCGGTCCTTGTTATGACCTGATCCGCCAGTTTCCAGTCTTGTTCAAAGAACTCCCCCGGAAGTTGTTCTGACGGATCCGTGAGTTCAATTTCGAAAATTGGGCTGACAAAAGACACTCGAGAGCCTTCTTGTTGTCCAATGCCCACTCCCCTGAAGATTTCCTGATCTGGTGCTGTGCGGCCCCTGACTGCCTGGCCAAGATTCTGCTTAGCCTAGTCGTATCCGGGATACTGTTCAATTCCTCACAGTGTCGTTTCCAGCCTTCCTTATTATCTGCCTCGAAAGCTTTCTTATACTCCCGTCTGATCTCCTTGTAAGCTAACAGCCTCCTTAGAGCCTCTTCTCTTTTTCCACCTGTTGAATAGCTTTCCGACCTCTTTGCGCACGGCTCCCAAACAAGGGTTCTACCAGGGTGAGCTTTTACCCTGTCTGCGCTTTATGGGTCTGCAATTATCCTCAAAGGCCTTAATTATGGCAGCTTGTAACTTGCCACAATACTTTTCTATCTCTTGTACATTCTTTCGCCTATCTGCATCGTTCGGGAATTTCTCACCTTGTCGACTGTAGTACAAATCCTAGTTTGTCTTCCTGGGATTCCTTCTTATCTGATTATCCGTGGTCAGTTCACCTAGATTATAGCGGATCTGCTCGTGGTCAGACATAGAGACCTCTTCCGATACTCTCCACCCCTGAACCTTTAGGAAGATACCCTTTGATGCCAGAGTGATATCTATAACCTCCTCCCTCTTGTTGTTTCTGTAAGTCGGAACTCTGCCTCTCTTGAGGATGTCGAGATCCGTCGTATACTCCTGCAAGCGCAAGCAATAGCTTTGTTACGAATATAAGTCGGTACGCAACCCGCGTACATTTAAGATATACTTGCGTTAGCGCGACCGCGACGGCCGGAGAGCAAGCGCGCTCCCGAGCGTCCTCACTCCGCTATGCTCACCCACCGCGACAGTCTCTCCCACCGAGCGCGCCTCGGATCGAGCGGCTCGGAGCGAGCGGGAGATGACTGTCGAATTCTGTCCACTCGGCTCACTGAGCCGAGCTCCAACTTAAAAGGGGAGGCTATCACGCGTAATGAGCGTGATAGTTGGACTCGCCGCGTTACGATATAGTTAAGGTTTGCGTTTAGTTTAGTAGTTACCGCGTACTAGATTCAAAGATCACGCTCGAGGCGATTTATAGTATTTAAGTTGATTCTATTTTTTTATTTCTTTTATATTTTTATGTGGATAAAAATTCAAAATAGTTTTAAGTGAAATAATAATGTGTGTTTATTTTCATTTAGAGTAAAAATTCATATTATTATTCAAAGTGCAGCGTATGGGGTTTCGAGCGTACTGAGCTCGTTAAATTTTAGTGTTGCATGCGTATTGAGTGTGGCAACTTGGGGTTTTAACGGGTGTACTGAGCCTATTCGCGAATAGTGTGCCTGAACGTACTGAGTTCAAGGGCAACTGGAACACCTCCTCCTGCCATAAGAAACCCGATTGTTACAGATGTACTCCAATAGTTTCTCACCTCGGTCATTGCAGTTCGAGATGCCCCAGACGAGATGATGTGCGTTTGCATGGCACCCTATAATAACCTCCCTGCCTTTACTGCAACTGTTAGTCTACTAACGCTCTAATCTCCTCAGGAGGAGGTAGGTCCTTTGACTCGCTGGGGAAGTACAACCTGCACCGCAGATCCTCCCGCAGTTCTTCTCCTTACTATCACCGTGGTGAGATCCCTATGACAGTGTAGGAACCAGATCTCCCCTTGAACGCCTTTAAAGAGGATGCAGGTGCGTACCCGCCCTTCCCCCGCCACCCGGAAGAACCGACGTCAGCCCCAAACCACTGTTCCATTCGCATTGATCCAAGGTTTTTGGATCAAGACGATGCCTGTCTGCATCTCTGCCATGCACTTGGACCAGTACAGCCGAATCGCTTTTTCAGTGATGCAAATTAACTTGCATAAAAGGAATTGTAGCTCCTGCACTGATTGCTGGAGTCATGGTTCCGTCCCCCTTTCATTTATTTTTTTTTTTTTAAATTAAATTCTGCGCGTGCACCCCCGCCTTCCCCTCGTCCTCTGCACCTTTACTCTTGTGGAGCACAACATGCGCTCTGCCGGCAACACAGAAGGGTCAGAAGCTTAGCGCCCTAAGCGCATCAACCTCCGACTCCGCCATGAGCAGACGCACTGCTGTTTCTGCAGTGCCTTTAGCATCATTGTCTGCATGCCAGGAGGTAACTACTCTCCACTCCTGGACCTGCAGCGTTTGGTTCTGCTGGTCCAGTCGCTTAATGACCATCTCCGCAGCATGATCGCCTTTCACGTACAGTGTAACCTTCTCCATCTTTTGGAGAACGCTTTGATCCATAACGCGGAGCTTAGCACCTTCCCATGGAGTCCATGCTGAAGCGCTGCGTAACAGCCACTCTTTGACTGCCGGGGTGGCGCAGTGGAAAATCTGCGCCCCCGCAGAAGCCAGTTATCCTTGAAGAAGGGAAATTGGCCGTTTGTGATCCTGTTGATCTCTACCTCCAGCGATCTCACGCCCATCATTCCCTGTGCCTCCGTCAGGCGTACCTTAGGGTACAGCTCAGGGACGGCCGCCAATTTGAGGTCATTGGCCGTCGTCTAGCTGAACGTAGGCAATGAGCCCTCGTTGACTGGGGGATTGCCGGGGGGTAGATTCCCCATAGGATATTTCCTTCTGGCTCCTTGTTAAAGAGTCTCCTGGTCGCCTCAAGGGAGCGACCCTGGCAGGCCTCAACGCTTCCGTTGCCGGTACGCCTTGGCCTGCCCGCTCTATCATCCTTTGCCGTCTCTTCCTCTCGGCCCCCGTGATTTTCTTCTTCCTTAACCTTTAGGGGGAATTTTGGAATTTTCAATTTCTCAGTATTTTCTATAAAAATCACATAATATGCGTCTCTAATATTGGCAAATACTCATATGTAAAGTGTCTATCCATGGTCGAACCACTATAGTGGCTTTCCCGTCCCCTACAGGTTAAGCTCGCAGAGTCGGACTGCGCTCCCGAGGACAGCGAGACTCCACTGCTTGAAGGACAGTAAAAGATCGCCTCAGCCGTTGCGCAGACATCCATCTACAAGTTCTCTCCTTCCACTCTAGTCCCGGGTCCAGAGGGCCCTGTCCCAAAGGGGAGTCCTGTTGAGCTAGGGAGCTCATCGCGAAATGGCACGGTTAACTCGCTTTCTTGTTTGTGTGGGTTCATGGTTAAATTGATAAATGAGTTTGGGTGGAGTGTGCAGTGTATGTGTACGTGAGACGGTCAACCAAGCTCCGGTGAAGCGCAAGCGTAAGGCCCCCACCAAATGCTCTTTGCCAGCTACATCCTGCAACAGCACTGTGGCCTCGGAGGAGCCCCCCCTCCCGATCCAGCAGGGCCCTACCCGGTCGCCAACCGGCACTACTAGACCGAATGGGATTTATCTCCAGATGATAGGGCAGCCGGTCCGATCGGCTACACCGTGCCTGGGTCCCTGTCCTGTCTGGCGGCCTAGCCGTGTCATCCTAGTTTATCCTCTGTACCCTCAGCGCTGCGCCAAGATGCCATCCCCTCCGGACCAGCGGCGGCCCAAACTCACGCCACCGAGAGCCCCCCGCTGTGTAAGTGCGTGTGTGTGAGTATATCGTGGGGCCTCACCCGACCACCACGAGGGTTGTTCCTTAGTCGTCTCGCCAGCCTCGGATGCATGCTCCCCTGCCATGAAGGCAGGAATGAGCACCCCTTGTCCCGGAAAGCGCCTTCAGGGACTTCAGGCGAAGTGCCTTCAGTTGAGTCCCTACAGTCTCGCAATGATCAGACGCTACATTCACGTGAAGAGCACTTATTACGGGGATTCCTACCCATACATCAAAGAGCCCTTTTTACGGGGATTCAATCATTCACATGAAGAGCCCTTTTTACGGGGAAAACGTCCCATTCATTCACAACCATACTAAGCCCAATCACATGAAGAGCCTTTTTTACGGCGATTCCGTCCCTTTCATAACTCTGTCAGACAGTGCAAGAGTAAGTGACCTAAACGGTCTGACAACCCACAGAAAGGGAATCTCAGTATATACATATTTAACCTTTAGAGGGCCGGGGTTTTGAAAAATTTGGAAATCGCATTTTTCTATAGGAATGTGGTCTAAGGTCCCTGAGTTAGAGCCAATCTAAATTAAGATGTTGGTGAGTCAGACCCCTTACACCTAGAGGCGTATTCCGGCCCTCTAAAGGTTAAAAACGTGCGAGTTTCTTTACCATCGCTAATCTTTAGTCATGGGCAAATATAAATTGCACTTTCGAGAGACATGAGCAAGAAAAACTTTGAAGAAAAACTTTGTTCTATAACTGTTTTTTGTAAAGTCGATCCTGATCGAGAAAAAAAATCACGAACCTATTTGATAAGTTCGGTGGAAAAGGGATTGTTCGGATGGCCGCCATTTTTAATTTCGGTACTGCAACTGTTTTACAATATAGTATAGATGCTATTGACCAAATGTATACGTGTTAGACGTATGAGCGAACCCTCTTTCCATTCGAAAATTTGAGCCAATCAAATTTTTTTTTTAAAAAATTCACGTTTTTTTGCAAAAAATTGTTTATAACTTTTTTGTGTTAAATTTTTCAACAATACTAGTACTGGATTCTGAAAGTACATTAAATTTTACGTTAAAAATCGTATCTCAAGAATTTCTTGAACCATTTTATGATAGTGCTACACACCGCTGAAAATGTTGTCGAAAAATGGTCAAGTTGGGCGTTAAAGGGTTAAAATACACTATTATATTAAGAAGCTTAATTCCAGGGAGTTTTCCGACCACTTACACGTCCTCGACCGATTATACTTGTAGATGATGTAACTTGGGCCAGGAACTTTTTTTCAGCCTCGATTTTTTTCTCGATTGACCAAGTGCGGGACGGACTTTCTTATCGACAACCTGAGGGTGTTCCTAAATACTTCTGTATGTTTCCACACCACTTTTAAAGTAGATACCTTGGCGCATTTTTTTTATAGTGGTTTCCTTAATATGCTTATTCCACTTGTTCTTCTTCAGAGTTTCTGCACGAAGAAAAAAGTAAAAATTGAGAGAAGAGTAGAAATACATTTATTGACAAATAGAAGTAAATATATCTTTCTTTATTTAGAATATTTCTTTAAAAACAATTTTTTTTTGTTTAGATTTCTTTGTTTTTTGTCTGTTATTCTTTTACTCTTTTATCAATAAACTTTTTAGAATAACGATCTTCAAGTTTTGTTTACTCATAAATTTTGTAAGTGCAATATTGTTTTGAATTATTTTGTTGTCATATGGAATAGTATTTCTTCAGTAGATGGTAATAGATTTACGCGGAAACTAGATAGGACCTAGTCCCGCGAAGAGATACAAGGGAAATCAGGACGCAATACAAGCTACAGTTAAGATGCATACATTCCTTACTCTAATGGCTCCAAATTATCCCTCCCGTAATTCCGTTATCCATGTAAGGCCTTACCCTTCCAAAAATTAGTGGCTCTCCGCCGGATAGAAAGATCTGAAACGTACTAGTTCCACGTATGCAATTTTTGCCTCACGAAAAAGTTTTATTTTATTTAAATATAGGTCTTCCATCTGGAACGTCAGAAACTCATTATTATTACGTAAATCTTTAAATAATTGGTCTACTGCTTCAAAGACGAATTTAAAGGTTAAACATATTTCATCCCAAAATAAAATATTTATACATTTTATATTATCACTGTATGGAGTATTACGTTTGATATTACATGTACTTGTATCGATTGTATTCAATAGCAATTTAAATGTTGTGTAAATGGTTTTACAATTTTTTAATAAATCGGCTGCTATTCCCGCTCATACTGCAGTTAATACATTGATATTATCTTAATTAAGTTAATCGATTAATAAATTAAGTAAATAACTTTTACCAGTTCCTCTTGGACTATCTACAAAAATATATTTATCATGATTTTCCTTTTTGATTGCCCTTGTTGCTTTATTGAAAATAACTTTTTGTGCATTCATTAATCATTATCATTTAATTTTTCCGCAATATTATCGTCAACATTCATATTTATATCGTCTAAATAATTATTGCAAGGAAGATTAAAATTAGCTAATAAATATCCATGTACTGTTAAAACGAACTTATCATACTTATAGCATTGATTAGCATTCGAATCTTCTTGATTTAATTTAAACTATGCTGCTAAAGTAGTATCTACATTTTTCTCAAAAATTTCTCATGGTCTTCATTAACCCTTTCGTGCACATAAGTGTTAGAACTATGGTGCGGAGAAAATTTATATTTCAGTCAAATTTAAAAATTCAATATGGCGGGCGGGAATATAAAAAAATCGAGATTATATTGTAACAATCGGGTCTTTATGGTGCGGGAATAGGGACGGGATGTAATTGAAAAGTAAGCTCAATGCGCTTATTTCTCCTAGTCGCGAATAGGTTCAATACGCCTATTTTAATCTCTTTTTTTTTAGAATTTGCTCACTGCGCAAATCTAAACTACCTTCATAGAGCTCAGGTCGCTCTGTACCCCTCTATGATTAATTGCTCAATTCGCAATTAAGCATAGCTAAACTAAATTTTTTATAACGAATACAAATCTAAGGGATCTATTTTACTAAATGAAATAAGTTTGCAAGAATTTTATATAACTAATTAATCGATTTATTATCTAAGAAAAAATCTATGTTTTTACAGTTTCTTATACTAATTTCTTTCGCAACTATTTCGGTCGGTTGTTCACGCTGTAACAAAAGAAATAAACGTACAATTGAAATTATAATAATTAATTTTACGGTTGTGCGACTTAACTACATGCAAAAATTCGGATCAATTGGACTTAGCACTCAAAAGTAACATAAGTACCATATTCATACGCGGCGCGATCGAGTTCAACTATATGCGTTCAGGGCACGCGTACAGTCCCCTTTGGAAGAGGCTCGGCTCAGCTCGCCGAGTGAACTGCCCAAATTCGTGCGGAGCGCGACTTTTAATTGTCGCGACCGCGCTTAGAGATTGGCGGAGAAAGTGTTCGGTAGGAGAGAGTACCGAGTGGGAGATAGCGCGCGGAGAGGGGTAGCCTCGGAGCCCACTCTCTCTTCGACCGTCGCTGTCGATCGAACGCAAGTATTTCTAAATATACGAGCGTTTTGTTTTCTACGTGTAACAAGCGTGTTTCTTAATTATAAGAAACACCTTTGTTACATTACCCCCCCTCTAAAAAAAACGCAGTTTCTTTTTAATCATACTTAGACAAATAATCTATAAAGCACATTACATAACTTATAATTTAAATTAACTTACGCGAAAAAAGAAGTTGCTGTTGTTTCTGTTGATGATGCTGCTTCTGTCGCTTCTGTTGTTTTTTCTTTTTCTGTTGTAGTTGTTTTTTTATTAATTTAAGCCGCTTCCCTCCTCTTTGCTGCCGCTCTCCATTTTTCCACTAGCCGGTGTTTCGGAATAGGCGGCATTTCCATTGGATCTTCGTAGACGGCTTCTTTTGCCTTCCTCTTCCTCGTAATCGGTGTGGGAATATATTCTATACCGCTATCCGGTGCACCTCCTCCTGGAACGTATGGTTCTTCTTCAAGCGCATCCTGCGGTGGGGATCCCTCGCCGGACAACCACTTCTCAAATTTTTCCAAGTACTCACGAGCCAGTTCTTGGAATACTACTGGGTTTTCTGGGAACCGGCCGCTCTATTTATTTACTTTTGCGGATCTATCACCCTATCGGCCTTATTCGGAAACACCTATTTACTTATGTACATATATACAATTATATACACAATGTACTGACCTCTCGACTTTACTCGTTTGAATTTATAAACGGTTTCAAGTCTTTAATATGTACATGGCGCATTATTGCGCCTTCTTTGGATTTTAAATAAAAAATAACCGGACTGATTATTTTATTAATAACAAATGGACCGATAAATTTTTCGCATAGTTTTGCGTTAATATTTTCGACCTTATCTGATAAAACGAAATTCTTTTTTAATATTGGATCGTTTATTTTCGGTTTCCAGTCTCTTCTTCGTAGATTGTAATGTTTCTCTTGCCTTTGGAACCTTTTTGCGGTATTAACTCTTGCTAACTGTAAAGCTTCTTGCAAATTTTTTATTCTTTTTTCTACTGTATTCGTTACTTCTCCTCTAGTTTCTTGTTCTATAGTTCCGGCGGATATAAATTCTCTGCCGAAGTTTAGATATGCGGGAGTGTAACCGGTCGTTTCATTGTGTGCGGTATTAAAAGCAAATGCTATTTCGGAAATGTGGGCATCCCAAGTTTTCTGAGATTTTGTGATGTACTGTTTAATCATTGTTTTCACAGTACGATTAGCCCTTTCTACTGCGTTGCATTGCGGTAAATACGGTGGCGTTAACCTGTGTCGTATTCCGGCATTTTCTAATAATTTTTTAAATTCGCTAGATGTGAATTGTCGTCCATTGTCGGTTGTTATTGTCTTTGGACAACCGAATCTGAATATTATTTGTTCTTGTACGGCTTTTACTACTGCGATTGCGGTTGCTTTTCTGATCGGTCGTAGTTCAATCCACTTTGAACAATTATCTTGCATTACAATTAATTGTGAAAACCCGTTACCTGATCGTGGCAATGGTCCTACCAAATCGATTGATACCATTTTCCATGGATCGTTCGCAACAGTATGGTGTAATTGTCCTGCTGGTTGCTGTTGTAATGTTTTAAATTTTTGACAATTACTGCAAGCACGGACATATTCTTTGGCTTCTCTCAGCATTCCAGGCCAGTAAAATTTTTTGGATAATCTTACTAGTGTTTTAGCTATACCGAGATGACCTGCCGTCGGAATATCATGATTTTCGCTTAGAACTCTGTTTTTTTCGTTTTTGGCAATACATAACTTCCATTGGTATCCATCTTCGATTTCATTGTAATCTAGTGTATGCAATATTTTTTTAAATAACCTTCCGTCTTTAATGCAAAAATCTGGAAATTTTTCTGGGTATTCGGTAACTTCTTTAAATGTCCTTGCAAACCATTTGTCTTTGTTTTCCCCGCCAAGTGTGCAAACATCAATGGGATTACGAGATAGTGCATCAGCGATGTAATTTTCCGAGCCTTTGCGATAAAAAATATCAAAATCGTATTGACTTAGTTCTAAAGCCCAACTCGCTAAACGTCCTGAAGGATTATCTATACTATTTAACCATTTTAGTGCCTGATGATCGGTTATCACTGTGAAATGGCATCCCTCTAGGTAATCTCGCATTTTGAAAATTGCCCATTTCACGGCCAAACATTCAAGTTCTGTTATAGAGTAATTTTTTTCCGCTTTGCTTAACGAACGGCTTGCATAAGCTATTACTCTTTCTTTCTCGCCATCATTTTGCGTTAAGACTGCGCCAAGTCCTTCTAGGCTTGCATCTGTCTGCAATGTAAATGGACATGACCAGTCTGGGTAAGCCAAAATCGGTGCAATCGTTAGGCATTTTTCTAACTCTAAAAGTGCGTTTCGTTGCTCATTTTTCCATTCCCATTTGCTTTTATTCTTTAGCAACTTCTGGAGTGGCGCGGTTATCGTGGCCACATTCTGGATAAAACGTCTATACCAAGAAATCATCCCCAAAAATCGTTTCAATTCTTTGGTATTTGAGGGTTCTGGTATCTTTTTTATTGCAGCAACTTTATCGGGATCAGTCTGCACGCCGAATTCATTGACGACATGTCCGAGATATTTTAATTCTCTCCGAACAAAATTGCATTTCTCCCAATTTGGTCTGAGATTTGCTTGATTTAATTTTTCGAAAACCATCTTTAACCATTTCATGTGTTCTTCGAAGGTTTTCAGATGATAATTATGTCATCTAAATATACAAAAACATTTTCTGCCATATCTGGTGTTATTACCATATCCATTAGTCTTTGAAACGTTGCTCCAGCTGAATGCAAACCAAATGGCATAACATTGAACTCGAATAACCCCAGACCGGGCACTGTGAAAGCAGTTATTTGTTTACTGTTTTCTTCCAACGCCACTTTTTAAATCTATCGATGATAAAAAATGTGCTCCTTGCAGTCGGTCTAACATTGCATTCATAAATGGCAATGGATATGCGTCTTTTCGTGAAACATCATTTACTTTGCGAAAATCAACACAAAAGCGCGTTTTCCCATCTTTTTTTTTACTAAAACTATCGGTGAACTTATTCTTATTATTCCGTCTGTTAGCATCTGCTGTACTTCTTCGTGTATTGACTTTTGAATTACTGGATTTCTTGGTCTATATTTTTGTTTTATTGGTGTCTCGTCTATTAATTTTATCTCGTGTTTTATTACCGGAGTGCATCCCGTAATATGTTGCATTTCTTCTTTCTTCTTTCTTATAAACTCTTCTAATTTTCTTCTTTCTTCTGGTGCGATTGTTTTAGTACCGGCAGTTTCGTTAATTGTACAAATTTCCGTGATTGTGAACGTTGGTTCTAATCTTTTATTTGCTCTTTTGAAATTTATTTCGGTTTTATTAATTAAATCTATCCCGACAATCATACTCTGATTTAGTTCTGGCATTATAAAGAATTTTGCAAAACAATTTTTTCCAAGAATTTTAATTTTTCCCGTCCATCAACAATTTATTTTTACTAAACTACCATCGGCCATTACCGACATTCGCATTACTTTTTTAATATTTCCGTTTTCTCTTATTAACTCATTTGCTATTTTTTTATTAATAAATGAAAAAGTTGCTCCAGTGTCAATCAGAGCAGAAGTTTTAAAATTACCTACATTCACATCCACAAACATACGCGGATCATTTAATTCGGCCGAGTCTCCGCTCGCGTCGGCGGAGACTCGGCCGAATTAAATGATTGTATTCATCAGAGATTGTAGTTGCCATACGTCGGTACGCCGTTTCCCGTTGTTTGCGACGTATGGCAACTACAATCTCTTGTAAGAATATCGTCTCTCCCGCAAAACGAACAAAACTTTCTCCATTTATTTTTACAATTCTTCCTATTGTGACCTCTTTGTTTACATTTCCAACAACTATTTGCTCTTTCATACGGTGTTTCGGTTTTAACTGAATTTACGTTGTTGGTTGTTTTATTATTCGAATTTTGTTTCCCTTTATTTATCTCTCTTAACGATTCTTCAATTTGCTCAACTTTTTGAATTAAATCTATATCGGACATCACGTTATCTCTTAGAATGTATAATCTCAATTCCGGTTTCATATTGTAATATAAATTATCTATTTGTTCCTCGATTTCTATTTGACCGTGGCGTCTCATTAACGTATTCAATGCGGTTATGTATGACCTTATCGTTTCTTTTTCGCCTTGTTTCCTATCTCTGATTTGCGCGTTTAAATTTCGTTTCTCTCTCGGGGATAGGAAATAGCTTCTTATTGCTTTTTCTACTTCCTTTGAATCCGTAAACTCGTGTGCTTTATTACGGAACCATAACAATGCTTCTCCCCTTAATAATTCCGGAAATCCCTTTAATGTTTGTTGATCGGTAAATTCGTAAGCTCTTTTCAGTTCATCGACCCTTTCGAGAAAAGCGTAAACGTCCTTCCCGTCGAAATGACAACCCCATTTCCTCATTTGATCTAACACTTTCGTGTTCGTGTTTGTTTCCGTCTCCATTATTACAAAATTCTGTCTCTCTGGTAACTCATAATTTATTAAGTTTTCTTCCCGGCTATTACTTTGTGTTGGAGTTGACGTTTGTGTGGTTTTTACGAAATAAATAAAATCTTTATTATTCTTTTCCTCATCAATTGTTATATCCAATTTTTCCTCATAATCTTCCCTATCTTGCGGTTTATCCGTAAATAATCCCGGATTTCTTTTCACGAAAGATACTAATCTTTTTCTTAATTGATCTACTGTTCCTGATTCTTTGATTTTTAAATTTACCAATTGTTCAACTAGTTCCTCTTTCTTTAATTTGTAAATCCAAGATACTCCTACTCCTGCCATTTTGATATCAAATAAAATTACTACCCAAAACTTATTCCTCTAAATTCAGCTTCGCGAAATCTATTGTAATTTGCATAATTTCTATTTCCATCTCTTCTAATCTTGCATTAAAATTTTTAATATTTTTTACCGTGAAATCTCTATTAGCCCTAACCTCTTGTCTTAATATCGTTCTTTCCGCTTTTAATTCCTCTATTTCCTGTTTTAACTCCCAAATTTCTCGATCCCACTGTTCCCCTAAAATAATAAAATTAACTAATTCCCTTTCAAATTGTGCTATTTTGCCCCGTAATTTGAATTCTGTCGCAAACTCTACCCTCCAATCCGGCATTTTAACGTACAAAAAAAAATGAAATGAGGCAACTACTAATTTACTATCCCTTTGCAGTGAAACGCTAATGTACTAAATTTTTTTTTTTAAACTTAATTTATAATAATCCTAACGCATACAAAAAAAAAATTCTTAACCTACTATTCCCTCGCACACCATAGCCTGTTCGGGCGCCATGTAACAATCGGGTCTTTATGGTGCGGGAATAGGGACGGGATGTAATTGAAAAATAAGCTCAATGCGCTTATTTCTCCTAGTCGCGAATAGGTTCAATACGCCTATTTTAATCTCTTTTTTTTAGAATTTGCTCACTGCGCAAATCTAAACTACCTTCATAGAGCTCAGGTCGCTCTGTACCCCACTATGATTAATTGCTCAATTCGCAATTAAGCATAGCTAAACTAAATTTTTTATAACGAATACAAATTTAAGGGATTTATTTTACTAAATGCAATAAGTTTGCAAGAATTTTATATAACTAATTAATCGATTTATCCATCCATCCATCCAGCATTGCTCATTAATACATCGCTTAGACGCAGCTCGTGCCACGTGGCACTTTGAGGTTACCTCAGGTACAGGCGGACTCGCTCGAGAGCTCTTTCTCATTTTGTAATCAACAAAATAAACGCTCATTCAATTACATTCAATGTGTACCGGCTTAGTGCAATTTCCTATGATCCCACATCCACTCAAGCGTTTTCTCTAACAATAAAAAAGATATTATCATTAAGTAGTAAAAATTCCTTCAACCGATTAAGCGTGAGCGAAGAAAGTATTATTCTTTTCGTTCGATTTTTTCGTCATGGACCAAGTGCAGGGCGGGCTTCCCTGTAGACGACATCCTGTCTTCCCGAGGGTGTTACTCGACATTAGGACATCGTCAACAGGAACACTCTCGATTTTTCTCCATTAATCATTGAAGCATTCTATAAAGTTTAAGTGTAATCCAGGGCCTAAAACCATGATCATCTCCATATAGATTGTAACGAAGGTATTGCTCGGCAAGCACGAGCAATAGCTTTGTTAAACATAAGACCGTACGCAACCCGCTTATATTTAATTTATACTTGCGTTTGCGCGACCGCGACGGCCGGAGAGCGAGTGCGCTCCCAAGCGTCCCCACCTCACGGCGCTCTCCGTGACAGTTTGTCTCTCCACCGAGTGCGGCTCGAATCGAGCGTCCCGGATCGAGTGGGAGCTGTCTGTCGCAATCAGTCCACTCGGCGCACTGATCCGAGTTCCTCCCAAACAGGGGAGACTACTGCACGTAATGAGCGCATGTAGTTGGGCTAGCCGCGTCGAATGGTTAATAAGTATAAGTAACTATAGGTAAGTATATAAAGTAAGTAGGAGGTAGGTTTAGTTTTTTTTTTTTTTTTGCTGTTATAGTTTTGTCATCGTGCTGAAATATTTAGTGCCGTTAAAGTGAGTAAAACTAACGTGTGTATTTGGCCGTGCTGATTTTTTTCTTCTCTTTCAGTCTTTTATTTGTTGTTTTTCTTTTTCATAATGCCGGATTTATTTGATGAGTTCGGTTCCGAATTTCGGTTACGCGGTCGTTTTAACGACGTCGAAGCAAGCGTGGAAGAAGTTCTGGAAACAGTATTCGAGCAACAAGAGATGCTGGGTCAGTTGTTTAAAGAAGTTCAAATCTTAAAAATTGAAAATAGTATTTTGAAGCGGCAGTTATTAAATATGACATGAAGCACAACAGCACGCATGACAAAATTAGAGGATAGGGTTAGCTCGATCGAGAGGCAAGTCAGCGAGATAATGATCAATTTTAGTAAATTAAGTTTAAATTAAGTAATTTTATAACCGTATAGGTGACGGATAAATTTAAGCGAGTATATTTTTTTTATTATATTGTGTATTTTGATTTGCGATTAAAATACGTGCAGAGTAATGATTGATTTTTTTCTATTACGTTTAGATTATTAAAAGCCATTGCGTGGCATTAATTTTTTTTTCTCTCTTTTTCTTTTTCGAAAAGATATCCGCACGTAACAGGACTTTTTTGTCTCTCACTATTGCTTCTCGATTTCTTTTATTATTTAGATTAAAGTAAAACCATCGTCAAAATGTCAGGAAAAATAGACGTAGCATGGATCTACCGTTTGAAACGCGAGGAATTAGTAGAGATATTAACGAAGCACAATATTGAAAAGACCGGGAAAGTTGATGAACTGCGCAAATGTTTGATCGCTGTTATACGTACAAATCCTCAACTATTCACCGATAAACCAGAAGATGCTGAAGATTGTAATGAATAGTTGGATAAAACAGCGGACGAAGAAAAACCAGAATATGTGCAGGTGATAGTTAAGGAAACTCGGACATCGACACCAGCCGCAAGCGGGTTAAGCATGCAAAACCTAACCAGCGTTTTGGATGGACATCAATTGCAAGAGGGACAGCAACCGATTTACGTCATGCAACAAGAAAGCAACGCAACGGCTGAAGATTGTTTTCGAGAGATTAAAGAAAGCAAATTTGAAACCGAATTGCAATTTGGTACGATCTTTTAAAGAAAAAAGCACAGTGGGAATGGAAAGATGCACAACAACATGCATTTTTGGAAATAAAAAGATGTCTAACGAATGCACCAATCCTCGCATATCCGAATTGGAATTTACCATTCACATTGCAAACTGATGCAAGTTTAGAAGGTCTGGATGCAGTTTTAATTCAAAATGATGAAGAAAGAGAAAGAGTTATTGCATATGCTAGTCGTTCTTTAAGTAAAGCAGAAAAAAATCATTCGGTAACGGAACTTGAATGTTTAGCCGTTAAATGGGCAATTTGGAAGATGCGTGACTATTTAGTAGGATGTGATTTTACTGTACTGACTGATCACCAGTCGTTAAAGTGGCTGAACAGTATAGATAGTCCAGCAGGTCGTCTTGCACGTTCGGCCTTGGAGTTAAGCCAGTATGACTTTGACATTTTATATCGAAAAGGCTCAGAAAATAATGTTGCAGATGCTCTGTCACGCAACTCTATTGATGTTTATTCGATCAATAGTGGTCGTAATGAGAAATGGTACGCCCGCATACTTAAATTAGTTACCGAAAAACCAGAAAATTTTCCGGATTTTTGTATTAAAGATAGAAGATGGTTTAAGAAAATTCTGCACACATTAGACTTTAACGAAATTCAGAGTGGAGATCAATAGAAAATGTGCATTCGAGAAGACGAGAAAGACCGTGTATTAAAAGAAAATCATGATTTACCGACGGCAGGTCACCTTGGCAGCGCGAAAACGCTTGTCCGTTTAGATAAAAATTCTATAGGCCTGGAATGTTTTGCGATGCAAAAAAATATGTCCGCGCTTGCATTAGCTGCCAAAAATTCAAAACTGCACAACAGGCGCCGGCAGGTTAGTTAAAAGCTACTTGTCCCGGCGACCCGTGGGAGACAGTTTTGATTGATCTCGTGGGACCATTACCTCGATCCAATAATGGTTTCACGCAAATGTTGGTTATGCAGAACGTCTTCACGAAATAGTTCGAGTTGCGACCAATTAGAAAAGCAACAGCGACAGCAATTGTTAAAGGGGTGCAAGAGCAAATTTTGCTTAGATTTTGTTGCCCAAAGTCAATTTCGACCGTTAATGGCAGGCAATATACGTCAAAAGAATTTAAAAAATTGCTTGAAAATGCCAAAATACGTCACAGGCTCACGCCTCCGTACTCACCGCAATGTAATGCAGTTGAGAGGGCAAACCGTACTGTAAAAACGATGATTAAATAGTACATCACAGGTTCTCAAAAGAATTGGGACGCCCACATCTCGGAAATTGCATTTGCATTTAATATTGCGCATAGTGAATGCACCTATTGAAAGATCTTACGTAAGATTTTTCAATAGCGAGCTCGATTCGTTCAAGGTTGCGCGCATATTGAACGAGGCAACGTGGGGTTGCAACGAGCGTATTGAGCTCGTTCGCGAGTAGTGTTTCTGGACGTATTGAGTCCAGAGACAACGGGATTACCTCGTCCTACCCCATAAAGAATTCAGACTGATACAAGATCAATAAAATAAATTAATATAAAATAAATTGAGAAATAATAACTTAACCTTTTCAGGCACACTTTTTCTGTGTGATAAAGTCGCTTAAAATTCTTACTCGAGGTTTTTTATGGTCGCTGAAAACGAATATGAAGTCAAAAAATCGAAATTTTAATTTCAAGATGGCGGAACTAATTTGTCAAAAATAACCATATTGACTAAAAAACTATTACTTAGGATTTTTTAAGGTCGCTGAGCAAGAATATGATTTTAAAAAAATTGAAATTTCCATTTCCAAGATAACGGATACGGCGCATCAATATGGCGCATCCAATCCAAACAATTCGTAAAAATAGTTTTTTACTTTAAAAATGAGAACGAAAGGATTTTTGAGGTCGCTGATTACGAATACGACACCAAAAAATCAAAATTTCTTTTTCCGACGGACGTAAAAATTTAAAAAAATCAGGATTCTACTTTGAAAATTTAATTGAAGTTACTTTAATATTTAATAATTATTTTAATAATTATTTTTTTATTGTTTATTATCAATAGAAACTTTGAAAATTTTTACTTTCAAAATGGTGACTCTAAGATGGTAAGTCAAAATAATAAAAAAACTACTTTGGTTTTGAAAACTATTACACGAGGGTTTTTGTATTCTATGAGCATGAATATTTAATCTACAAAAAATAATTTTGTGTATCAAATATAACAGTTTTTTGGACATAATACATTGTGGTTCTATATTCAAAAACAATTGTAAATTTTATCAACGCATATTACTATTGTTGTATTCTTCTTATGAATAAAAAGGTGTTTTAATGTTTTGTTTGTATTAGTATTTTGCATATTCTTTTTGAAAATTACAAGCAGTTTATTTTCTATGTGAATTATACAAATACTCATTTTCAAATTTTTCTCGAGCATGGTGAAAAAAAAGTCTATTGAAAAAAAAAAGATACCGAGTGGTCCATAATCAGATGACGGATTATACTTGTCTGATCTTAAAAATGGTGATGATAATGCTTCAGATTTGATCAAACGTAATGATTCTCATGAAAGTGTTATTGGTAGTAGACAAGCTATATAATACCACAGAAGAAAGCAAAGACGAAGGTAAAAATACATCAAATGAGAATACTGAAAAATGGAATAATGAGTCTTTGATAAAATCTGGTGACCCATTCACGAGTTTGTTTCAAACATTTCAGACAATGCTATAACTCTGTTAGATATATTTTTGTGTCTATTCCTACATGATCTTTTGGATCAGATAGTTGAGCAAACAAAATTTGTATGCAATACAAAAACAAAGTAAACAGGAACCTGCAACGGAAGACGAACTATTTATTTTTTTAGAAATCAATATTAGATTTTTTTTTTAGATTTTTTCTAAGCAACATTCGTCTAAATGATAACATAAAGGAATCCAAAATAGGGGAACCCGGTTATGGTAAACTATATAAACTTAGGCCTCTAATAAATGAGCTCAATAAAACATTCAAACAATGCTGGAAACCGGGAAAATTTTTATCAGTTGTTACGGAACGTAAGTCGGACTCGCGAATACTAGCGTCAGCAGTATAACGCGGCCGAGCAATGACCGATGTACACAGGCAAATCACGCCAATGTCATGGAATTCGCGCTATCGCAAGAGCCTGCGATCAGCCGAATTCATAGCCGAAAAGTAGACCGCCTCCTCCCCCTCATAAAGCGAAGAGTATTTAAAGATCAACAACAAGGCACATGGGGCTTGACAAGTACATCGTAACACGGCACGCTACGGCACGCGACGACATCCGATCCATTGCTATCAACGTTACCTGATTCCGCACGATCCCGGCGTAATATCTACTCGACTCTCTCTCTCATCTACCCGACAATAAACAACGTGTTACAAGTTATCCAACGTCTTATTTCTTTAATCATCTCGCGTACTTCGGTACGTTGAGGTAATAACGAAAAAGAACCCCGGAAGGTTCGACGGTGATCCACTCTATTCGAAATAGAAAAACCGTAACACAGTAGATGAATCTGCGATTAAATTCAAAGGGCAAAGCGCTATGAAACAATATTTGCCAAATAAACCCATAAATTGACAATTTTCATCTGTTACCCAAAGCCCTGCGCGTCTCCCCACCTGATACGCAGGGTGATGGAATGTTTATGGGGGTTTGGGGTGTAAGGAGGTTTTTAATTCCCTTTCAGACCAGTTTTCCTAACATTCAACACTTCACGACTACTCGACTGCAGCTTCTCTCTGTTTCACCGCATTACTCCGCTTCACTGCTTCTCTACCTGAAATCTACAAACCTCTACCTCTCTACCTCACTTCCTCCAAGGTCCCGTGTAGGAATTTTAGAAGGAATCTTATGGGATTCTGATAAGGAGTCCCCAGTTCTCATGCGAATCCCACATGGAGTCCCCATCAGATTCTAATAAGCAAATGTCTCGTTTTGGACCTACGAATCGCATATGGAATCCTTACGGGAATCCCATACGGATGTCACATCATTTTCCTGGGATTTTCTATTTCTATATTTACATAATTAATAGCCTAATATTTAGTATAATGTTGTTTATTCTATTACCTACATTAATTTTAACGCACATTGCATTAAATTTCAAGTACAAATACAGGAAATTTAATGCACATGAATCTTATTTGTAATTCATGCAGTTTAGCAAATTTTAACGTTAAGTGACATTTAAATTCAAAGGCTTTATGATTGCATTTAAAAAAAAAATTATCCGATTTGAATTTGAACCTTCCGCGTACAAGTCTTAACTTCTAGACCATGTACATTCAATGAAAAATTTTTATTTTACAAATTTAATTTTATGTAGAATTTAAATTATATTTTAATTCTACTATAATTTATTTTAAATTGATAATACAAATACAAATAATATATTAAAGATCGGCATCCACGTTAAATGAAAAAACTTTTCTTTTGATGAGATTCGAATCTGCGACCTTCCGATTGAGAGTACACCACCTAGTCCACTTGACCACGAGTCCTTGTTCTTATATTACATTTATTTCGCACTTAAGATGAATGAACTCCAATTCGCAAACGCCGCCGTAGTGAGTATTAAATAAGAAAAAACTGTTATTATTAAACAATAATTAATTATTCTACAAAACTTATATTAATCAAAAAATATTGTGTACAGTCGTCGTATACCAGTGCACATGCGGATACCCTATGAGATCCGAATCAGATATCCGCATGCGACTGTAGCGCCAGTGTTTCCAAGTTTTCACACTAGGGAATCCTGACGAGATCCGTATCCGCAATAAACGCCTGCTCCGACGCTCAAGCAATTTGCGCAGTCCTCATCGGATCAACATTAGATTCATATTCGATTTCCTCATTTAGGGATAACGTACGGAAATCTTACCGGATCCGTACTAAAAGATGGGGACGACGTGAGGATATTCCTACATGGGGTTCTTGTTGAGCGCCAGGCTCCTTGCAGAATCCGCCGGGTCATGAATGCTACGGTCCGGCTAAATTCTTCTTTTCCCAGGGTATGGGTTTTTCCAGACCGCCACAAGCGGGTATGAGTGGATGCCCCACCATGACGACGCAGATTTAGCTACTCGCTCGCTGCTGCCAGTGTTCACAAATGCTCGCCGAAATTATCTTTGACCACCCCCTTACCGAAACACCCACGACACTTAGAAATAAAACACAAAGGCGCGTGGATTTTCTCTTTCAGAGGGAGTACTCCAAGAGATTGTGCGCGGTGATCACCATCTTCCTCAGATCTTCTGACCTTGCACGAAGTCTAATTCCCGACTACTACTACTCCTAACAACTCTAATTTTTAGCGATACTTTCAAGTTACGTCCGGTTGCTAAGCTAGCTTTCGGCAGAATGATGCAACTTCGCGTAAATCCTCGTCGCCGCGATGCTAACCATTAATCGCTCTCACTCGCTCTTACACCGATTTATGGCGCGTTTCACTCCCTCTCCAGCGAGGTCCGGTTACTTTCACGTCGGCCTGCTTCCGCCCGCATCGCCGATACTCGTTTCCATTGGCTGACGTCAGTCAGTACCGCCATGCACACGTGTTTATCCGAGTGCGACCGTGAGTCCGATTATACGCATTGCACGATCAAATTACTGTCCGTCAAATTGGCGGCCTGTTCGACTCGCGTAGTCGGCCGGTCTCCTCGCGCTTTGCTGCTTAGGGCCGAGGAGGGATTCAATAATGAGAAGGTGACTGAGGAGGGTATGCGCGGAAGGGGGAGGAGGGGGGAGGAGATATTTAGGTCTCCATTTTAGCCTTATATCTCTATAATATAAGAGGATCTATTTTGATCCAATAAAAATATTGATCGTAATAAACCGCAATTTGGTTATTTCTGAACTATAATTTTTAATTAGTATAAATGACTTCAAAGTAAAAAATATTAAAATGTATTTATAAGTTTCTAATCGGTTTTAAAAAATTAAAGTCTAATCAAAAATATCAAATCAACCGACCGAGCGTTAGTGAGGGAGGAATCGCTGCTAGTACTATATTAAAATGTTTAAGGATTTTTTCCGACCGTGTTCTAGATAGACAATTCTTGCAAGTAATTGAACCATTGATTCCTCTAAATTGCAAGTGCATCATAATGCATTTTTCCAAATGCGTAATGGGCTCTTCTACAGACAATGTTCCATCGTTCTGACGGCGTTCCCGGACAGCTGGACCTCGTCTACAGGAATAGTTCTCTATCTTTTTTGATAGTGTTTTCACACTATTTTTGAAATAAATACCTCGGTGTATTCTTTTAGTGGTATCCCCGATAGATCAATTCCATTTTCTTTTATTAGATATCTTGCAAGAGGTCCAGAGAGTTGCATCAAATGCATCATTGTTGTCATCTAATTTAATATCATTTATTATATATTTACATATTTATATTTAAAATATTTGCAATATTTATTAACAAGATAACAATATGTTTTATATAAGTTTCTTTATTATTGTCTGTTATTCTATTTCTATTTTTACATTTACTTTTTATTTAAAAATTTTCAAATTGTGATTGCTCATAATCCTTGAAGGTGTTACAACTTTTTTAAATGATTGACCTTGCAATGTATTAACTGTAATAGCATTTGCAAGATTTATTGGAAATTGTTTTCTTGTCGTATGAAATGGCATTCTATCGATGACTGCCTGCAAATATTTTTGCTAAAATATTAAAGTCTTGCATTCTTTCTTTTACTAATCATGTATCGCTGCGTAATGTGTTATTTTCTTTTATTTATTTATACCAGTTGTTACATATAGTGTCAATTACAAAAATTGATCTGTATATATATATATAAGATATTAAAAAAATATAACCCAGCAGAGGAAAAGCTTTCCTATACGCTGACAGGCTTGATATAAGTTGTTTATTTAGTTTCGATAACTTCCCCCACTATTGTGGGGGTACATGTGTTTTTGTGTCAGTGTGTATTTCATTGACAGTTAGGTGGATATTTGACAGGGGGGGGCAGGATCTTGAGGCCCCCCTCCTTTGTGACATTGTGCCCTCTGGCTTATTTAACACACTAAATAAATAAACAATCATACGTAAAAAACATTTAAAGAAAGACAAGATTAAACAAATGAAAGAATTTAAGGGGCGAGAACCCTACTACTTTTTCACGCCGGTATCCGGGGGGACAGCAAGAAAGTACAATATTTTAACTAGTCGTTGTACTGTCTCACCCCGGATACGTGCTCGACGTAAATGTTGCGCGACCAGCGAATGGTATCGTTCACCATCAGGCTCCTCATCATCCTCGCGTAGTTACGGTTCACGTTGAGGAGCCCTAAGGTGTGCTCATTCGCCGGATCCCAGGCACCGAGTGAGCCGATGAGGAATGCGCCTACCTTGACGTCGTAGCCCTGGCGTCTGAGGTCCTCCGCCAAGGGATGATACTTAGATAGTTTTTCATCCCTTGCTTCATCGAACGCACCTTGACGGTTCTCAAACGGCACGGCTACGTCGATTATGGTTATCCTCTTCCCGACCTCGTCACGAATGACCAGGTCGGGCCTGAGGCCGGCGTTCTCCCCCTCGGCCCCCCCGACGCGCCTGTTCACCGTGATGGCCCCGGTCGCGTGGGTCGCCTTAACGAGGCGGTCAAGAATAGCGTCGTGCCTCCTCGTGATGGCAACGTAATGAGGGCGGCAGTGATTGATCACGTGCGGGAGGGTTTCGAGGCCCGCTCCGCATTTTCTGCAGCGCTTGTCTCCACCGGTCTGCCAGCGTTTTGTCGCATTAAGCGGCAAAACGTCGAGGCGAGCCCGGTGGATAAAGCGCCACTCTGCGAAGCGCGTAAACCGACCCGTGCGGAGGAAGTGATTGCTCACTCCACTCCGCCCGGTGACCTCATACACCTTGCCTTGGTCTTTTTTGGCAAGGAGCCTCTCCCGGTAGTGGTCAACCAGCGCCGCTCTCAAGCGCCTCACCACTTGCGCACGCGCGTTCGGAGGCACGATGATCCTCCTACCACCCGCACCACGGCACTCCAACACGAGTTCCTGCAGCACAGGTGTCCATCCCCACCTAAGAGAGAGGGTTTCTGACATTCTCCGCGCGGCATTCCGAGCTCTTGACCACAGGGAGGTGGTGTCGCTGGATGGTCTAGCGAACTCCCCTTGTGTGTCGCCAGACAGGTACCGTGCGAGGTCTTCTTCGCTAGCAGGCCGGCCAAGGCGTTTAGAAACCGTGTCCCGCAGCGTGGACATGGCCAGCGCACTCACGACCGTATCCCTCGCTGTGAGCATTTTGAAGGCATGTACGATCGTGAGTATGTCGGCCATGTCCGCGAGAGGGAGGAGACCCCCACCGCCCATGGTGGGCGGGAGGAATACAACCTCCGCACTCGCTCGCTGCGGTAGGTTCATCCACCCCTTAGCTAGCCGCTTCAACACTCTGTCGGCTTCACTCAAGGGGCCCTTCTGCACCTGTGAGCCCCTCAGGCAGAAGTCCATGCGCGGCAAGATGAAAGTTGCCGCGACCTCGAGCTTCTGCCACGGTGCGAGCAGAGAGCGGTCCACCTAACGCAGGTCTTCCACCAATCCCTCTATGGCGGCGACGGGCGTCTGCACCACCTGGTATCCGGTCGGTGTACCGAGGTGTTCGTATGGCTCCCCCGCGGCCAGTGTGCGCATTACCTCACCCTGGATCTCGAACTGCGTCTGCCTGACTCGCGCTGCACCCCTGCCTTTGAGGTGGAGAGTGGCACATTTGGCAGGGTTGAAGCGGAGCCCCACAGACGCAGCTGCAGACTCCACGGCCCTAAGAAGGGCCTGCATCTGCTCCACGGAGGCAGCCAGGAGCGCCGCGTCATCAGCATAAACCAGGTTATTATGGCACTAAAATTACTACACATACTAAACTTATTCTAGTAGAGAAGAAAGAGAGAAAGGCGAAAAATGAAAATGCTAGTTATGGGGGCCTTGTAAGTGAGTGCATAGTCTTCACGCCTAGTAACATCGTTACTAGGTAAAGAAAATTTACTACAATTTGCAAGTCCCCCAGTCCACGTTAATGCTGTGCAATTATGTTTTCATCTCCAATATCTAGTGAGTATTGAGGTGGCTTTTGTGAACATCTCGTCTCTGTCTCTTTCAAAGTTATTTAATCTCTTCGGGCAAGTGAGCTCAACAGCACAAGTGACTCTGTAGTGCGGGATTATTTGCTTATGTTCATTGCTAGAGAAGCAAATGCAAGAGGAAGTGACAATAATTCCATCTAAATTAATAATATCTAAGTTCTTGTTTTGTCTCGAAATCGGCTGCACAGAATTTGTAATGGTTTGTGTTCCTCTATTGCCTCTGTGAACATATAGGTATGCTTTATTATTTCCTAAGTAATTGATATCCCCATACGACATTCTAGTAGCTTTTGATTCTGTTATTTTAAATTGATTTTTGCTTGCGTTGTACTCTGCTTTCTTATCTATTTTTGTAAAAACTACTCGAATGGAATGGTGTGATAATTTACAATCATTTAGTTTGATGAGTTCATCTTCAGTACCTGATTTTGCAGTTACAAAATGTATGTGTTTAATTCCATTAATTTGGGGATATTCACATCGGTCACATTTAGTTTTATTTTTAATGACTTTTTGCGTAGTCATTTTTGGTGGTTTATACTCTGTGTTTTTTATTATGGATTCTGTTAATTTAGTTATTGTGATGATTAAATTTGCATTGATGATAGACATTTTTTCCCAATTGTATTTTGACATTCGCCTATGTGTTCTTTTGTCGTGTTGATTGCATTTACCCTGTGTACATATATATGTTCTAATGACTTGTATTAATTTTACTTTTTTCATCTGCTCTTCATGGACTTGCAATGTAAGATCAGATTTATCTGTTTTCTTAACTTGTAAAAGATAGTTTGCTATTATAGGGTTTATATTAGTACTTTTGACAGTTGCAGCAATGATGAGTAATTTATTTTTTGACAATCTATTTTGTTCTCAATCATTGATTAGTTTTTATCCATTCCTTAATTTTTGTTTTAATGATATTTATATTTTACAAGTTTTTGAGGTTGTTGGTTATTCATACTGAGAGCAATAATTTTAAAATCTCTAATTTTTTTGTTATTTTCTATTAGGTAATTAATGTTTGAGTTTTTGTTTGTATTTTTGCCTAATTTGTTGTTAATTAAATTCCATAGTTTTTTAGAATTATTTGCATTTGATTGTAATTGTTTTTTGTCGAAATCTTCCTTTGCTTGATTGATACTTTTATTCAGCACTCTGGAGTACTTGTTATAAATATCCTTTTTTTTTTTTTGGATTTATTCAAAGGATCTTTTTTGTACCTGTTATATAATTTCTCTTTTTTATTGCACGAGATTATAATAGCTTTGGTGATCCAGTTTTTTTCTTGGTTTCATGTGTTTCTTGTTTTTCAAATTTTACTTCGTTATTTTTATTGTCACGTATATGTTTATACAGGGTGGGGAAAAAGTATGGAAACCCCTAGATTTCCGTCAAGGCTTGGTCAAATATAAAATAACCAAGGTCAGACGTAATGTAACTTCCAACGAGGAGTTTGGTGGTGACTCTGGATTTGACCTTGAACCTCATTTACACGGTCATTTCAAGGTCAGGTTTATTTTTTTAAATAGGAACCCCTATTTGTTACATCGGAAACGGAAAGAATGGAAAATTCTACGTTCAGATATGTATCAAAGTATGTGGTGAGCATAACCTCTAGAGGGCGAACAGAGGTCACATGAAACTCATGTGATTTTTAATTTTTTTTATATTTTAAGATTTTCTTGCATACAATTTTTTGTAATTTTAACATTCTACATGGTTGACACACTGAGTTTTATTTGACCTCTGTTCGTCCTCTAGAGGTACATATCCGAACGTAGAATTTTCCGTTCTTTCCGTTTCCGGTGTAAAAAATAGGGGTTCCTATTTAAAAAAACAAACCTGACCTTGAAATGACCTTCTAAATGAGGTTCAATGTCAAATCCAGAGTCACCACCAAACTCCTCGTTGAAAGTTACATTAGGTCTGATCTTGGTTATTTTATTTTTGGCCTTGACGGAAACCTAGGGGTTTCCATACTTTTTCCACACCCTGTATACAGCTGGAAGGCTTCTACTATTACATTCATTGACTCGGCTTTATTGTTAACAAATGTATGAAAAACTCTACATTTTTCTTTGAAGTTTATGAAATTTCTTGTATTAATATTATGTTCCAACCCATTATTATCTTTAAATGTTTTATCGATATTTATGATGTGAGAGGGAGAATGATGGATGTATCCTTCCTTGTAGTTTGTCCGGGGTTTTAACCTCTCTCTCACAATCGTTGGGTTTTTGTGTCGTGTGTCGCGCCTCTACACGCACGCACCACTGCACCCACTACTACTATTCTCTTCACGCTTCACTGCTTGACTACACTTTACTGCTCCACTGCTTCTGACCTGAAAACTTCAACCTCTTTACCTCGATACTTATGCTAATTTGTTGAGCGCCAGGCGCCTTGTAGACGCCGCCGGGTCACGAACTCCTTGCTCCGGCTGAGATATCTTTTCCCAGGGTACGGGGTCCTCCCGAGACTACCACGGACAGGTGGCAAATGGCTATGCTCCTTCAACGACGCGGACTCAGCTTCTCACTCGATGTAGCCGGTGCACTCACGGTTTGCTGAGAATCAGCCTCACCCACCACCTTACAACACACCCAACACTTAGAAATCAAACAAAAAACACTTGCGACTTTTTTCTCAAAAATATATTGCCTCCTGGCTTGGGGAAATACACTTGTCGCTGGTATGTGTGCGCGGCGCGGGCTTCGGTCGCGGGAATCTCGGGGGAAAAATACAATAGTTATTTTGGAAGGAAAACCCTTGAGAGGGTGTACGCAGGGCTCACCGTCTTGAAATACTCTTCCGTTCCTAACTACAACTTCTTCTCAACTTCTACTCTTCACGACTTGTTAATCTCAGAAAAACTCAAGAAATGCGTCCGGCTGCGAAGCTAGCTTTTGGCTGAATGGCGTGGCGTCGCGGAAGTCTTCTTCGTCGCGACGCTAGCCCTTATTCCCTCTCACTCGCTCTCACTGATTTCATACGCTATTACCTTCTCAAAGGGTGTTCTCCGCGGTCCGCGTCTTTCCGCGCCGATCTACTTCCGCCCGCACCGACGATACGCGAGTTGATTGGCTGACCGAGGTTAAAGCAGCCACCCGATATCGCCTACTTTGATCGCGAGCGCGAGTTAAATTCGAGCGTGGCGCGACGAAATTATTGCGCGTACATTGGCAACCTGCTCGACTCGCCGAGATCGTCAAACAGCGCCAGTTACATTACGCACGCAGTCGGCCGCTCTCTTTCTCCCCGCGCTTCGCCGTGCTTCCCCTCTCTCTCGCACACTAATTCTTTCTCTGTGTGTGTGTGTGTGTGTGTGTGTGTGTGTGTGTGTGTGTGTGTGTGTGTGTGTGTGTGTGTGGTGTGTGTGTGTGGTGTGTGTGTGTGTGTGTGTGTGGTGTGTGTGTGTGTGTGTGGTGTGTGTGTGTGTGTGTGTGTGTGTGGTGTGTGTGTGTGTGTGTGTGTGTGTGTGTGTGGTGTGTGGGTGTGTGTGTGTGTGTGTGTGTGTGTGTGTGTGTGTGTTGTGTGTGGTGTGTGTGTGTGTGTGTGTGTGTGTGTGTGTGTGTGTGTGTGTGTGTGTGTGTGTGCGTTGTGTGTGGTGTGTGTGTGGTTGTGTGTGTGGGTGTGTGGTGTGTGTGTGTGTGTGTGTGGTGTGTGTGTGTGTGTGTGTGTGTGTGTGTGTGTGTGTGTGTGTGTGTGTGTGTGTGTGTGTGTGTGTGTGTGTTGTCTCAGCTGACCGTCGTCGCCTTGGTTGCCTCGTCGCCAAGCCGTCGTCGTCTCCTGCTTGGCTCCGCTATCTTGGCCGTGGCGTGATCGCCTCCCGGTAGCGCGGCGTCGGTAACCTCCCGGCGGCTCGTGTACTCTCGGGCGGACGTCCACGCGCGTGCTCTCTCTCTCTCTCTCTCTCTCGCACGCATGGCTAGCTGGTGTGGTGACGCTCCACACCTGTCACTTTGGTGGGTGCTCTACCATGGACAGAGAAGCTCGACGTTAAATAAATTATTTAACGTCGACGCCTTCTCAGCCCTATGACCCTCCGAGAGAGAGCCGCATTACTCGTGCGTTAAGATTGTAATGCAAACGTCACAATGATTTTTATAATTGGTTTCTAAATTTTTGTTTTTTCCATTTTTATATTATTTTTCAGTTTATTGCACAAAATTTGTTCTATCGAATGAACACTAGCTTCATTCATACAAGTTAGTATGAGTGCGTCCTTATTTGTTATCACACTTTTAGTTTGAATAGTTTTGTCTTTTGTTAAATAATATGTTATTTCTTTTTTTAGGTTAATGTTGCTGTCATTTTTTTTTTTTTAACTATTAATTTTGGTATTCTTTTGGAATTTGTTATGTTTGTTAATTTTTTGTTATTATTTGTATTATTAGATCATTTTTTTCTAGTAATTCATTTAATAAATTATTTTTATTCTGAGTTTCTTTGTATAATTGGTTTAATAATTTGTTTTTAATTTTTAGTGCTTCCATTTCACTATAATTTTCGTATATTGTAGTTTCATGCTGACCTTCAATATTTTTTTCATGCACAATTTCCTTGATAATATTCTCTTTAATTTTTTCGCGTTCATCGAGTTTTAATTTTGCGATGAATTTGCGTGCCGTGTCACATAACGTATCATATGGCAGATTTGTAAAATTTGTAAAATAATAAATTTGGATGGTCTTGGCAAATTATGAATGAACTGCTAACGAATTGTATTGGACTTTCTACATTATATCTTGATACTATTTCATTTGTATGATAGAAATTTTCACAGATGAAACACACAACTGCTCCAACTTTTTGACTAGGAGGACACTTAAAGTTTTTATTGAGAGGAGGGTCGGGCGGTTGCTTACCTCCCGACGCCATGTTGGCGAATGAATTTAAATTTAAATTTTTGAGTAATATAATGAATATTCTAATATTTAAATTTAATGTATACAACTGAGATATACCAATATGGCGCCGGAGGAGAAGGAACCATCCGATACTCCTCTTGATAAATATTTGAAGTGTCATCCGAAAATCAAAGTGAACTTAGTGGTTGGCATAGTGTGTGGAAGTTTTCAACATACTAGTGAATTTGTGGCAAGATTGAACGCAGGAACAACTGGAAAACTCATTTCCAGCTCATTCATAATATGTCAAGATCATCCTAACCTCACTTACTCTACAAATGTGCCATATGGATCGATCGCAGAAGAGGTCTGGAAACTAATTGCACTTATAAAACAGGAAAATAGAGAATAAATAAAAAAGGAAACTCTAAATGAAATAACTCAAGAACAAGAAAATGCCATGAACATCACACAACATGATATACATGAAAAAACAATGTATGAAGAATATAGTAATAATGAATCTCTAATAATACAAAACACATTATTAACTGAATTAAACAAAGAATTAAAAGAAAAAAATGAACTGCTTACTGAACTGCTTAATAAAGAGAATTAGACACCAGAAAAAAATATTCAAGTTCCCAGCTTTTCAAAAGTATTAAAAAGAGAACAAATTAATACAATCCCCATCAAGAGAAAAGTGCCAAAATTAATAGTAAAAAGGACTGACATCAAAGATAAAACTAACTTAGAAAATACAATTTATAAACTCATAACAAGGGATAAAGCAATACAAACAAAAAATTTAATACATAAAAATAAAGACACAATAATTATTAATTATATGAATATAGAAATTGTTAACGCAGTGGAAAAATCATCAAAATAAGAACTTAAAAGTAATTTTAAAATTGAACAAGAACAAATAAAAAACCAATAGTCAAAGTGGTTAATATTGATGAAAATTTTAGTAACAATAACGTACCCAAGATATTTTGGCAAAACAGAGCAACTAAAGTTACAACGGTCGGTATACACAATCAGAAAACATAGAAATGAATCGGTAACGTCATTACCAACTAAGAGCCCACAAGAATTAAAAGTTTTAAGTATTGAAGAGGAAATATTGCAAAACCAAAGGAATTTTGAGCAATTAGATAAATTAAACAACTACCTACAATATAATAACGAGATAATCTCTTGTTTAAATATTAAAAGTTTTAATAAAAACATTAAAACTTCTAATATTAAACTTAGACTATTAGAAGATTTAATATTAGAAGTTTAAATGCAAATTACAATAAATTATTAGTTTTACTTAACAATTTAAAAATTAACCCTGTTACAATTATATGCACAGAAACTTGGGTACTAAAAGATCAATAATATCAATAACTATAAGATATACTACAATTATAGTGAAATAAACAAATCCGACGGTAATGTAATGTATATCAGAGAGGATATAGAGGAAACCACAGAAATAATTAAGATTAACAATTTAAAAATCATAAAAACCAAAATAGATATAGAAAACAATAGAGAATTAGTAATTTAGATCCCATGACCTACATAAGACTGAATTTCTAACGAAAATCAAGGAATTAATAAGAATAAACAAAAAATATAAGAACGATATAATAGTCGTAGATTTTAATGTCGACCTATTTAGCCAAGAACCAATAGAACAAGTTTTCGTTATAACACTCTTGGAAAATGGTTATTGCTCGGCATTTAACACAATTTAACAGACCGTCAAATTGTGTGCGTTCAAAAACATAAAATTATAAAGCAATAGTACTTGAGACTTCCTTCAACGACTATTACACAATATTTTTAAAATCAAAAGTGAACAGATTTGAAACTACTAAGAATAAACTACATAGTTATGAAAAAATCGATTATTTAAAATTGAAAAATTGTACAAATTCAACAAATTGGGATGTAACACAACAAAATACTGACCCAAATAAGGCTATAAATAATTTAAAAGAAAAAATAAAAAATTGTGTTAACCTAACAAAATCTACTAGCAAAAAAAAACAGACCAAGAAATAGTTGGATAACAAAAGGCATTATAATATCATGCAACATGAAAGAAAAATTATACAAAATATGGAAGAATGATAAAAAATAATACAAAAAAATTAAATTATAAAAACTATGAAAAAATGCTGACTAAGATCATAAATAAAGCCAAATTTGAACACGATAAAAACTTCGAATCGAAAAAAATCTTGATAACCAAAGAAACCTTTGGGAAATCATAAATAACAAAATTGGAAAAAATAATAACAAGAACAACGATATAGCCTACATAAAAACAAACGAAGGAAAATTTACTGATCCAAAGGAAATAGCTGAAAAACTCAACAATTATTTCAGCTCCATAGGTAAACAATTACAAGAGAATATAACTCAACCAACTCACTGCAAAATAAAACTACCTGAAATGAACCAAAAGAGTTTTTATATTAAACCAGTTTTACAGGATGAAGTCAAAAAATAGTACATAATATGAAAAATAAAAATGGAGGTATTGATGAGATTAATTCTATGGTACTTAAGAAAATCATTAATAATATTTCCAATCCATTAACTTAACTAAACCAATAAATAAAGCAAAAGAAAAATTTTTGCAAAATAATTATAGACCTATATCCCTAATATCAAACATAGCCAAAATTTTTGAGAAATTAATTCACAATAGATTGATTGACTTTATTGATAAAAATAACCTTCTATCAAATAGACAATATGGTTTCTGAAAAAAACTTAGTACTATACATGCACTTAACTTTATAACCAACAAAATTTATAATAACCTAGATAAAAGTAAACCTATTGCAATTGCATTTCTAGATTTAGCCAAAGCCTTTGACACAGTTGAACATCAGATTTTACTAGACAAACTATACAATAATGGAATTAGAGGGAAAGCACCCAATCTGTTAAAAAACTATCTCACTAATAGAAAACAAAGCGTCAAAATCAAAGGTAAAACCAGTAATTTCTATACAATATATATAGGAGTCCCACAAGGAACCATATTAGGGCCTTTGTTTTTTTATAATATACATAAACGACCTACTATGCACTTTACGAGAAGATTAACAAGAGAACTGGATTAATGAACTACTAGAAGATCACATCATATCGAAGGAAGTAGAGGAACAAATGAACAGATACTTACAAAAAATACCCATCTGGCTTGCACTCAACAAACTATCTTTAAACGTACAGAAAACAGTATACGTGGAATTTGGTAACTAAGATTTGGTAACTATAAGAGTACACCGAAAAACTTGAACATCAAGATCCAGAATAAAACAATAAACAGAGTTGAAAAAACTAAATATCTAGGACTGTAGTTTGACAGTAACATGAAATGGGACATCCATACCATGAAACTATACAGTAACAAAAAATACTTAACCTACGTTTTTTTACAAATTATCTAAAATTATGCAAAAACGAACGTTATACATGATTTATTATGCCTTCTTTCATAGTGTTCTGACATACGGAATTATTGCCTCGGGAGGAGCCTGTAAAGGAAGAACAACTTGCCTTCAGAATCCTCAAACAAGATTATTAAAAATAATTAATAAAAACAATTTTGGAATTAAACAATACCTGCTTAATATAGTACAATCTTTTGAGTATAATGCCCTTTTACATCATTATAGTAAACTGAAAACAAATTACTTAAACTCCAGTAACAACACAAGAAATAAAAGCTTAAAGATCCTAAAAAGACAAAAAACAATTAGCTCTAAAAGCAGCTACATAAGAGCAATTATGCTATTCAACAAACTTCCAAACGAACTCAAGACATTAAACTATACTAGCGCAATAAAACGTAAACTAAAAGAATGGATAACACAAAATTGAAGAAAATAACTGAAAAATTAATAGATTGTGATAAAAATACACTAAATTATCAGATTCCACTTTGGAAGTTTAATGGAATCTGATTGATACAGAAAAACTAACACTACATATAAGAACATACATACATGTATGCGTACACGGAAAATTTAAGCAACACTTCAAAAGTGTTGTTCAAAATTATAATTGGAATATACTACAACAAACACAACCCAATCTTATTGGCTTTATTAAAAACATAGTTGAAGAAATTTCCAAAAACATTAAGTAACATTACCCATTCCAATCAAACATAAATTTAATAAACTGAAATGTGAGGATTGTCACTATCCAATAATTAAAGGAATAAAACAACAACACTTTATTAAGTCAAAAGAAGAAACTACAACTGAAGATTTAAAAATAATGCATACACTAATTGAAGAGATATTTACAAATATAAATAACAAAGCTATGACCAACACAGATAGAATATTAAGCAAACCATGCCCTACCCCTCCAGGAAAACCAACTAAACAAACAAACAAATATTTTATATTTTGATAGAGATTTAATAGTATACAAACATTCATAAATTCCATGCAACCAATTTCGAAACAGCAAAAAAAACCAAGACATAATAGAGGTAGATGGCATAGTATTTATGGCAACCTGCAAATGTAACTCTTCAACACAACATAAGCAAATGTTCCCGCATTATCGAGTGACTTGTGCATCTGGGCTAACATGTCCCAAAAGACTTAACAATTTTGAAAAAGAAGTTTATAAAAGAAGTAGGAAGGCCTCGACAGAAATGTATACCGAAGCTAGTGCAATGCTTATAAGATATTGGAGATAACTAATAACAAAAAAAATTTTAGGATTTAGCAAATTATTGCGAACTGTTTTTTACCTAGAAACTATGTTACTAGGCATTAAGACTGCTGGATATATTTGCTAAATACACTTTTTGCTAAGAATTTTTTTATCCCCCCTTTTTTCTACTTTTAAACTTTTCATTTAATTATTTGTTCTCTTTTGTTTTTTTTATCTTTCTCCCTCTTTTTTCCTCTTTTTTTCTTTCTATTTCTAGTTGTTAAGTTTTTAGTTTTAGATTGAGCCAGGCCAGCGCGCAGGAAATTACTTTCCTCTGCTGGGTTACTATATGTGACTGTTAATTTAATCAATTATTATAATTGTTTTTTTTTACAACTGGTTTTAATAAATAAATAAATAAAATAAAAAATAAATATATACAACTCAAATTTAATATTTTGTCGAATCATCTAATATTACGCATGTACTAAGAATACACTGAGCAACACAAACATTATGATCAAGATAATAATATTTATTGCAGAATTTATGAAATGGAAAGAAAGATGAAAACTCCTGCAAAATTTCAGTATCCCTGTTTTGAAACCATTCATTGGTTTTCTGCAAAGCGATTGTTAAAAGAATTAAAAGATATTAATAGCGAAGAAAAAAAATGTCCTCCCTATTTACTTCAAGGAATTAAAGCTTTGTTGAGTATACTTAAACAATGGAATACGGATAAAGATGTAAGTATAAATTTATTAACTATCATTCCACTCAAATACACGGTGATCAAAAAAACACAACTGCGCTATTTTCTCGAGTGTTTTTTGGTCACCGTTTTAGCGATGTAAAAAATTTCAAAAAGTAACGTTTAACCTATTATTTTTATAATATATAAATGTCTAGGCAAATTCTAATGTCATAAACACTTGGAAAATTTTTATTTTTATCGTTATCCAATTGATAATGCCGTCTGAAATAAACTTTTTTTTTTAATATTCACAGATTTTTTACTCAAAAACTATGGATTTTCATAAAAATTTTTTATTTATCGAAAAATCGAAATTTCGAAAAACGTCTTTAAAAAATCTGAAAAAATTGGGAGCAATCTTTGATAAATTCTAAGAGATTTTTGTTTTTTACAAATGTTTTTTAAAAGCTTATAGTTTGAAAATTGTTGTAAATTTCCCTTTGCCTTTACTGTTTTTTTAAAAACTATAAGATTTAAAAATAAATTGCACATTCACAAAAATATCGAATACACGCTTGTTTAAGATTTTTGTGGAATTGATTTAGGATCATGGTAGTTACAGTGGGCGGGGTGTTAAACAAATGACTAGTTGCACTGACTGACCTTTATTGTACTGAGCTCTGCGCATACAAGCATACCTTAACCACGCAATGGGGAGGTTCGTAAATCTTCAGTGGTGAACAGAGATCCAACTGGAAAGCACTGAGCGGGTGATGACACGATGAGCAGGGAGAAAATTCACATAGGTCTTGAAGTGCAGAATTAGGCATCCATCCGGATCAAAAAGCAAGCAGGAAGAGTCTAAGCTTACGCCGGAACGCTAAATTGGCGTGCGAGGACACCTGAGCGCGCACACATGATGTTGGCGGGTAAATATGGAGCACGCGCGATTCAAAGATCAATCGCGATAAACTCTTTTTCTATACTCTGCACTTTATTATTGAGTTTACATTTTGCAGTTTATACATCTTTATTGCTGATCTGGCAGTGTACAGTTGTTCACTGCCACAATGAAGGCAAAATCAAAGCCCGCACGCAACTCAACGTCGTCAACGATGCGTCGACTGCGTATAAGTTTTGCGCGTACCCCCTAAGAATGTCTCGCTCGCGCTTTGGTCGATCCTTGTTGTCGATGATTCTGCCGCGCGCCGCAAATTCGCAGCCACCTGCACTAAGCAGGCGCCTGCTCCAGGCGGCGCCTCTACCGCTTTGCGCTCCAATAAATCTTCTTCATGTTCAGCAACTCTTACGGTTTTGACTCCTTGTCGTTGATGTCCATTTCTAAAAATAAATAATAAATAAATATTGCAACCTGGCCGCAACTGGTCCGCACCTACATCCTTTGATGAGGCTGCGTGCAGCAGCTAAGCGTTTTGCACACGTGCAGTGCCGTCCGTTATAAACGCCGAGAGATTCGAATACCCGGTTTTCTCGAGCTCAGCTGAGCTCGGGCGTGCGTTGAAATGGATCGCGAAAATACTCCGCAATAAATGTTCGGTTAGTTAAATGTCGCGGTTTGCGGAAAGGTTGGACATGACCGGAAAAATGAAACTAAAGATTGAAATAAATGTTAAGAGATTTATTTCTCCTCTCTCCTATCTTCTTATCTCTCCCACTGGACCTGTTGTTTAGAAGATGCCCTTTTTGCCACCTGGATCGATCGTCCCATGATGGGGCCAAATGCTCAAAAGTCGTATTTTATGCGCATTTTGGCACACATAAATCGCTCTTAGGTGCTTTTCACTTCTTGAGTAATTCCCTTCATGAAGAAATTACCCTCGATAGGGGTAGGAAAGCTAACACTGGCTCCAGCTGTTCTTGAATATCATAATTTTTTTAAAAATTCACGATTTTAGCTTTGAAGCTATAAAACTTCCTTTTTTATTTTTATTTTTATAGCAGACAGTACTACAAGTAATTGATAACTAAGTATAATAATTATCTCGAATAAAATAAATAAAATAATAAAACTTTGAAAAGAATTGCCGCAGCGCAAGTGTTTGATTCGTCCGAATTTCGTGCTCTTCCGCGTTAACCTGACCTTAGACTCTCTGCTCTCGACCGAACGTCGAACCTGCGACATTGCAACGCCAGCTTGCACCAACCTTTTTTCTACTCATCGTTTGCTTTTTTTTGTATCTGCTCAACAGTAAGCTCTTCTGCTCAACTACACGTTCTCCTGCTCAGTTATCTACACGTCCCAGCTCAACTACACATCAGCAGCTCTATGCTACACAATTTAAGGAACGTATCAGCCTCTACGTTAGCCACGTGGCGTGTAGAGGTTAGTCCAACGTACCGGTGAATCGTTTAAGTGCTCTTTCAAGCTCTTTACGCTAAAATAAATAAACGCTCAATTTAATTATTATTATTTTATAGCAGCTCAGTGTAATTTTCTATGATCCTCCGTCCGCTTGTGCATTTCTCAAACATTCTTTATAATGTAACATACAATTGGCCAGGGCTAAATACTGAAGTTGGCAAATATACTCCTCCATTTTTAAATGATGACCTTGGGATTTGTTAATGGTCATTGAATGTGCGAGTCTAACCGGAAATTGTCTTCTTGTTATGCAAAATGGTATTTCTTCAGATGATAGTGTCAACTTTATTCGTAGTATTATTAAATATGTGCCGTTTTGATTTCCCGTTATAATTTTCGTTAAAATTGTAAACTCTCTTAATTTTTTGATTACCAATCTTGTACCATTACATAAACCACTATTTAAACTAATATTTCTTAACAACATTGCAACTGATACTTTTTTTTAATCTCTTTTAAAATTTGTTGAAAAATTACCATTACCTACTGTGACGCGAAGTACTATCGTGTACCTGCGCGCCGTCGCGAGCCTCGAGAGGTAGAGATAGGCCGTGGCGCGCGGGAGCGGCGGCCATTTTGGAAGCTTGGGAGATTCTCTCGAGCCGTCGGCGACGACGGACAGGCGCGCGTGCGAGAAAGGAAAATCGGCGATTTTCCCAGGAGACGAGCGACGTAGCAGCGAGTGCGAACGAGGGTAGCAGCTTCAGACGAGCCAAAGCTGCGAATACTGTAAGTACCGCCCGACTAAACTTGTGAGTGCGGGCGCGTACCGGCGAGGAGTCGAGGAGCGCCTCGACTCCCTGGCGTCGAGCCTTGTGTAGCGAACGTGGGGAGCGTGTCCCCAGTTCACCGTTTCTCTCTCTCTCTCTCTCTCTCCTTAGCTCGCGGACGCGGACTCTCGTGCGGCGAGAGTCGCGGCTCTCGGATACGAGCCGCCGCGAGGTGCAACATCGGTACCTCGAGCACGGGCTCGAGGTCGAGTTCGCGATACGTCGCGTGGAACGGGTAAGCGACCCATTCCTTCGTGTGCGTGTGTACGTGTGTGTACACGCGGAGCAGGCAAGCGGCCTGCTCTCGAGCGTTACGTTTGCTTACGTGGAGCAAAGTTGTGCTCCGCGTAAACATCGCCGATCGCAGACCGCGCGCGGCTCCGCTCGGCAACACTCCGGAGTGTTCGGGGCAGTCGGCCCGCACGACCGACGTTTACTAACCCTCGCGGTCGCAATACTTGTAACTTTCTTTTACGGAGGCAATAAAGGCCTTCGAATTGCATTTTACTTGTCCGCGTTATTCATCCAAGTGATCCGCGGGACTACTCGGCAAACGCTTCTCATCCATAACCTCCCGGATACCGCCACTCTGTCGCAGAGCTGAGCAGCCGGTATCAGCTGTCGTCAAGGAGGACGACGGCCACGCGAACGCGAGAAGCGCGTTCGCACATCAGCACGCGAGTACAGGCGTACTCTCGCGTTGTACACGGGCCGCGGCGACGTGCGTTCGCCGTCGGGTGCTCGCGCGCACCCCAAGGTAAGGACCTCGAGAGGCACTCGTACGTGTCCCATTGCACCAATCTTGCGGAGGAATGTCTCCTCCGTGAGATGATAGGTCACAGGCAAACCCGTTACACTACATTTAAAAGCCAATTTTTAAATTAATTCTTTTATTTAGTTTTAATGGCATACATTCAAATTTTGTCCCCATCAGGTTTATGCACATAACGATTGTACACATAATATGTTGTGCACCATTAATTCTACCGTTAATATTGTTTACATTGCAAATAAGTAATATATTAAACATAAATAATAAAAAACAATTAATTATCAATGGTTGTGCTCTACATTTAAGTGCACGGTGTTATTTTACACATATTATTTGTGAAAAAATGTATTGTGCACTTAAATTTTATAGTTGTTTACTAATTTGTTATTCCGCAATCATTGAACACGAGGTGTGTTTATGCAGAAAAATCGTGCGCAAGCCAGCGTTATTGAGTAGTGAATTATGTGTATAAGTTAAAATGCACGCTTCACTGCGTTTCTAATTGATCATGTGCCCAAATCATTATGAACGAGTTCATATAATTCAGAAGGTGACATTGTCTGCACAACTTATTGTGCACAATTTTCTAATATCGTCGCAAGTAGAGAATGTACACAAATCGTTGCGCACGAGTTCATATTATAGAAAAATTGATGCCGTGTGCCCAATTTATTCTACACAATACGCTTGCGATGTCAACAGTTATTTATGTGCCCATATTATTGTGCACAATTTAATATAAATGTAATATTAATGTTTCGTAGACAACTAATTTTATACAATTGGCTGGTACTGTGCAAGTTGTTTGTTATTGTGCTCTTATTTCGTTTTATACATTTTTTATTGAAATTTGACCGGCCAAAGTTTTATAAAAAAGGAGAGATCGTATTATCGCATTCGGATTGCAATTCTATGCACCATCGCCATAGATACTTCTTAACTGCACAATCAGACGAACGACCGATTGGATCTCTTATACTTCTTTCGGTAACAGTGTTATACCTAAACTCTTTTTGGTGAGTTCACAGCTGATAGCAGCGGCAAAGTAAAACGCAACAGTGTTCTAACGGCCTTTAAACAGAAACGCACTCGCAACGTGTAATATTTTATATTCTTTGGGAAGGTAACACAAAATATACAGGGTGTTCGAAATGTTCCGGACCCCCCACTTATAACATAAAGTAAGCATTTTGGAAAAAAATGTTAAATACAAAAGTTGTTAAGTTTTGAAGGTTGAACTAAATGATGACCTTGGATTTGTTATTGGTTATCATTTTCAAGGTCATTTAAAGGTCATCTTCAGTTTTTTAAATAGGGACCCCTATTTTTTATTTCAGATTCTGAAAGAGCACAAAATTTTACATCTGGATATGTACCCACGTTATGGCTCAAAATGACCTACAGAGGTCATTTAGTGGTTAAATGATTATTTAGTAGCAGAAAGCCAAGAAATCCCGATTATTAAGAACTTTGAGCGTATCTGACCAATACTAAAGTAATTTGATTTTGCAAGACAAACTTTATGGTGGCGTTAAATTGACATTGCCCTTGATTTTCAAGGTCATTTGAAGGTTAACTTTAGTTTTCCAAATTAAGCCTCCTAGTTGTAATTCTCCATTTTGCACCAGCGCTAAATTTTGCATTAGGATTGTAGAAGGTGTAATTGACACTGGCGTAAAATAAGCCTTAGGCCAGACAACCACATAACTCGGGCGAGAAAATGATAAATAAAAAATGTCTAATCAAAATAAGCCTTAGGCCCAACAACTACATACCTCGGGGGGAAAAATGATAAATAAAAAAATGTCTAATCAAAATAAGCCTTAGGCCCAACAACTACATACCTCGGGGGGAAAAATGATAAATAAAAAAATGTCTAATCAAAATAAGCCTTAGGCCCAACAACTACATACCTCGGGGGGGAAAATGATAAATAAAAAAATGTCTAATCAAAATAAGCCTTAGGCCCAACAACTACATACCTCGGGGGAGAAAATGATAAATAAATAAATGTCTAATCAAAATGAGCCTTATTGCTCAGGCACGGGAGGTACAACTAATTAAGGTAACATCATGGGTGATCCAGCCAACTAAGGCAAGACCATCGGCGGCCCAGCCTACTAAGACAAGAACACTAGCGGCCCAGTCAGCTAAGGCAGGACTATCGGCGGCCCAGCTAACTAAATCAAGACAGTGGACTATTCGCCCAAACTGAATTTTTTTAAAATGTCGTTGACAGGAACTTTTTACAACAACTGTTCAAATTGTTGCCCATTAACAGTTTGGCAATGTACTAACCGATTGTAAAAGGCTGCAACAACATTTCGCAAGATTTGCTGAGGTATCAAGTCTATTTCATCAGTGATTCTTTGGCGTAATTCATCCAAGTCACGTGGTTTTATAACATAAACTTTATCCTTTAAGTATCCCCAAAGGAAGTAATCAAGAGGCGTTAGGTCTGGGGACCTAGGTGGCCATTCAATTGTACCTCTCCGCCCAATCCATCTATCATGAAATGTTGCATCTAAATATCGGCGAACATGAATACCGTAGTGTGCAGGAGCACCATCCTGTTGGAAGTAAATTTCGTCCAGATTTCCACCCGTTAAATTCCGTATAGCAGGTATAATTTGGTCTCGAAGCATGTTTTCATACATTGCAGCATTTAAATTACCTTCAATAAAGAAAGGGCCAAGTACTCTTCCATTAAATATGCCAGCCCAAACATTTACTTTTTCAGGATGTTGCGTGTGGTCCGCTCTCATCCAATGTGGATTGATGTTACTCCAGTATCGACAATTATGTCTGTTCACTGTTCCGCTTAACTCAAACGTGGCTTCATCAGAGAAAACAATGTTATTGAGGAGCAAAGGATCATCAGATATCATTTGCATCATTACATCACAAAACTCTACCCTTCTATCAAAATCATCTTCAGATAATTCCTGTACCAACTTTAATTTGAAAGGATGCCATTTGTTGAGTTTCAAAATTTTGTGCACAGATGCAGCTCCCATTTCATGCTGTTGTGCACAACGTCTGATGCTGCAATGGGGGTCCTCAATAAATGATTGTAATACGTCTAAGCTCTTTTCATCATTAGACGATGATTTGGATCTACCTGATTTAGGACGATCTTTAATACCACCTGTCTCTTCAAAACGTCTAATTGTACGAATTACGGTACTTTTGAAATAGGGTTGTTTTCTTCAACTCTGAATGTTTCATTGAATAAACGCTGTACCTGTTTGTAACCTCTCTCTTGATCACCCCACCCTCGCATCATCAACAAAGATATTCTTTCTCGTTCAGTAAGATGTGCCATTTTTCACTACGATTAAAAGTACAATTATTGAAAATTAATACAATTATCTGAATTTCGAAGTAAGAGAACTTCACTTAACTCTTGAAAACAGAAAAGTAAATAGGAGTAAACAATTGTTAATTAACAATTATAAATGAACTGATTCCTAAAAAGAATAGTGAGCAAAATCTTCTAAGGTACAAGTAACGATCCTGAAAATGCTATGAATCATGCGTAGAAACTCGTAACCCTTGCAAAAAATTATTGCAATAAAAACTGTTCATGTAAAACGGTTAGATTATTTTGCTTTTGAAATTAATAACCCCCAAGTGTCCTATGTAGATCATTTCGAGCCATGACGTGGATATTGTACATATCTCCAGACCTAAAATTTAATGCTCCTCCCGAATCCGGAATACAAAATGAGTCCCTTTTTAATAAGCTGAAGATAACTTTCAAATGACCTTAAAAATGAAGGCCAATTTTAAAGTGACCATAAACTTCGTCCTAGAAAATCAAATTATGTACTTTAGTATTAAAGTACGAAATTTATTTTTTCTTTTCGTCAAATACACCCAAAGTTCTTAATAATCGGGATTTCTTGGCTTTCTGCTACTAAATAATCATTTAACCACTAAATGACCTCTGTAGGTCATTTTGAGCCATCACGTGGATACATATCCAGATGTAAAATTTTGTGCTCTTTCAGAATCTGAAATAAAAAATAGGGGTCCCTATTTAAAAAACTGAAGATGACCTTTAAATGACCTTGAAAATGATAACCAATAACAAATCCAAGGTCATCATTTAGTTCAACCTTCAAAACTTAACAACTTTTGTATTTAACATTTTTTTCCAAAATGCTTACTTTATGTTATAAGTGGGGGGTCCGGAACATTTCGAACACCCTGTATACAGGGTGTACAAAAAATACCCTGAACGACTAGCATATCCGTGTAAGGAATCGAATTTTAAAACTTTTTTCCCCTTTGGCATTTTCGAAATTTTGGATAATTATCTAGTTATGATCCATATAAAACTTGATAAATTACCCAATGAGAGCGCAGGTAGACGGGGCGAAGGGAGCGAGGAGAGGCACACGGACAAGTACGCACACTCGGGTCTGCGAGCCACCCGAGCCGTTCCCTCAAGTAAGCCCCACCTACCAGCGCTCTCATTGGATAATTTATCGAGTTTTACATTGACCATACTTCAATATTTATCCAAAATTTCGAAAAATGCCAAAGGGGAAAAAAGTTTTAAAATTTGATTCCCTACACGGATATGTTAGTCGTGCAGGTTATTTTTTGTACACCCTGTATATACCATATTTTTTTTTATGCAGTGGGCGTAAAATGCCTATTCATATTGCATCGAGCAGTTATAAAATGGCAAAGTCTGCCATTGAGCGAGATACGGATTTACAAAGAAGAAGGGGGGAGGGAGAGCAGGTCTTGGTGGGGGTGCAGGGGACGAAGCCCCCGCCGGTGGGCTAGGGGGCGGAGCCCCACCCCCCTCCAAAAAAAAAATTGAAACTAAATTTTTTAATTAAAAAAAAAATTAAAGATAGTACAGTTGGGCCGCTTGCCCTTTTCGACGGTCGCTGTATTTGCTGACATTTACGATAGCGCGTTAGCGAGACAGTTCTACATTTAAATGCGAATTTTAATTTATTATTAGCACGAGAGAGAAATATTATTTTAATATTATTATACAAAAAATTTATTCATTGTTTTATTTCATAGTTTTTGACGTTTTTGTGATTTGCAGGAAAAAATATAACAAAAAGTTCTTTTTTTTTATGCAACATCATTTTTTTTAATTAAAAATATTATTTTTTTTAACAATGTAAATTTTTCATTTTACGCTCCGGGAGGTGTGAAACTGTCGTTTTTCGCCCAATGGGTTTGTTTAATTATGGGTAAAAAAAATTGACCTTGAAATAACCTTCAAGATCAACTCCGAGGTCAAATGCAAGGTCACCATTCAGGTCCTAGTTGAAAATTATGACGGTATGACCATAACCTTTTCAAAAAATATCGTTTTTGGGAAAATACGGGGGTCCCCTACTTTTTCATGACCCTGTATACTATCATGTATCTTTATATCATGAATGCAAACCTGGAATAGATTTGACCCCATCGATTTTGAGTCAAGGTCATTTCAATGTTAATTCGTTCATTTTGAAAACAAAAACAAATATAACCCTAGCCTTTGAACCCTCGAGCCCTGCAACTCTGCGTGACTATAACCCTCGACTCTCAACCCCCGATCTCCACATTTTGATTTTCTCAACCCCAGAGACCGGCAACCTGCAACTCTACAACCCCCAACCGTCACATCTTAATTTTCTCAACCCCCGACGCGATGAACCTAGATCTATATCGCGATAGGCTTTTAAGCGTACAGAGGCGAGCCTTGCAACTCTGCGTGACTATAACCCTTGACTCTCAACCCCCGATCTCCACATTTTGATTTTCTTAACCCCAGAGACCGGCAACCTGCAACTCTACAACCCCCAACCGTCACATCTTAATTTTCTCAAGCCCCGACGCGATGAACCTAGATCTATATCGCGATAGGCTTTTAAGCGTACAGAGGCGAGTGTAAATACAGAAAATCTAATGCTAAAATTAACAAAATAAATTTTTTGCATTTTTATACTTGACATTTAATGTGACCGAATTAAAATTTACATTAAAATTGTTGCGAATGTACATGGACTTTAATGTACATTCTTTATTTCAATTCATGTAAACATATATTATTTCTAGTTAAGGGGATCTTAATTTCCGCGCTATACTATACCGACGATTTTCTATGTCCTTTGCTAACCTCTAAGGCAAATTTGATTTATCAAATAATTTTGAAACGGCTTTCTTAATGACATTTCTGATTGCATCAAAAAAATTATTTATAACTCGTAGAATGTGCGTAGACTTCTTTTTGGGCTGATTTCAATTCTTATTGCTGAAAATACTGACTTATTTTTCATTTGGAATTGAAATCAGCCAAAAAAGAAATGTTTCCAAAATGAAATGAGGAATATGTGTAACTTAATATTTGCAGGAAAACAATTATCTCGTATTGAAAATTAGGTTAAATGGCAAATATTAATAATAATCAAGCAGCCAGTCAGCAAATAACAGAGATTGTATAAATAAGCTATTTGCATAATGGCATATAACGAATGTATATTGCGGATTTCGTCATTCAATGCATAAATGTTCAGCCCTTTAGCGAAGGGATTTATATAGATCTGTATAGTGATCTAAAGCGTTAATATCAAAATTATTTATAAAATAAAAGGTTGATTTTATTTACATTTTTAATGGCATCCGCAATGGACTTTACACAATTTGCACAATTCCTCCAAAAATAAACGAAAACGCATTAACATCGAGCTTAATGGGTTGTAGACTCTTGACTTTTCAACTGACAACCGTTGAAAAATTCATTGCAAAATTACGTAAGAAACTTTCGCCTTCGTTAATTCGTTCCAGAGCATTCAAATATACTAATTTATGTGTAAACCAGAAAATGTACCCGCTGACTTATGAAAAGATAATTCCTATAGTTGCAATGAATCAATATAGCGTTATACAAAATAACGTTTATGTGATATATCAGTAATTACAAAAAATCTTAAACAAAATTAAAAAAAAAGATAAGTATTTTATAATTGTCTTTTAAATTCAATACGTATATAAAGCAACAATTACATAACCTGTGATTAATAATATTCGCAGAAAAATTGCAGCACTAATTTTTCTCTGTACAAGTCCTCAGTATAAATAACCGAAAAATATATTTTGACTTAAATTTCCACAGAATTTTTTGCAAACATAAGCTCAGCGGAAATTCTTCCGTTCTTTTGCTTCTGCAGACAAACTTACGAAATTTGTACAAAAATTTTAAATTTACAATAAAACTACTCTTATTTTCAAGTCCACTGTAAACAAAATGCCGCAACAATTTTTCTGCACAAGTCATCAGTAGGAATATCCGCAAAACTCTACACAATTTTCTAGAAACATACGTTCAGTAGAAATTCATCCGATCATTTTCACCAGTGGGCAAATTTTTGAAATTTGTACATAAAAAATTCTATATTTACAAGGAAACTACTCTTATTTTCCAAGTGCATCGCAATTAAGAATCAGAATCATCCTCATAAAATAAAAAAAATTAAAAAAGAAAATTACATCGCGACAAAAAATAATTTGAATACCCGTACGATTTCGCGCAATTTATCTCGCTTTTCCTTCGAACGAAATAAATCAGCGTCAAAGCGCGGCTTATCAAAGTTATAAACTACTACAAAAAATACGGATAGCATCAGCACGTATTCAATCTCAAATATGATAATAAACCCCGACTTTCGCTCGAATCAAAATACACGGGCAGAGCCTTATAATCCCCAGAGGTGTAGCCTCGCGAGCAATATAACGCACACATAACGGGCTTCGCCGCCGTCAAAATCGGCGACTCTCTAATGCACCGCCGAAACACTCACTCGATTTGTCCGGCCCATCCCAACCGGCGCATATATACACATATCCACTTACTTACGCCGCGGCGCGTCACTCCGGCCGTTTACATTTGCGTTTGTGTTTCACGCTCACGTGCACGCGGCACACCGGACGTGAGGGGTGCACCCCGGCGCTACCCTTCGGGCTCGCGTGCGAGCGAAATTCACTTCGCTAGCGCACGTATAGGAGCGTCGGGGGGCCCTCGCCTCTGCACCGCTAACGTAATATACACTCGGCTAAATTGTGTCAGTGTTCGCACCGACGTCTGCTGTTTATTTTCTCTCTATTTCTACTTCAATCTGTGTATGCGTACACCTAAATCTATCTATCTCCTATTAGTTATATTTCGCTTCATTAAATTCCCGTGTATTTAATTTTTTGCATATGTACACTGAGAGAAAAAACTAAATAAAGATCACTATTGTGATTAGAAAAGGAATGACTGTCTTGACAAGCGAGAAATTTTAGTATGGAAAATAACAATTATTAGTACTCAAAACAATAATTTTTAGTATATTAAAATAGTCGTTCTTTTCCTAACCACAACAGCAATTTTTACAAAGTTTTTTTTCTCTCAGTGTATACTGCATTTTACAGTAATTAAATAAAAATCTATCTGCATTTATTATTTAAATATAAAAGAGCGTCTGAAGAAATTTAAGTTACAAAGCGAGCTAGTATGAAATTATATATGTATAAGTTCTTACTTTTTTCTGGAGAATGTGTGGCTCCAATCACGATCTGCGATCTGTTTTCAGTAAGTCTTCGGTTAAGTAGTCAATATATATTTTGACTGTTGCTGGTGTTGACTCGGCAATCAATGCAGGTTCACAGCTTGATGCCTAATAAATAAATATCGTAAATATTAAATGTGTAACGGGGTTCCTTGCTTCAATTTCGTCTCGCGGAGGAGACCTTTCTCCACGAGACGGGTGCAAAGGGGCACACACAAGTGCCCCGCGAGGTCCTTACCTCGGGGTGCGCGCGAGCACCCGACGGCGAACACACGTCTCCGCGGCCCGTATACAACGCGAGAGTACAGCTGTACTCTCGCTTCTTGTACTCGCGTGCTAGATGCAAGCGCGTCCCTCGCGCTCGCGTAGTTGTCCGTCCCTTGGACAGCTGATGCCGGCCGCTCAGCTCTACTGGAGAGTGGCGGTATCCGAGAGGTTAGGCGGTAAGGAACTGATTGTCGAGTACCCCCGCGATCTACTCAAAGAAAATACACGATCGGGTAAAATAGATGTTGGAGGCCTTTATTGCCTCCGTGAAATAGATTACAAGGATCCGCGTCCCGGGGATGTTAGTCGAGATCGGGCGCATGAGCCGAGTGCTCCGAACGCGCCCCAATATTGCCGAGCGGACCCACGCGCGAACACAGACGCGCGCGCTCCTATGCATTCCCGGCCGCACCGAGAATCCACCGGCCGATCGCGCGACTCGCGTACAGCAATGTTTACGTGGAGCGACGACTTCGCTCCTCGTAAACAAACGCACGAAATAGAGAACAGGCCGCCTGCCTGCTCCGCGCGGTTCACAAACGTAAACACGGGGGGGGGGGGGGGGGGAACGGGCCGCTTACCCGCTCCGCGCGACACGTAGCGAACGCGACCTCGGGCACCTGCCGTCGGCCACGAAGTTTTCCTACGTTGCGGTTCGTCACCGAGAGCCGCGACTCCCACCGCACGGGAGTTCGCGCCTAGCCTATGCTAGAGAGAGAGAAGGAGACACCTCTGGGCAACGCTGCCCACGAGCGCGCGTAAGACGACGCTTCGTCTTGGAGTCGAGGCGGTCCTCGACTCCTCGGCCGGTACTCGACCGCACTCGCGACAGAAAATTGAGTCGGGCAGTACTTACGGTGCATCGGACTCTCGCTCGTCCTCGACCGCTCGCCTTCGCACCTGTCGTCCGGCCGACGCTCGCTCGCTTCCTCTCGTGCGCTCCTGCTATCTCGTTCGTCGAGTCACCATCGCGCGTCCGTCGTCGTTGACGATTCGAGAATCTCCCTTGACTGCCCCCCTGGCAATCTCTACCCCGCGCGCGCCTGCTTAGCCTAACCTAAACCGCGCTTGCGTCCGCTCGCGCCAGCTCGCGACGACGCGGGGGTACCCCGCAGTACCCCGCGTCACAAATGGAAACAAAATGTTGATAAAAATTGAAAATAAATGTTACAAAAAAATGTTTTAAATCAGTGAACTGAATTACAGAGTTTAATACTTACACTTAACACGAAAAAAAATCACAAATTTCTTTTCCAGTGCGGTCAGAATAGGGAAGTCCTATAATTGTTATATCACTTTACTATTCTTATCACTTAACTAATATGAAAGGTAACCAATCTGATTTGTTTATTTATAAATAATAAATAAATAAATAATAAATAAATAAATAAATAAATAAATAAATAAATAAATAAATAAATAATAATAAATAAATAAATAAATAAATAAATAAATAAATAAATAAATAAATAATAATAATAAATAAATAAATAAATAAATAATAAATAAATAAATAAATAAATAAATAAATAAATAAACAAACAATAAAGACCAAGTGCGGGATGGGCTGCCTTGTAGACGATGTCCACGTGTCCAGGAATACCCTCGGACGACGGGACGTCGTCTACAAGGCGCCCACCCGCACTTGGTCTTTATTGTTTGTTTATTTGTTTATTTATCTATTTAATTATCAATTAATTTAATTAATTTATTTAATGTATTTATTATTTATTTGTTTGTTTGTTTGTATTTATTATTTATTATTTATTTATTTATTTATTTATTTATTTATTTATTTATTTATTTATTTATTTATTTATTTATTATTTATTTATTTAATAATAATCGGAAATTTCAAGCTAATCATTAATGCATTACAAATGTAATATTAATTTTAGTCAAAAATATTAACAAAGTAATGATTAATGCCGAACCCTGAGTCGCTGATCGAGACTTGTCGCGTGCGCTCGTCCGCCACGGGAAAATCTATGGCGACGCTCACGTCTTCGTAGCGCGGAGATCGGAAAATTGAACAGAAATTTCTGTTGCAACAATATTAAATTATATTTCCAAAATTTAAAAAAAAACCTCCCTTTGAGAACTTTGTTTTTAATTTGTGATTTACTAATTCAGTATTAATCTTTTAAATGTTTGACTAACTCTTGACATCGCAAGCATATTGTGTAGAATAAATTGGACATACAGCATCAATTTCTCTATGACATGAACTCGTGCACAACGATTTGAGTACATTCTCTACTTGCAACGATATTAGAAAATTGTGCAGACAATGTCACCTTCTGAATAATATGAAATTGTTTATAATGATTTGTGCACATAATCAATTAGAAATGCAGTGAAGCGTGCATTTTAACTTATACACATAATTCACTGCTCAACAACGCTTACTTGCGCACGATTTTTCTGCACAAACACATCTTGTGTTCAATGATTGCGGAATAACAAATTAGTACACAACCAATAAATTTAAGTGCACAATACATTTTAATACATTATAACACAGTGCACATAAATGTAGAGCACAACCATTGATAATTAATTATTTTTTATTATTTGTGCTTAATACATTATTTTTTATTTGCAATGTAAACAATATTAACGGTAGAATTAATGGTGCACAACATATTAAATTTTTACCAAATTTTACTACTTTTTATACAGTTTTCTATTCTTTTAACTCTATTTCCAAAACGAACAATTGGCAAAGTTTGTCTAAAATCTCCTGAAAACAATACTACTTTACCACCAAATCTTTCATTACTTCCAACTACATCCATTAAATATTTTTTACTGATATTTCATACCATATTAATAGTTTTACATTTTTTATTTTATTTCCATAAGGTTTTATATTACATGAACTTGTTTCGTTAATATTCATTGGTAATTTAAAAGTCGTATGTACTGTTTTACTTCCTTGTAACAAATACGCTACTATTCCTGTCTGTGCAACAGCTAATACCTTCTTTTGATAATTATTGCAATAAGAAAGGTTTCCCTTTATCTATATTCATACATGGACAATTAAAATTTTGATTTCCACAAGGTCCGCGGATCATAAATTTCTTTACTATTTCATATAATTGAGAATATTGTAACTTATTTGGAAATTTTACACTAACAATTTGATCAATTTTATCTCTATCGAATAGTTTATCTTTTTTATTTATAAATATCATCATACGTAGTGGTATATATGGTAATCCTCTTTTCTGAAATGTGATACCATACGTGTAAGCAAGCATATCCCAATAATTTTTTATTTAAGATTTCTTCTTTTAATTCTTTTAATTTTTTGTGAAATACTCTTACTAATAAATTAGGACGATTAATTACTTCTTCGTGTTTACCTTTATTTTTGATTATTTCTTTTCATTTTGGATTGCATGTCATTGTAGTAAATAAACCTGACTTTCCATAAGTTTCTACTAAAACCATTGCATCTATTAAATTTTGATGTAATGATCTTGGACTTCCAATAAAAATTGATTGCAAATTCACCATTCTTCAAATCCTAGTATTATTTGCATTTTGATTTTCTTGGGTCATTCTCACATGGAAAATGCCATTGTCTTGTATAGACCACCAAAGGCGCTTACACCATGAGAACAACTCATTGCGAACACAAATACTATATAAAATTGTACAAATATCGGAACACATTGTTATTGATGAATCGTATTGGTTCAGGCTATTATTACAAAATTAATTACACAATTTTTACGTGATATTACGCTTCGGATTATGTAATAAAGGGTCAAATTTCTTGATGTATATCGATTAATGTAAGAATATGTTTTATTGTCTTTTCTCACAGAATTAAGGGTGTATTTAAGGCAGCAATGATGCAGCTTGGGGATGTATATTAAAATGAAATCTATATTAAGTTTGACAAGATAAAAACTTCCTTCTTCTTCGGCGGGTTCAGTAGTAAACAATGATACTAGGATAAATTCTGGATGTTTAAAGATGGCCAAAGTACCGCGCCACGCTTTCCTGATGCTGTGAGAGGACAGTTGGGAAGTCCAGTAAGTCAAGAGATGAGTAAGGAGGGAGGAAATCTCTTAAATAAGACCTCAGGCGACCGGTCCCCTGGTGTGTGGGTCTCTCCAGCACAGAAGGTGCTGGCCTACCCACTAAAACCTCGCCCCCCTTGACGCATGCTTGCCCGCTGCTCCCCGCAGTTATCTACAGGTCGGAGCAGGCGGGAGTACGTCGAGGAGACCTCCTTCCTGGCTTGGAAGCCCCCTCCCCGGAAATCGCCGTTAGGCATTACTTCGGGGAGGGGACCAGGTTGTTTGCCGCGGGGCACGCTCCGGAGCGGTTATCCTCTATTAGCTAGGGGAGGTCCGCCATCTTCTGACGAAGGATGCCCTCCGCGAAGTTGGCGACCCTCCCCAGTTTTCCTCAGAAGAGAGCATCAGGGGGACGATGCCTTCAGGTGAGACCCCTCCGGCCTTGCCCCCCAGCTCTGCCCTCTCCGACATCCATCGCGCACACACGAAGAAGGTGTGATGGACATCGTCTTTTACGGACCCGCAATATAAACAACCGGGGTCCGCGACTTTACCCATCCTATGCAGGTACGCGCAAAAGTACCCATGACCGGTCAGCATCTGGGTAAGGTAATAACTCACCTCTCCATGCTACCGGCCTGTCCATGGGGCCACCTGACTTATTAGTCTGGCGGTCCACCTTCCGCGCGTATCCTGCACTCACCGATCCTGCCAGCAGGCGAGGGATTGCTCCCTCGCCCGCTTCTTTACTTTGACATATCCCTTCATTTGGAAGACGATCTTCCGTTCTCGGGCCAGGAGGTCGATAGGTATTACCCCAGCGACCACTAGTGAAGCCGCCTCCAAGACCGTGCGATACGAGCACGCTACACGAAGGGCACATCTCATTTGTACTGCCGCCATGCGCTTGCGGTACATTTCGTACCGAAGCGCGTCGGCCCAAACTTCAGCACCATAAAGCATGACGGACTCAGCAGCGCGTAGTAGCAGCCGCCTGATGCATAGCCGTGGTCCACCCACGTTGGTCATAACCCTGCAAAGGGAAGCCACCACCACAGCCGCCTTGTCCGCCGACCTCCGAATATGTTCTCCAAAGGTGAGCTTCGCATCTAGCATCACCCCTAGATACTTCACGCATGCTTTGGTCTGTACCGAAACTTCACCTATACTTAGCTGCTGCACTCGGGGGATGCGCTTCTTCGTGAGGAGCACAATCTCGGTTTGGCCTCAGCTATTTCCAGCCGATGGTCGCTCATCCAATAGCGAATTCTACGCATGGTCTGGTCGAGTCGTGTCTGCGCCAGCGTCATATTGCGAGCAATAATAACAGCCGCCACATCATCCGCGTACCCGACCAGCAAGCAGCCTTCCGGCATTTCCAGTCGAAAGATCCCATCGTAGGAGGCGTTCCATAGATGGGATCCTAAGACGGAGCCTTGGGCCGCACCAGACGTTAGCTCCTTCCGCGTGGAGCCCTCCGTCGTGTCGTACGTTATGAATCGGTCCCTCAGATAGTCCCTGATGATCCGAATTAGATACACAGGAACATCGAAGTCCCTCTCCAGTGCCCCCAGCACGACTGTCCACCTTACCGAGTTAAATGCGTTTCTGACATCAAATGTCACCAGGAGACAAACGGGTCGGGAGAAGTGATTTCCCCGCTCCGTAGACCTGGCTGCCTCCACTACCTCCTGGATGGCGTTGATGGTTGATCTCCCTCTCCTGAAGCCGTACTGCCTCTCGGAGAGGTCGCCAGCCGCCAGTATCGCCGCTTGGATGCGGGATCTTAGCAGCCTCTCCAGGAGCTTCCCGGCAATGTCCAGCATGCATAGGGGCCTATACGCAGACGGAGCATTAACTGGTCCCTTGCCCTTGCTTATCAGCACAAGTCTCGCCTCCTTCCAGCGGGAATAAAATATTCCCACCTGAAGGCACGAGCTGTACATGCTAAGCAAGAGCTCAGGATGGCTCTTTGCCACCGCTTTCAGTATTTCCGCTGGAAGCCCGTCAGGCCCCGGCGCCTTGTTGTTCTTAAGGGAACGCGCTGCGCGTTGTAGTTCCGCCCTTGTGAAGGGCGGTGCTTCGGAGCCCTCAAGAGCCAGGGGCTCATCCCGTAGTTTGCGATGAGTGGGGAACAGGGCATGGACTATTCCGTCCATTACCTCCGCGCTCATGGGCTCGCTCTTGCCGAACGCACCTAATTTGCGGGTGATAATTTTGTACCCTAACCCCCAGGGATCGTTGTTCAGATCCTCCCCTAGCTTCTTCCAGCAGTATCTCTTACTCGCTTTAATGGCTCGCTTCAGAGCTCTTTTTGCCATTAGGTATTCGGCGATCCTGAGAGCGGCTTCGCGGTCGCGCCTCTCGTCCGTCCACCAATAAGCAGGACGACGCACGCTTCTCGAAGATCTCCTCGGTATTGCTTCCTGGCAGGCTTGGCGGATTATACCCATTGTGTCATCAATCACCGCTTCAGCCCGCTCGGAGAGCGACCCATTTCTAGGCACTTCAACCAGGGATTGCTGACCACGTTCAAGCGCCTGGGAAAACTTCTCGTGATCCATCTTCGCCACGACCCATCTGGCTGGGCGACGTTCGGCCGCCACTCTGACCGGCACGACATCACGAACGTGGAACGTGATATACTGATGATCGCTGGCTGTATAGTCCTCGATCACCCGCCAATCCCGCACACGTGCGGCCAGACGTTTCGTCGCAAGGGTTCACCCCATTCGAGAGCTTTGCTGTTAAAATCCCCGGCTACTATCAGCTCACCCTCCACGTCTTTGATCGCGTCCTCGATAGCATCCAATTTGGATTGGAAGCCCTCGATGGCCTCGTTCGGAGTGAGGTAGCAGCTTACATAAGTAACGCCACCACACCCGACCCAAACGTAGCCGCGGCCAGAGCCGTGACACGTAACCTGAAATCGACGTGGGTTGAAAACACAGACAGCCGCGGTACCGAGGTGATCCCGGTACTACACTCCAGCATCACCGTCTCGATATTGTTCGCTGACAAGCTCAATGTCAGCGTCCTTCTCGAGGCAGATCTGCGTGAGCAGGTCGTGCGCCGTCCTACTGCTGTTCAGGTTCGCCTGCAGGACCTTAGCCATTTTGGCGAGACCTCGCTAGGGCCTCTCGGAATGTCCCGCAGGCCCCAGAGCCAGCGACATGATTCAACGCCGCCGGGTTGGTCTCCGGGCAGATGAAGCACCTAGGCTCAAACTTGCAGTCGGCTGCCCTGTGCCCCGCCCGCCCGCACCGGAAGCAGGCATTGCCCCGATCGGGGCCCTCACAGCTCCTCCCATGGTGCCCATAGCCGAGACACTTAAAGCAGCGCTCAACCTGGACTTTGAGTCTGAGGCGGCAGTAGACCCATCCGATCGGGACCCTACCCACCTCCAGCAGCCTGCTAACGGCCTCCTCAGTAAGGCCCACGAGAGCCAGTCTTGTTCCGACCTTGTTCGCTCTCGTAAGCCGTACGTCTAGAGGGCCGGTGTAGTCCTGCAATGCTCCGAGGACGGCCTCCCTAATCTCATCGACCGTGGCGCAGCCGTTCACGTCCCTGACCTCCAAGGTCATCTTGGGTGTCAAAGAGCGGACCTCCGCGCCCCGTCCGACGGCCCGCCTCAGAGCATTGGTGAAACCCTCCTTACTTTCCGCCGAAGCCTTTTGTAGTTCGATTAAAACTTCTCCGCTTTGTGTGCGGCGGATGTCCTTAATTCCTAGGCCGTGCTGAGAGGGGTTGACCTGGCGGCGGATCCCTCCGAGGATCTCCGCGTAAGTCCTCCCCTCAGCCGGCTTGAGGACAATCGCCTCCGGCCTGGCCTTTTTGCCTTTTTTCGGAGGCGGTTTTTCCGATTCCGTCTTCTTCTTCTTCTTTTTTCTTGCCCTCCTTCTTCTCTTGTCGCGTGGGAACTTTTGTCCATTCTACAGCTGACTGCGTGTCCGACCGCTGAGACTCTGCCTTATTTTTGGCATCCTCTTTAGGTATTTTCGTTGGCCTCCCTTCAGCCATATCAGTCGGCGACGTGGAGGGTTGTCTTTTTTGAGGCTCACTGGTCTTCCGTGCATCCGGTGTTAGCATCCGCCGTACCATAAGCTTTTTAACCCATTTTTTATCGTGTTGTTCACGTTCTTTTGCTTCTTCATTGACTCTATCATTTCCTTGAGGAGTTTTTTGATAGAATCAATGACCTTTGACTCTGCGTCCTTTTCTGTTGTTGCAGTACCCTGTGATGTAGATGGGTGCGCTACCATCTCGTCTGCCGCAGCGCTGCCATAGCTACTAGCGCTCGTAATGCTCGATGCGCTAGTAGTTCTGGTGCGCATTGACGGAACCTTTACGGTTCTGCTCTCCAGGCTACTTACCTCTGCTGCTCACTCTTCTCTGTTCTGGTTATGTTCCATCCTGAAAAAATAAGTTTTCGTCCCCCCATGTAGCCGGCCTCCAGGACCCCTCAACGACGGGCTCGCCAGAGCATCTCCCCAACACATGCCTGTAGGAGACCCCCTGGCTTGGACCATCATAAGAGGATATAGCATACCCTCACGCGCTAGCCCACCTCCACTCCCTCGAGCTTCCCACCTGAACAAAAGGTGTTCCGCTCTCTGGGGAGCTTCCGGCAGACATCACGCGTCAGAGCGCACTCGCCATTGCCGATTGACCCGCGCTGGCTAGCCGCAGAGACGCCCGTCTTGCTGCCAGCGGGAGCCAAAGATGGTTCGGGTCGCCCAAGCGCGCAATTGAAAGTTAGTCTACCCACCCAGGATCTCCTTTTGGCAGCTCACAGGCCCGCACCGCACGGCTAACACGGTGGACCGCCTTTAGCTCGAGTTCGTTTCGTCCCACTATCCTTGTACTCGGTGGGCTTCATGCTCTATAGCTCCACGTAAAGAATGATGACCACCTTCCAGGAGATACCCGTTTATAGGGCCCCTAGATGGTTCGCCTCCGTGTGCCTCTATCTATCCGGTCTGAGTCCGTTTATAGGATTCACGGTTCCGGCTTCGGCTATAATAATAATAATAATAATAATAATTTATTCGCCTTCAGAGACAAAAATTAGAGTAAAGTACATAAATGTAATAATATATAATACTTAATGATAAATTTGATATCACAGTCGGTTAAGGAAAACATCACAATCAATTAAGAATCACAACGAGTTTACATACAAGGGAACTTTGCACATCGGTAGATTATCGAAAAATATTAGACACGTGTTTTTTTTTAGCTGCTGATACGATGATTTAGGGGGTTAAAACCACCCCTAAAGTTTATTCCTAAATATGGCCGTTAAATCATATTCTGCAGATATTTTCACTTCCAATTATTATTTTTTAATCAACTTACACGTATACATGTTCACACAATCTTATGTCCACATTTACAAATTGATTAATTAGTAAATTGATCGAAAAAATAACAAATTGATATTTTTGACTGATTTTGAGATTTTCTGAAAGATATTTTAATCTTTTTTAAGATTAAACATGGTTTGCCTCTTCAAACCCTTAGGTCGACTTTACTACTGGATTATAAGTTATTGAATTATTGGGTTACTGGGTCATTAGGTGATAAAAATAATTTTACTTGATTAAAAAATAATGATTGGAAGTAAAAATATCTGCAGAATATGATTTAACGGCCATATTTAGAAATAAACTTTAGGGGTGGTTTTAACCCCCTAAATCATCGTATCAGCAGCTAAAAAAACACGTGTCTAATATATTTCGATAATCTACCGATGTGCAAAGTTTCAAAAAAATCGGAGTCGGACACTTGCGTGCCTTCCCTTGTTAGTACGGAATAGCATTTCGTGTGATGTTAAAATATACTAATAAAACTATAATAAATATAATTAAATAAATAAATACAACACTATTTATATCTATGTCTGTCTAGGCATTACAAGCTACATGAAACGAGATATAATATGTAAGAGTGTGGTAGTCAAGGATCCATCACACTTAGAAGTAGGCGCACCGCCCTCTTAAAAGTTGAATAAGAAGGCAGATGACGAATAAAAGACGGAAGAGAGTTCCACATGCGAGCATCTTGTACTTGGAAAGCTCTGGCACCAGTGACGGTGCTCGCCCTTGGTATATTGAGTTCCTGCGGTTCACTTCTAGCAGAAGGTCTAGGGATGAACTTGGAAAAAAGACTAAGTACGGATGCGTTGTTCGTCGGTAGCGTCCAGGTACAGTGCGGAACAATAATCAAGATGTGGTTGTACTAGAGACTCAGCCAATCTCATTCGGAGTGTCTCACTGGTACAGGCCCTGATAAACCGCAAACAATACAGGGCTTTATTCACCTTTTTAGTAATAGTAATAAGTGTACTGTCCAGTATTACCTCTAGGCTAGTAACCTCTGTGCTGAAAGGGATGAACACTCCTTCTGCAAGCGCAACTCCTGGCAGGTTCACATTCAACAGGTCATTTATATTTCTGTTAGACCCAAAAAATATAGCCTTACTTTTACCAGTGTTAAGCCTAAGTCCAGAGCGCCCCGCCCACTCTGTTACTGCCTTAGCCGCAAGAAATAGCTGAGTCATACCCTCCAAAAGTTCGTCCTCATTTGTGTCGGTAAATTTGAAGATCGTCCGCATAAAAGATGTGTTTGATCGCGGTACCCTTGAGTGATACTGCAAGGTCATTGACATATAAACAAAATAAAAGCGGGCCCAGGACGAATCCCTGGGGAACTTCCAGATTGGTTTCTATGTAATTAGAAAAACCAGTATTTTGAGAAACTACTATCTGGGAGCGGCCGTGTAAATAAGATTTGATCCACAGGAGAGCCATCCTGGAGAAGCCCAGATATTTAAGCTTTGCTAATAGTTTAGAAGGTGAGATGGTGTCAAATCAACAACAAGTCAGCATTCATATCTTCCATAATTATTTTGTTACTAAATTCCATTGAGAAGGACCTCGAATCAGGAAAAAGATCAGCATCCCTCTGCATCTTGATATTAGGAGGTCTATAAATAACTCCAACTAGAACCAGAGGAGCTTCACCCTTTTCCGTTGTCCGGGTTCCGGGTCCCTCTGTTTGAGATGAGTTTAATAAGGTGACACTATAGTCCTCACGAACGTAAAGGGCATCTCCCCGCCCCCATTCACGTTGCGATCCTGTCGAAATACAGAGAATCCGGGTATCTGAATGATACTGTCATCGACCTCCGATCGTAGCCAGGACTCCGCGATACCAAAAATATGGAAGGTGGGATGATCCGCAAAGAAGAGACGCAGCTCCTCAACGTGTGCTCTAATAGAGTTCACATTAAGAAACCCCGCCTTGAAGGAACTCTTTCGTCCCCCGTTCCTCATCTGCCAGGAGTAGTCAAAAAGTTGCCTCAGACACACCAGCCAGAGCAACTTCCGTTTCTGGAAGTTGCTCTTCTCACTAAGTGCAGGAGATGTTGAGTCCTTTGAGCTAAGAGATATTTTTAGGAAATGCTTGGCATGCCATGCTAATGGCCTGTAGATCCGCGGTAGACGCGAAACATGCGCCCGTTCTCCACCCTTTTTTCTGGCTAGGAATCTGCCACCCGTATACCAGACGTATTTGAATCCCAGGCCCTGGGCTATAGGCCTCAAGTCTTTGAAAAGTTTAAATTTTTCCTGGGATAACATCTCATTTATAAATATTTTACGATCTGTCAGGCAGGCAGCTTCTTCCTCTGAAGACAACATACAGGGACCCTCCTCGGGAGCAGCAGTACTCGTTTCAGAGGTAGCTATCGTCTTAACTATATCCCGATTATTGCACTCTAATTTTTGATTTACAATTATGTTGTTGCGGCCAGCATCATGGATACTCGTCCTCATTGTGTGGACTTGTTTAAGCTGCCTCATGTTAGAGTTCATGCCACTCAACACTCTAGATTGGTTAGCCATGTTTCCCTCGAGAGCGGATACCCTGGCAGTCAAATTTGCCATTTCGATAGCAGTGCCGCCATCAGAAATACCTCAGGCGACACTACCACGAACAGAGTCCACTCCCAAGACAGACTTAAGCTCCTTCAGCTGCTTCTCGAGTATATCAAAGCGCTGGAAGAAGAGCTCCATGGTGCTGACCGGTATGAGTATGTGGGAATGACCTAGAAGGCTCTGTTCTCCAAGAGACGCATGCGATGCATTGAATGGGTTGGCACCCTCTTTGGTCAGACTAGTATTATTATCTTCGACACTCGAGTACTCGTGCACTGGGCTGTATTTTAAAATTGAGGTGTTTGGCCCCTGCTGCTCGGCCACCAGGACATGCACAGGCGTGTTAGCTGGTAGCCCCTGCTGGTTGGCACGCCCACCAGACGAAGCTGTCTGTGTAGACGGTGAGGCGGTACAAGGAAGGGGCGAGTCACTCGTGAGCGGCTGTTTAGGTACCGGGGTCGACGCTACGGGCTTAGATAAGCGGAGAGGGGCCTTGCGAGCAGATGTCGAGGCAAGTCGTGCCGTGCTGCGAGGTGGAGCTGACGCTGCCGTGCCTATCTACTGCTGCTTTAATGGCAGTGCGGCCGGCTTAGATGATGGCGCATTATTTAAGCACTTCATGCACGGTGCGTTGCCCTTATTCTACGCGCACTTTAAGTGGCAGGGTAGTCTGCAGACTGAGCACCTATTTATAGGACGGTAGCAAGTCTTGTTGCAGACAACACAAGCCGTGGACGGAGACGATGACGTACCTGCGCTCATGATGTTCCGCGAGCTAGTAGGCGTGTGCACAGGCGTGACGACTACGATCGAGGGACAGCGATGTTGTACAAGCGCAGCAGCGAGAAGCCCGCCCGGTTCGCGTCTTCCTAATCTCTCTCTCCGAGGAAATAGATGTTTAAAAAGTCCCCCTCGATCGTAAATAAGGAGCCGTGCAATGGTGCACCGGGTGCATGGAGCCTGCGGGAGACTGGTTCCTCTGGAAGGCAGTGTACATACACACGAGCATGTAAATATATGAATAATATAAATAATATAGGAGCGCCTAGGAAGGCGTGTGTACACTTACCAGTCCGGGAGAGAGAGGGAGAGATAAGAGGCATACGGTGGGAAGTCCAGTAGATTGAGCATAAAAAGAAAAGTGGAAGCCCCACAAAGGGAGGTTGCACCCGTTCTGATCGCTACGGAACTATGAAGAAAACGGAAGGGAGATATATGAATAATATTAGAAGTAACGAATAATGAGAGAGAGAGAGAGAGAGAGCGAGCAAAACATAGATACAAACTGTAAACACACTGACACACGCACATCATAGGCGAGTAGGACATTCAAATTTTTTTTTTTTTTACTAGACGTGTTACGGAGATAGGATCGCGAGGGCAAGATACCCGCGTCTTCGGACGTGTTACGAAGCCTGACGAGGCGCGAACAGGCGCGATATTGGAAACCGGAACGCTAAGGCAGAGGAATTTGTGCCTTTCATAAGAATATGGCGAAACCTCTTGGCGTGGAAGTGTCTCACTTCCCCTACTCCGGATAATACTCGGGGCTCTGATATTCGCAAAGGTCCGCACGTCGCTCGGACATTCGCGAAAGGCAGCACACGATTCTACGGCATCACGTTGTCCGACGACCACGAAACCCATCTCTCTCGAGGCGATAAGAAGTCAATAAACGAGCGAATTATCCACGTATCTATAAGTATTTATTTAATAGCCTTAATCCCATCCTCAATAGTCTCGCGTATTTCGGTGCGTTCGGAGCGACACCAGCGAACCCCCGAGAATATAAGGATTAGAAAAATCCGTAACCATCAGTATCATCAGATAATTTTATTTTATCTTTGTGACAATAATATTTATACTAGCGACGTATCTCGCTCGCTAACGCTCGCTCAGTAAATAATTATTTGGTTCCTGTTAAAAATAATTTATCATTGTTCTAAGCTTTGAATAGGTTACTCATTTTTTATCAACTATTATAATTTTTTTAAGAATTATAAAAACATATTTTACATTTTATTTACATTTTATGTATTCAAATAATTTAATTTTTAAGTTGCGTATAGTAAAAGAAATTAGATTAAATAATATATAATATTTAAGAATGTTATTCTTATTATTATTACACTATATCATTTGTATTAATTTTGATTTTAAAATTTATTATTATAAGAATAATATAACAAATACATAAAATACATTATAGAAAGTTATTCAGCTATTTACGAGAAGAGTGCAGACCCTCTAGATGGAGACCCTGCAGAAAACAAATTTTCATTTTTAAAACATTTAGTCTACAGGGAAGCCCACCACGATTTTGGTCATTGAGAAAAAATCGGGCTCTGCTTCTGTAGACGATGTCCAGGTGTCCAGAAACACCCTCAGGACGACGGGACGTCGTCTACATTCAGCCCACCCCGCACTTGGTATTTGAAAAAAAAACGGGCGCTGTTCCTGTAGACGATGTCCAGGTACCCAGGAACACCCTCAGGACGACGGGACGTCATCTACAGGGAAGCCCACCACGATCTTGGTCTTTGAGAAAAAAATCGGGCGCTGCTTCTGTAGACGATGTCCAGGCGTCCAGGAACACCTTCAGGACGACGGGACGTCGTCTACAAGGTAGCCCACCCCGCACTTGGTCATTGAAAAAAAAATCGGGCGCTGCTCCTGTAGACGATGTCCAGGTCGGTCAAAGGCGTGAAAAGTGGTCGGAAAAAAACCCTTGAATTAAGCTCCTTAATATAATAGTGGATTTTTTATCATCCGGCGTGAGTCCCCTTGCCTCTCATATGATTGGATAAATATTTTCAACTATGATTATCGTAGATGCTCGAACTGCTGCCATTTACTTCTTGACGCTGTCCTAATCCATGGTAAAAAGCACCAACAGCATTTCTGATGATTTCAGCGGGCATGAGAGCTGATTCATCAATGATCCTTTGCCGTATTTCATCCAAATTTTGGGGTTTTATTTTGTACACTCGATCTTTCAAATACCCCCAATAGAAGTAATCAATAGGCGTTAAATCGGGTGATCTAGCTGGCCATTCAATAATGCCTCTTCGTCCTATCCATCGATTAATAAATACCACATGTAAGTTAGTGCGAACAGTTCGTGCATAATGAGCTGCTGCGCAATCCTGTTGATACCATGTGCCATTGAAGTTTTCTCCGTTTATTTCCATTATTGCAGGAACTATTTGATTGCGGAGCATAGCTTCATAATTTTGGGCATTCAAGTTACCATCAATAAAAAATGGTCCTATAATTTTATCATTCATTTAGTATTCCAACCCAGACATTTAATTTTTGTAGATATTGTGATTTAGCTTCTCGTGCCCAATAAGGATTATCAGCTGCCCAATATCTACAATTATGCCTATTCAAACTTGCGTCAAGTTGAAATGTAGCTTCATCTGAAAATACTATGTTAAATAGTAAGTTAGGATTTTGAACTATGTGAGCCATCATATCATCACAAAATTCAACGCGACGGTCGAAATCATCTTTGTTCAGTTTGTGTATCAGTGTTAATTTATAGGAATGGAAATTCGCTTTATGTAGTATGTTATGAACAGACGATGTACTAACTTTGTGCTCTTGAGCAGCTCTACGAGTGGATGTATGCGCATCTTCATTATTGCTAGTCTATTATTATATGATTAATAATTAGGATGGTTTAAATTGTATTTTCCATTTCTCTTATGGAAACTATAAAAAAAACGTAGTATATAAAAGTTATTTATTAAGGATGCTATCCTGTGTTAAACTAAAAGAAGTACACTTTCCATTATAAGATCTATATCAATTTTATTTTTTACTTTTTACTCCTGGAACTTTTTACGCTTTAAATAGTTACATTATTAAAGATATTCAGTTCAGCTTCGAGTCGAAAATCACCCCCAAGTACTTTGCCTCGTGAGACAAAGAGAGTGTTATCTCGAATATTTTATTTATATAAGTTTATTTTCAGTATTCATTCAATTTCTGGGCTCCGAAATATCTTTGTTTCAAACCCTTTCTACAGGGTGTTCCATTTTAAAAAGCCACCCAGAAATTTTCGCCGGTTCGAGTTGTACAAAAAAATTGTTCAGACAAAAGTTGTTTGGGACAATGGGAGCCATCTTTTTATGAAATCAGTTTTGACCTTGAGACTTATTTTCAAGGTCATTTGAAGGTCACAGTGTTTTTTTTTAATAGGAACCCCCATTTTTGACCCCGGATTCGGAAAGAGCACGAAATTCTACGTTCAGATAAGGTCTCGTGTGGGTGCGGTTATCCCTCCTCTCCCCCCATAGTCATGTTAGGGTCAAATTCGTTATTCTCGTAATCTGTGCACACGAATTATTGGGCAATGTTGAGGTGTGAAATGATAATAACAATATCAAGAATAATCCAATACCTTGCCTTAGTTGGCTGCACAGATTAAGAGAATAACGAATATGACTCTTATAACACTATAGGGGGAGGAGGGGAGATACCGCACCCACACGAGACCGTATCTGAACGTAGAATTTCGTGCTCTTTCCGAATCCGGGGTCAAAAATGGGGATTCCTATTAAAAAACACACTGTGACCTTCAAATGACCTTGAAAGTAAGTCTCAAGGTCAAAACTGATATCATAAAAAGATGGACCCCATTGTCCCAAGCAACTTATGTCTGAACAATTTTTTTGTACAACTCGAACCGGCGAAAATTTCTGGGTGGTTTCTTTAACCCGTTTCGGCCCAAACTGGCATAAATTTGCTGTGTCTTTCAAGTCATTATTTACCTATGTAACGGCCACTTAAAAAAATTTGAGTACTTTTCAAATCTGCTAACAGTTTTTTTCTATAACTTTTCATTTTCTCAAAATGGCGCACATTTTACAAAAAAATGTTTTTTTTTTTTATTTCTGATCAGTTTAACGGTCTGGCAGATAATGTTCCGGTTAAAGAATCGCTCTGGGCGATTGGAGCCTGAGGCATAACTACAATAGCTAAAATTTTCGGGGTTCGGCAATTCAAAATTCAAAATGGCCGTTCCAATATGGCGGTTTTTGTGAAACAGCATGCTGAAAAAATTCATGATTTTTTGATCCATGATTAAATGATTTAAATCCATTGATTTAAATCAAGGACGACACAAAAAAATTCAGGACTAACGGAATCGTAAAACTGAAAAAATGTAAAAATAAATTCTCTTCATAGCTGCTTTTGTGTAATAAATACTTTGATAATTTTTTTTCTCGAAAAATATGAGCTTTAGAAAAAAATTATAGATTAAAAAGTTTTCAAAATTATTGATAGTATCCGTATGATTTTTTTCAGAAGTTTTTGAGTAAATTTCAAATTTTCAAAATGGAAAATTTTTGAAAATTTCTAAAATTGCTCAAAAATTTTGAAAAAATTCATACATGTTTTTTGGATGATTCTAAATACTTTTTGTTCTATAACTTTTTTTCGTTAAGTGCAACCCTGTCGAGAAAAAAAATCATGCATTTTTTCAGCCTGCTGTTTCACAAAAACCGCCATATTGGAACGGCCATTTTGAATTTTGAATCGCTGAATCCCTCAAATTTTAGCTATTGTAGTTATGCCACAGGATCCAATTGCCCAGAGCGATTCAATAACGGGAACATTATCTGCCAGGCCGTTAAACAGATCAGAAATAAAAAAAATCACATTGTTTTGTAAAAAAATCCGCCATTTTGAGAAAATGAAAAGTTATAGAAAAAAACTGTTAGCAGATTTGAAAAGTACGCAAATTTTTTAAGTGGCCGTTACATAGGTAAATAATGACTTGAAAGACACAGCAAATTTATGCCAGTTTGGGCCAAAACGGGTTAAAATGGGACACCCTGTATAAATTTTAACTTCGAACTGCATTCACTGCAGGATTGCATTGCTTCTAGCTAAATAATTACTACATATCACTAATCCGTCACATTAAATGGAATTATAAGCAAAAAATTTGATTCTATCCGTAACAATAAGTTTATTTTGTGCTAGTTTCACAAGATGTTTCTATGTAGCGTGGAAACGGCAACACATATACAGGGTGGGACATTTTAATCAAACCATCCAGAAATTTTCGTCGGTTCACGTTGTACAAAAAATTGTTTAGACAAAAGTTGTTTGGGACAATGGGGGCTATCTTTTTATGAAATACGTTTTGACCTTGAACTTTATTTTCAAGGTCATTTGAAGGTCAACTTTTGTTTTTTAAATAGGAAACCCTATTTCTGATACCGGATTTTGAAAGAACATAAAATTTAGAGTCAAATGTGTTTTTAGCATTTTTTTAACTAAACGCATAGTTTCTGAGAAAAAATCGCTAATATTTAAACATTTTTAAACTCTTCAATTTTTTTCTCGAAAAGGATGCATCTAATCGAAGAATTACTAAAAATATTATTGATTTAGAATTGCATGAAAAAGAAGGTGGTATTTTTTATTTTTCTAATTTTTAATTTTGTGCAATTGTCTTAAAAACAATATTCTAAAAACTGCCACACCAGCGGAAGATGTAGTAGATAGTAGTAGGAAGATGTAGATCGCGAGAGCGTGCGTGCGAAAAGGCTAAATGCCGACCGTCAGAATAGAGTCCCGTAAGGGCAAAATTGTGTAAAGAGAGGAGAATGCCCGGCGAGGGCGAATAAACTTATTCTTATTAACTGTGCCTCCTATTGTTTCTCCACTAGCCCCGTACACCCACGACCTCTCTGCAGTCGAGTTAGCCCGGGCCGAACGAGAGATCGTGGTTGGACGCGAGTACTCGGTATCTGGTCGATCCAAGGGGCTAGAATGTCAAGAATTGATAAATAATTAGGATCTTAGACCGAAGCCGAGGACCCGCGCTTCATCTATAAATATATGTATATGGAATAATGTACTATTAATTATTTATTTGCTAATATAAAAAATACAGTTAAATTAATGTTACTTTTATTTTTTAGTACAACATGTTAAGTAGAGGTCAAATACCAGAAATAATAAATAGTCAGAAATTACTTAAAGATCTAAGTAAAGAAATAAGACATGCTGAGAGATTTTTACTGACTTTAAATCCTCCGAAACCTGAAAGGGAAAGTAAAAGAAAGAAAAAAAAACCATTTAATAAAGATTTTGTAGATTTTAATCAAGTTGATCGGATAAATGATCGGATAAAAATGAAATCCAGCTTAAAACGGAATCCAACGAAAATCGAATTACCGTCTGTTAATGATTCATCTCCAGTAATTCCTCGATTAAAGTTAACTTTACCAAAACCAGCTATCCAATCTTCAACAAATAGTATCCTAACAAAAGAACTGGCAGGTAATTCAGTTTCTAAAAAAACTATTAAAACTTTAAGTCCGAAAATTACAGCAGTTAAAAAAGCTAATATTAATAATAAGCTAAATAACATAATGCTTCATTCTAAAAAGACTGCTAATTCAAAAAAATCGAATGCAACGATTTTTACTGAATGTAACGGAAATATCAAACTAGGAAAACAAAGTCCGACGGTAATTAGATTTAAGTTGGGAGATAAAGAGGTTGTGAGAAGCACACAAGATAAAGGAAATAATATTTACGGAAATTTTACACTCGATCATGCAATAGAAACACGAAAGGAATTAACGTGGAAACAAACTACATCTGTATACGACTTTCATGATGGAAGCAACGAAAGTGATTCAGGCTTTACTATAGATGAAGCACCCAAAAGAAAAAAAAGTCAAAAATTGCCTGGAAATAAAAAAAAATTAAAGCGTCAACTTGAAACAGAATTAAAAGAACAAAATGAACTTCCTAAGAATGGAATTGAAGAATTAATTAAAGCATCTGTATATACCTTAGATGGAAACACTTCAAGGATGGATATAATGTAAGAAATTGTTATTTACTTATTGCATTTGAAAAAATTATGTTTTAAATTAATATTTTTGGTTGAATATTAAAATACGCTTTCAGCCCATCGATAGTATTACCGAGCTTTGTTCATCCAGCTTCCTTAGCAACGGGGTAAGATATCAATATTTAATTAACTTACATATTACTTATTTAATTTTTGCTTTATCATAGAGAAAGTTTTGGATTACTTATATTTTTCTTCACAATGTTTACTTAAAAGCGCATTTTTCGGTTCAGAAAGCTAAAAAACAAGTTTTTAAAAAATATACGTATTTTGATCTGCTGGATCTGAATCCGGTGTCCATTTATGCCGGCCACTGTCAGAATTTCGAGTAAATATGAAAATCCTGAAAACCGCGGAATATAGGGAAAAGTCACATTCAAACTAATCTCAAGCTAAAAAAAATTTTTTTAACTGTATTAATATTTTTTTATCTACTTAGATTCATTAGATGCAAATCTGGTGTCTATTTAGCCTGTAGAGGCTCAAAATGGCTAAAAAATGGCTAAATTGCAAAAAAAAAACAAAAAAAACGAGGAAGATTGTTGAAAATTGCGAAAAAATCGTATTGGTATATAATAAATATAGTAAAAAGGTTATTTCTAAAATATAGCATTTATGATTTTGATGTTTTTTTTTCTGAAGAGATTAAATTGAAAGTATGAATAATGATTTTGTATAACGGTTTTACATAAAATGTTAAAAAATTTCTAAAAAATGTAAGGTAGTGTTTCATGCAAATTCCTGTGCAGTGGGTTTTTCTTTCTCTTTCCACTTTTCTGAACTATTTCTTTCTTCAGCATTTAGCAAAAATCTACCATTATGTTAGTACCCTATCTTTGTTGGTATCAACTTGCTAATTGGATTATGCCTTGAAGGCATCCTTTATTGATACAACATGGTCAAGGAAATGCCGAAGAGAAAAATTCCTTTACGAATGGCCGTCTACATACACGGTACTCAAAAAAATCATTCCGGAACTCAGTATGTACATGTAGGGGGGAGACAGAGAGAGAAAAAGTTTTTATTTGCCTCAATGGCAGAAATTAAAATATACATAGAAAAGTAAAACATTCACAGATAGTAAATATTAATAGGAGAAAATATAATTATAAAACAGAAATTTCAATTCTTAAGAATAAATATTACATTTGTCAAAATAAGAATAATAAATGATATACTAAATATCACAGTCTAGAGGATCGGTACACGACACATATCACATTCAATATTAAAAAATCAATACATGAGATATAACACATACGTTTATACAAAGTACGTGACATACAGTACCGCTCAAAAATTTAGGAACGCTAATGTAATTTTTTAGTTTCACAGAAAGTAGAATATCTCAGAAAATATTGATCGGAGAAATATTTTTGAAATCAATTTTTGAAAAAATTTTAATTGTTTAAATGTACTGTTTTTAAGCTCTTGGAAAGACCTTTAAAATGCAATGTCGAAAATTTTACTCCGATCAATATTTGCTGAGATATTCTACTTTCTGTGAAACTAAAAAGTTACATTATCAAGAGTTACATTATCAAGAGCTTGACTTTGACTTCATAAGAAACCTATCTATTCGCAGCTGCATATATTTTTTTAGTACGTGTACGTGTGAGACTATGATTCAATAGGTAGAGGTGAGGAGAAACCAACTATTCTCGAGCTGTTCTTCAATAAAATCCGATTAGGTATGTTTTTCGGTTTCTTTATATGCAAACTCCTTCTTAGAGATCCCGTTTTCTTGATCGCTTTCTGAATCGAATATTTTTTCATTTTTACAAAATCTTTTGTACTAAATTAGTTAGAGGGTTCTACTCTATATGTTGATAATAAATTATTAGACAATATTCTTTTGCTTCAAATATAGTAACTGCATTCACTGGACCCATCTTTACGTTATCCTGATGATTGGAGCAATCAAATACTATTAAATAATATTCGATAAATAATATAGAATCTACGAGAGGTGCCAGACTATTAGTTCTTTTTTGGCTGTAATAAGATTTTCTAAATTTTTTATATATTATGTATGGAATATCAAATTGATTAATCTTTTAATTAGCATTTAATGCTTCTAGTGGATAAGCTGACTCATTGAGATAAAACTTAGCATAACTTATTGAACAGGGATTAAATTGAATTTTTCGCATTTAAAAATTAAATCCATCTTTTTTGTTAAAGACTCAATAAAAACCATATTTTCACTCTTTTCTACATAGCTGAAATGGTTCTTGGGGTTTCTGAGATGATTTTTAATGACTCTGAAGGTACTGGCCGTCCTTCAAATAGGAAAATTGTGAGAAAAATGTGAAAAATAAGTTTTTTTTCACTAACATGTATATTTTCCTGTAAAAACTACAAAAAAAGCATTTCTCATGTTTTCCTAAGTAAACTAAAAGGTTCTTGGGGTTAGCAAGTTGATATTTAAGGTCATGGATGTCCTTTGACATCTACCGACCGAGAAAATCAAGAAAAACCTGTTAAAAAATAAGTTTTTTTTACATTTTTCGACATTATCCCAAATGAATAATATATTTATCGTGACAGCAATTGATAGAACGAGAAAAAATACATCAAAATAGTGGACTTTAAAGTTAGCCGAAAAGGGTCTAGCCGGATAAGGGGTCAAAAATGCCCCAGCCTGGATTTTTGTTTCAAATTGGTTATCCGAAAGAACATTGTTAAATACTTCTTCAGAAAAATTTTCAGCCATTTTTATGGACTGATACGCCTGTAACAAGCTAATTTTTTTTCTGCAACAATTTAAAACGTAAAAATCTGAAAAAATTCTTATGTATGTATCTTTTTGTATTAAATAACCATGATCTTTTTTAGATTTTTTCAAAGAAAATTGTACTCAAAATATTGTTTTTAATTTCTAAACTTTTTTTAAGATAGGAAGAAGAGGGTCTAGCCGGATAAGATGATGAAAACTGCCCCAACGTCATGCAGGAAATTAATTATTCCACCTTGTTCCTCATCAAAAATGGCCCCTAGAAACCAAAATGTGATTTTCGGTGTTTTGATGATATCTCGGTCAATTTTTGAGCTAGAAAATTCTTTTGTTTTTTTTTTTCAAATTGTAGGGTTTTTTTTTAAGCCCTAAAAAATAGTGTATTCAAAATAATTTTGGCGCGAAGGGCCAAAAAAAATTTTATTTCTGGACACCCCATAAGTATGTGTAATTTTTTTTCAGATTTTTAAAAGTAGTGGGAGGCATAAAAAAAATAGAAACCATATTTTTCCAACTTTTTTCCTATGCCCAAGTCTCCTGCATCTCCCTGGTGAAGTTCTTGTATCTTCATGTGCTTTTATTTGGTAGAATATGCAATTTTGAGAGGAAGAAAACAGTAGCAATACCATTGAATTATTTTTATAGCGGCAGAGAGCTTTAAAAGTCAATAAAAACTCGAATTTTTAGAAACTTCGGTCGCCCGCGAGTCTCTACGTTATTCGAATAAACTTTTCTTTGATTTTCATGCTTTTTATTTCTCATATTTTCAGTACAATAAGAAAAAATGCAACTTCTTCACCCAAAATGATTTTATATCCACGAAAAATACAAAAAACTCATTTTTTTTATTTTTACTCGTATTCAAGCTTCTAAGTCTTTCAAAATAGCTTTTTGATGTTATGAATAATTTTTTATAGCTTAGTTCTGAAGCATTCATGGAAACTTCTTCTTATAATACAGTACACACACTTTTTCTTTACAGTTTATGTATTATAATTAAAATCGAATACTTAGTTCCGACAGGGCTTCACCGTCAACAAGGGATGCTATCGCTGGAATGCTATCATTTAGTGCCCAATGTTATTCGACTACCACGGATATAGCATCAAAATCAGCAAAGACTTCAAAAATGAAACCAAATATAACAAAATATGACGATCCCAATAACGACGATGATTTATTAATAGAGAATATGGACAAAGTTCATCAAGATGACGATTTTAGTGAGTTTTGAATAATAATAAAATATTTATTTTTGTATTATTTATTTCTCTTGTACTTCGAAGCTATGTTTAAACTTTTATTTTTTTTTTAATAAAGTTGTTATTAAATTCTAATGTATAGGAGAGGAAATATTAGGGCTTTTCGCGTTGTATAAAACATATTGCAGGATATCCTGTTGACGTTTTATATGATCCCATTTGTAAGGATAATATTAGATTATAGTAATAGATTTAATATCAGATTATGTGAAAATATTATTATATATGCAGTCGGGTCGTTTAATACCGCTGCTTCCCCTCCAGCGGCTCGCTCTATCCCAATCCCCACCACGCGGTTTCCTCCCGAGCTCGAAGATTTCGTTTTTAAATATAATATTAGCAACCGCTTTTATTTTATATTACTAACAATTAAAGAGTTGAAACATGTATTTAAATAAATATTTCTCAATTTTTTTAAAATTGCATCAATTTGTCAGAATTTAAAAAGCAGAATATTTATAACATTACTCTAAAATTATTCTTTTCCATGTTCTGGATATTTCTATGGGCTTGAAGTGAGACAGAGACTTTGAAAGCAGAAAAGTATCTAATTGCTGCACTCCAGAGGTATCCACGAGGAATAAAATAAGATAGCTCAAAGCACGTAATTGTATGTTCCCGCATATCGTTTTATGTTACCCTATTGAAAAATCTTACATAAGATCTTACGTAAGTTCTTACGTAAAATTTTTCAATAGGGTAGCATAGCGTGATTGTAACACGCTGCTGGTCATGACCATTGGAAGCGGAGAGAGTAAATGAATAAACCTTCATTTTCGAGTTCCTCAATTTTGTTTTCTCCCCTTTTATTAGATTTAAGGCAACGATTCGGCAATTCTCTTCGCCGTTTGCAAACAAGGAGTAGTCTGTCACGAAGAGTGACAAACCAGGTTGATAATAAAATCTTAATTATGTGAAATTTTATAAGTGTATTAAATCATAATTTAATGAACTTATAATAAATAAACTCAAATAATAAATAATAACGAACAAAATTTTATAATATACTAATAAAAACATAATTTTTATTCAGTTTTAAATTATATAGAATAAACTGAACTATAATATTTCCAAATAGACAAACTTTTTGCATAGTAGCTTAATCAATAAGGGACCCCTTCAGAAAAATTTTCCCATTTTCCAGGATTTTGCTCAACTGAATAACCTTCTTTCGACAACTTGCCTGCTTACCCTGAGCGAAATTAGGGAACTGAAAATTGCCACTCACGCCACGAACCCCGGAGGGCCTGCTGCGTTCTGAGGACCCAATTAAACTTAAGGGACACCATTAAATTTTAGAGGATATCTTAGCGAATGCGTCATCTGGCACTTACTTGAAATCCTTCTAGTAAACCCTCCGATTGCAAATAAAGAAAAGCATTAGAATCAAGGACTTAACCCCAACGAACCATGGCGCTCATGGTACTTTCCCAGCTGATGCTACCACAAAAATATTGAGCGCTATAACAGCTAGTATTATGTTGCAAAATGTGTTGGTGGGGCTTAGGAAGTTCGACGGGAGAAACATGCCCTTCAAGGAATTTATTCAACATATAAAGAGCGGCACCATATACATACAAAGAAAATCAGCGGGTCCTAATCATTTCAGCAGTCCTCGGTATGCTAAGAGGGCCCGCCAGAGATTATACTCACGGAAGGGCATTTGACATGATTGACGCACTAAGAAAAATCCTTAAAGACCGTTTCTCCTCTGGGAATGATCTTAATTACTACAGCGAGAGAATTCACCAACTGCGCACGAAGCAAGGTGAAACCATTGGCCATTTTTACGACAACCTGAATATCCTGCGCTTGGGCACACGGAGTTCTCTTCAGGATGAATTGGGTCCAAACCGCCCACCAGCCCAAGTCAACGTAGTAATGGTGGATTATAATAACAACGCTTGCAACCAGGATTATTATAATGATCAGTCACCAACATACCCATTGTACGTGAATTAACCATCGCCCTCATGGGCACGTGAAACTTACCCATAAGATACATAAGCGGTCGACGCAAGATACCGCGATTTTAGAAATTATGATTATCAATGGCATAAACCTCATCATCATAAAGAGGGAGTGACAAACGCCCAGGATCCATCACCGACCTCAGGAAATTACAACTTCTCATACAAACCTAGATTCAATTACGAACCAACAACGTGAGATTTGCCCGGTCTGTATAATCCACAAATCGGAATGTACGAGATGGCAAGGCGACCCCCGCCCAATGTGCCACCACAGGATGAGAGGTAAAATAATAAAGGAAACATCCATTACGTCCCACCAGTTGGTTCCACCAGTTGGGAATAAACTGATGTTTTTATTCTCATCAATAGACGTGGAGAGATTGTATAGTACATACAAGTGTCGGTCTCTCGATATATATGCCGTTGCAATTTCATTTTGGGGCAAACCTGCCTGAGAGGCACCAAGATGTTAATTGCGTTATTAACCTTTAGAGGACGGGGAATTTTGGAATTTTTAATTTCTCAGTATTTTTTATAAAAAACACATAATATGTGTCTCTAATATTGGGAGATACTCATATGTAAAGCGTCTATCCATGGTCGAGCCACTATAGTGGCTTTCCCGTCCCCTACAGGTTAAGATTAGCATTAAGAGCAAATAGAGCCCCCTCCAGATTGGTTTTAGCCATTTTGCCCGCAACGCCCTCGCACAGTGGAGCGAATTGCAAAATATGCAGACATTACGCTAAAAAAAGTTGCTTTCATTATTCTTTTCTTTCTCCAATTTGTATTAAATATACTATACAGTATTTAAAAACAATACAGAAATAGGAGGAAAATATTTGCATCGTCTACTTTGAATAGAGAATTGAAAAAAGAAATGTATTAAATTAATATTTTTTCTGATAATATTTACTTTATTATTATCATATACCGAGAAAAATAATTATTGTTTATTCTTTTTACTTAAATTTTAACATTTTTATATTTTCTTAAAAGATTTTGATACACAACTTAAAATTATAAAAAAGCCTCATAAGACCTTCATCCTAAGAAATTTACTTTATTTCATTACACATTTTCAAAGAAATATTGACTTCGTTTTGCTGCAAATATCCGCAACATAACAAGTAACTGTAGTTTTACTTAATTTTTTTTATAAAATATAACATAATAATACAACAATTATTATTGATACACAATTATTCTAAATAATCTCCAAGCCGATTAATATAAAAGGTCAAATTCGGTATTTGAACTCTCCCGCCATAATGTTTTACAGTTACATGAATTACCTAAAGTTAGCTAAATTAGTTTAAGGTAGAACATAGCAGAATTTCAATTTCAAGCTAAAGATAGAGGAATTTCGTAGCACTCATTTCATTTTTATTCAGTATTCATTATTGAAGATAGCCAACTGGTAAAAGCAAAGAAAGTATTTTTTACAATTAGTTATACAGAATTTCTTTTATTATGACTTCTTTTACTACTAATCTATCTGAGAATAAAAAGTGTGTATTTAAAAAGTATTGTGAGAGATGCTATTCTAATTTAAAAACTATATTACATGATAAATATTCAAGAAATACGGCTTAATTTCTTAAGAGATACAATGGATAGTTAAACTGGTAGTTACAAAGATATGTTTACAATAAATATGGGCCCGTTGGAACTTTACGATAAATATACTTCTACTACTGTTTTGGAAAATACTACTCCATCATCAACAATGTATTGTAGACCTATAAAATTTCACTTTGCCAAAGAAACTCCTTTATTTATTCAAAATGAAGTATCAAGTTTAAACAATCAAATTAATTTACTTACTCCGTCGAATTGCTTAATCAGCGATAAAAACAGTAATAATTAAACATGAATTAATTTTAAGTATAGTATACGGTAAAGTTGTAAATACAATTTGTGAAAATAAATCTACCCAAACGTGTAATATATGTGGTGCTCAACCTACCGATATGAATAATTTAGAAAAAGTCAAACAAAAGGGTGTTATTGAAGAATATTATAAATTGTGACGCGAGGTACTACCGTGTACCTGCACGTCGTCGCGAGCCTTCGCGACGCGAGGCAAGGCTAGGCCGTAGCGCGCGGGAGCAGCGGCCGTGTCAGAAGCTCGGGAGATTCTCTCGAGCCGTCGGCGACGACGGACGCGAAAGACGTGCGTGCGCGACCTGAGGTGCGACCAGGAGAGAACGCAAGGAAGCGACCAGCGATGCGTGAGCGAACGAGGCACCAGCTAAGCTGCTGATATTGTAAGTACTGCCCGACTTTGTTAGCGAGTGCGTGCGCGTACCGGCGAAGAGTTGAGGAGCGGCTCCGTTCGGCTGCACTCGGGCGTGCGGGCCGAATGCCCCGAGCATCTCTACTAACTTCTCCGGGACGCGGTGTTTGTAATTTCATTTACGGAGGCAATAAAGGCCTCCGACTTGCATTTTACTCATTCGCGTCATTCTTTCGAGTAGCCCGCGGGACTACTCGATAAACCTTCCTCGTCCCTAACCTCTCGGATACCGCCACTCAAGGAGGACGACAGCCACGCTTTCGCGTGACACGTGAAATCAGGACGTGGACAGATTTCACGAATGGAAGGACGAGAAATCACATCGGTCCTTCCACAAGCGAGGACCCCAGCCGAATAGTTAGCCGATGGAGCGTCACGTTCTCGACTAAACAAGGAGAAGAGTCTTTCCTTAAGAGTTTTGAGGACAATGCCCGAGCGGCAAAACTCAACGAGAGCGACATGCTGGCATCGCTCCCGTGTGTCCAAAAAGACGTTGCAAGCATGTGGTATAGGAACCACAGCAGCGAGTGGCGAACATGAACAGACTTTTGTCGAGCCACTCGGCGCAGGTGGGGCTGCGCCCATGATAGGCAAGAGCGCCTACGAGACGACATCAGGCGTCGTTTCAAACAGAGCGGGGAAATCAGTAGATGCCAGAAATGGCAGAGAGCTGGTAAAAGCTTTCCGCAAAAGCAACAAACAGAGGCAGGGAGGAGGAAGCAAGGGTGCCTCCTCCTCGGCGAACAAAAATGGCCGCTCCGGAAAAGGCAACTCAAAGAATAGCAGTGGCAGCGGGAAGGACGGCCAGAAAAATGGGCAAACAAAGGATCTCATTTGGTGTTTCGGATGCAACAAGGAAGGGGTAATCCGAGCGAAGTACCTAATTGCTCGCCGGAAAACGAGCAACAGGGGAAGTAGGGCACTCAACTACTTCCCCGAACGCTAACGAAGCTAGTCAGGAAGCATCGGAACCACCCTCCCAGGGCGTTAGCGGGACAGCACTACCGGACTACCCTGCGGAGGAAAACCTGGAAACCAGATGGTGGTTACAGGTGGAAGTGGAAGGGTTCCACTTCCGCGCACTGTATGACACAGGCGCATCGGTTACAGTAACGGGGCCGATCGGCCTGCAGTTGATAACTGCATGTGGCCGAACACTTATGCCAAGCGAGCACGCAGGTGCTAAGCTCGCTGACGGTAGCACGAGCCCAATCGTGGGCTGTGCGTACCTTCCCTTCAGAATAGGGGGCATAAGTAGGGAGATCAAAGTGTCGATCATCCCTGCATTGGATGCGGATTGTTACTTGGGCACGAATTTCATGCGGGAATTCGGCTCAGTACACAATCCGCGATCAAATCAGCTGACGTTGGTGGACGTTAACATGATCCAGATCGGCGCAGTAGGCTTAGGCCATGTGACCGAAGAGCAACGAGCACAAGTCAAGGCACTTGTGCACAAAATGGGCGGCACGGAGCCGACCACACTTGGGAGCACCACGTGGGTGACCCATACGATTGATGTGGGTAATGCTCGCCCCATCAAACAGCGATATTACCCTTAATCACCGGTAATAGAAACTGAAATGCACGTGCAGGTCCGAAAGTTACTGGATGCTGGCGTCATTGAACCATCCACTAGCCCGTGGTCAAGCCCGGTCGTAATGGTGAAGAAATCCGGTGGAGGATACCGGATGTGTATTGACTATCGAAAGGTCAACATACTCAAGTTTTCGCCGGACGGATACCCGGCAAAACGGATGGACGCGGCTTTCCGCAAGGCCAAAGCGGCAAAGTTCTGCACAACGTTAGACGTCAGCAACACGTACCATCAAGTACCTCTGGACGAGGCGTCCAGAGAGATAACGACCCTGGCAATACGTCGCAGGCGACATTATGGGCCCGCTACCCAAGACGAATAAAGGGTACGAATATATCCTAGTTATGCAGGATTTATTCACACGGTAAGTGGAATTAACTCCGCTTCGCCGCGCCACAGGCGAAGCTATACTGGCGGAATTTACAGAACGCATCGGTCTCCGGCTTGGAACACCCGAAGTCTTCCTCTCCGATAACGGGACAAAGTTCAAAAACCGAACGATCGACGGTTTTTTGAACACCAAGGGGATACGTCATGAAACGACGCCCCCGTACCATCCGCAGGTTAACCCTGTTGAAAGGGTTAACCGAACGATGAAGCAGATGATCATGGCTTTCATCCAAGATGACCATGATCACTGGGATGAGCATCTCACAGACCTCGTCCACGCGTTCAACAACTCCAAAAGTAGTGCTACAGGTATGACGCCTGCGTTCCTTGTCTACGGCAGGCATCCGAAGCTCTTAGACTCGGAGTATAGCAGGCAGATGATTGATATACTAAAACAGAACGAAGAGGAGGCTCGAGAAGAATGGGCTCTCCGAATGAAAAATCTCTCCGAGGTCCACGACATGGCAGCGGAGAATTCCGACAGAGAACGAGACCGGCAGGCGCGTTACTACAAAGCGGGCCGGCGTGAAGTGAGCTTCAAAGTCGGAGATCTCGTACGAAAAAGGAAGAAGGTCCTTTCCAACACGGCAAAAGGAGTAGCGAGGAAGCTAGCACCGAAGTTTGCCGGACCGTACGAAGTTACGGAAATCCTGGGCACTTATGCGTTGCGTGACCAAAGTGGACGGACGGTGGGTCCGATCCACTCAGAACAAATAAAACCGTACATCCCCGGCGCAAATATTCCTGCTGAAGATGAGGACGTCGAGACCAGCGCCCGACCACCGGGAGAAGGCGGGAGTTGTGTGGATGCGCCCACGACTCCATCAGCAAAGGTTGATGAGAAGAAGAGCGGTGCCAGCGGGCAAGCGTCCCAGGCTGGGAGCGCTCAACCTGCGGAGAAGCCTATAAAGCGTAAACGTGGACGCCCGCGTAAAGCGTCGTACGCCGTCACCAGCGAGAAGCGCGACGGGAAAGCGAGGACCGGGACGTCCACCCGGTTCTAAGAATAAGGTCAGCGCGGCCAAAATGTAAGACGCGACTAAAACACGGTTGATAAGAAAGAACCAACTCTGAGAGCCATTCCTCAAAAACCCTCTTTTTCTTTCTGCCCCTTTCCTAGATCGATCCTTACGAGATGGAGGAAGGAATCGCGCGACTCCTCAGCGAGGACGCTGAGGACTAGCCGGCGGAGGTGGAGTCCGGCGAGCAACTGCCGCCGGAGTCTCCGACAGTGGGCACCCTGGAGGGGACCCCCAAGGAGGCGGAGGTGATTGGGGAAGGGAATTATTATATATGTAAAGAAAATAGATTTTCTTTAAATAGATATTAAACGTCGCGCGCCAAGTATAAGTAGATAAGGTAGAAAAGATAAACACCTGTAGAGAGAAATTACATAATGCCTGGAGAAAGAGACATAACACAAAGTGACCATCATGTGTAACGTGTAAAAGAAATATAATAAATAAATAGAAAAGAGAGTGGAAAGAAACTTTGAATGTCGTTTCTCGTTTCAGGTAAATAATGTAAATAGTTCATTTTAAAATAATATTTATTTATTTATTTATTTATTTATTTATTTATTTCACAATTCAACGGGCTAAAAGCCCTTATATAAAACAAATATAATCATGTATAAAATTACTTAAATATAAAATAGATACAATAGTATAAAATAATCTTACAGTAATCAATATAAACAAGTTAGAGAGCGCAAATAAGTCTTAAACTGGCCTATAGAATTAATACTTGTAGTACTATGTGGTAGCGAGTTCCAGAGCCTCTTTATTCTATTAAGTGTTGAGAAAAATCCAAAGTTTGTGCTAGAGCTTTGTTCAGCAATAGGCCTGTGCAATCTAATATTATAGACTGGAAGTCTATATATGAATAATTGAGACAGCTCGTCGCAATCTAACAAATTATTTAGAATTTTAAAGACTAGCAGGCCATCATAATATTTGTGAAGGGACATGATAGTCCGTAAATCAACTTCAGTAGCCAAAGGAGAATAATCATGATCAAAGATATGCATGGGTCTTTTTAATTTGAATGAGATAAAGCGAAGGAATTTATGCTGCACAGATTCAATTTTGTTAGTTAAGGTATCGTTGTAAGGAGACCAAATAGGTGAACAATAAGTTAAAATAGGGATAATAATGGATTTGTAAAGGTGCATGATCGCTGTAATATCGTTAAAGTCGCGATTGGTGCGTCTAATAAATCCAAATAAATTGAGCGCTCTAACCACAGTAACGTCGACATGATATGCAAAACTCAAATCACTTTCAAACCATACACCTAAATCCTTAATGACATTGGTATTTGTCAGTGTGTTGCCGCATAATTCATAATTAGATTTGATAAATGAATTTGTTCTGTGAAACCCGATGACTTTACATTTATCAATATTTAAGGAAAACCCGTTATCGCACGACCACTGTTTGAAAGAATGTAGGTCCTCTTGAAGGAGGCATGCATCTAGGAGCGTCTTTATTAGCTTAAAGATTTTTACATCGTCTGCATATAACAAGATACGTGAGTGTTTTATGCAGTCCACTAAATCGTTTATACAGGGTGTTCGAAATGTTCCGGACCCCCCACTTATAACATAAAGTAAGCATTTTGGAAAAAAATGTTAAATACAAAAGTTGTTAAGTTTTGAAGGTTGAACTAAATGATGACCTTCGATTTGTTATTGGTTATCATTTTCAAGGTCATTTAAAGGTCATCTTCAGTTTTTTAAATAGGGACCCCTATTTTTTATTTCAGATTCTGAAAGAGCACAAAATTTTACATCTGGATATGTACCCACGTTATGGCTCAAAATGACCTACAGAGGTCATTTAGTGGTTAAATGATTATTTAGTAGCAGAAAGCCAAGAAATCCCGATTATTAAGAACTTTGAGCGTATCTGACCAATACTAAAGTAATTTGATTTTGCAAGACAAACTTTATGGTGGCGTTAAATTGACATTGCCCTTGATTTTCAAGGTCATTTGAAGGTTAACTTTAGTTTTCCAAATTAAGCCTCCTAGTTGTAATTCTCCATTTTGCACCAGCGCTAAATTTTGCATTAGGATTGTAGAAGGTGTAATTGACACTGGCGTAAAATAAGCCTTAGGCCAGACAACCACATAACTCGGGCGAGAAAATGATAAATAAAAAAATGTCTAATCAAAATAAGCCTTAGGCCCAACAACTACATACCTCGGGGGGAAAAATGATAAATAAAAAAATGTCTAATCAAAATAAGCCTTAGGCCCAACAACTACATACCTCGGGGGGAAAAATGATAAATAAAAAAATGTCTAATCAAAATAAGCCTTAGGCCCAACAACTACATACCTCGGGGGGGAAAATGATAAATAAAAAAATGTCTAATCAAAATAAGCCTTAGGCCCAACAACTACATACCTCGGGGGAGAAAATGATAAATAAATAAATGTCTAATCAAAATGAGCCTTATTGCTCAGGCACGGGAGGTACAACTAATTAAGGTAACATCACGGGTGATCCAGCCAACTAAGGCAAGACCATCGGCGGCCCAGCCTACTAAGACAAGAACACTAGCGGCCCAGTCAGCTAAGGCAGGACTATCAGCGGCCCAGCTAACTAAATCAAGACAGTGGACTATTCGCCCAAACTAAATTTTTTTAAAATGTCGTTGACAGGAACTTTTTACAACAACTGTTCAAATTGTTGCCCATTAACAGTTTGGCAATGTGCTAACCGATTGTAAAAGGCTGCAACAACATTTCGCAAGATTTGCTGAGGTATCAAGTCTATTTCATCAGTGATTCTTTGGCGTAATTCATCCAAGTCACGTGGTTTTATAACATAAACTTTATCCTTCAAGTATCCCCAAAGGAAGTAATCAAGAAGCGTTAGGTCTGGGGACCGAGGTGGCCATTCAATTGTACCTCTCCGCCCAATCCATCTATCATGAAATTTTGCATCTAAATATCGGCGAAAATGAATACCGTAGTGTGCAGGAGCACCATCCTGTTGGAAGTAAATTTCGTCCAGATTTCCACCCGTTAAATTCCGTATAGCAGGTATAATTTGGTCTCGAAGCATGTTTTCATACATTGCAGCATTTAAATTACCTTCAATAAAGAAAGGGCCAAGTACTCTTCCATTAAATATGCCAGCACAAACATTTACTTTTTCAGGATGTTGCGTGTGGTCCGCTCTCATCCAATGTGGATTGATGTTACTCCAGTATCGACAATTATGTCTGTTCACTGTTCCGCTTAACTCAAACGTGGCTTCATCAGAGAAAACAATATTATTGAGGAGCAAAGGATCATCAGATATCATTTGCATCATTACATCACAAAACTCTACCCTTTTATCAAAATCATCTTCAGATAATTCCTGTACCAACTTTAATTTGAAAGGATGCCATTTGTTGAGTTTCAAAATTTTGTGCACAGATGCAGCTCCCATTTCATGCTGTTGTGCACAACGTCTGATGCTGCAATGGGGGTCCTCAATAAATGATTGTAATACGTCTAAGCTCTTTTCATCATTAGACCGACGCCCCGTACGAAGAAAATCCCCTGTCTGCATTTTGGCGACGAAGAAAATCTCCTCAGCTGATTTCCCGACGAAAACTATCATTTTTAGAACTTTTGCGGCGAAAAATATCCTTTCTTGCATTTTTGCGGCGAAGAACATCTTCTTGAACGATTTTACGGCGAAGACTAGCCCCTCTAGCATTTTTGCGACGAAGAAAATCTCCTTAGCTGATTTTCCGACGAAAACTATCCTTTTTAGAACTTTTGCGGCAAAAACTATCCTTTCTAGTACTTTTGCGGCAAAAACTAGCCTGTCTTGTCTCTGGCGTTTTTGCGCTTTATTGAAATAAAATAAATGAAGTAAAATCGCTGGTATACTAATAATTAGCTATGGTTTTAGTTAACGAATACGCCAAAAATAAGCCATGAATAAACCAACGTTTAACATTAAATTGTATAAAAAAAGGATAACACAAAACGTAAAATAAAATAATTTGTTTAAATAAATGCACCCTCGATTAAAAAGTATGGAATAGTATTGGTAGAAAATTGTTTTATAAGATTGTAGGAGATCTTTTTCGTCGGAAAAATCAGCGAGGGTATTATTTTCGTCGCAATAGTGTAGAATGAGATCTTTTTCGTCGGAAAAATCAGAGAGGGGATTATTTTCGTCGCAATAGTGTAGAAGGAGATCTTTTTCGTCGGAAAAATCAGCGAGGGGATTATATTCGGCGCAAATTTTGGAAGGGATTTTCTTCGCCGCAAAACTGAAAAGAGATTTTCTTCGTAGGAGGCGTCGAGACGATGATTTGGATCTACCTGATTTAGGACGATCTTTAATACCACCTGTCTCTTCAAAACGTCTAATTGGACGAATTACGGTACTTTTTGAAATAGGGTTGTTTTCTTCAACTCTGAATGTTTCATTGAATAAACGCTGTACCTGTTTGTAACCTCTCTCTTGATCACCCCACCCTCGCATCATCAACAAAGATATTCTTTCTCGTTCAGTAAGATGTGCCATTTTTCACTACGATTAAAAGTACAATTATTGAAAATTAATACAATTATCTGAATTTCGAAGTAAGAGAACTTCACTTAACTCTTGAAAACAGAAAAGTAAATAGGAGTAAACAATTGTTAATTAACAATTATAAATGAACTGATTCCTAAAAAGAATAGTGAGCAAAATCTTCTAAGGTACAAGTAACGATCCTGAAAATGCTATGAATCATGCGTAGAAACTCGTAACCCTTGCAAAAAATTATTGCAATAAAAACTGTTCATGTAAAACGGTTAGATTATTTTGCTTTTGAAATTAATAACCCCCAAGTGTCCTATGTAGATCATTTCGAGCCATGACGTGGATATTGTACATATCTCCAGACCTAAAATTTAATGCTCCTCCAGAATCCGGAATACAAAATGAGTCCCTTTTTAATAAGCTGAAGATAACTTTCAAATGACCTTAAAAATGAAGGCCAATTTTAAAGTGACCATAAAGTTCGTCCTAGAAAATCAAATTACGTACTTTAGTATTAAAGTACGAAATTTTTTTTTCTTTTCGTCAAATACACCCAAAGTTCTTAATAATCGGGATTTCTTGGCTTTCTGCTACTAAATAATCATTTAACCACTAAATGACCTCTGTAGGTCATTTTGAGCCATAACGTGGATACATATCCAGATGTAAAATTTTGTGCTCTTTCAGAATCTGAAATAAAAAATAGGGGTCCCTATTTAAAAAACTGAAGATGACATTTAAATGACCTTGAAAATGATAACCAATAACAAATCCAAGGTCATCATTTAGTTCAACCTTCAAAACTTAACAACTTTTGTATTTAACATTTTTTTCCAAAATGCTTACTTTATGTTATAAGTGGGGGGTCCGGAACATTTCGAACACCCTGTATATAAACAAGACAATAGCGGTCCTATGTGAGAGCCTTGGGGTACTCCAGACGAAGCAATAAAGAAATAGGATTTTTCATTACCAAGACGTACGCACTGTGATCTATTGTGTAAATAAGATTTCATTAAACTAAATAAAGCTCCACGCACACCAAAATTCCATAGCTTCGAGAGAAGACGCTTAATGTTTACTTTATCGAATGCTTTAGAGAAATCTGTATATATAACATCAACTTGATCAGCATTAACTAACGCCTCGGACACAAAATTATTAAAAACTAACAAGTTAGTAAGCGTTGAACGTCCCTTGACAAAGCCGTGTTGCTGGGAATGTAATTCCGAGACTAAATGCGATGATAAAACATGCGTTAAATATGCATCAAACACCTTCGCTAAACAGCTAATAATAGAAATTGGTCGGTAATTAGACACTTCCTGCTTGTCACCACACTTAAAAATCAGAGTAATATAAGATACCTTCCAAAGAGTAGGAAAACACCCAGTTCTGAAAATCGAATTAAATATAGTAACAACAGGTTGCTCCAACTCCGACCAACATCGCTTAATAAAGTACGCTGGAATCTCATCGGGACCAGTATTAGTGGAGTCCTTTAAACTACTGATAATGTTTCTTAAAATACTTAAATCTACTTGAATATTAGATGGAATTTCTATGACAGGATTGTCAATGAGAGGCACGGGATCAACATCTTCGTCACTATAAACAGAGCTAAAGAAGTCAGCTAGTGAATTAGCAGAAATATTGACCTCGTTCATACTACGGTCCTTCAGAGACTTGACATACGACCAGAAACAGCGAACATCCTTTTTTACATTAGATTGAACCTTATTTAAATAATTGTAATATTTTTGGCGCGAAAGCTTTATACACAAGGCTCTATGTTTTTTAAAGTCAATATACGCACTCTCACTACACGACGCCTTCCACTGACAGTGTATCCGCTTCTTATTTACAATAGCCATCTTTAACTCCTTATCGTACCACGCAGGGTACGTACTAGAATCACATCTTACAAGGGGGACGTGGGTGCGAATACAATCCTTAATTAATTTATTAAATTTATCTATAGACGTATCGATATCCGGATCTAATAGTGTTTCCCAGTTAATTTCCCGCAAATGGGACGAAATTAAATTAAAATCACATCTCTTATAATTAAACATCAAAGGCTCGCTGGGTTGAACACTATCAGTCACTGACTTCACTGAAAAATAAATAGAAGAATGATGAGAATCCGTGGGCAGCAAATCTTCTTTAAAGTCCATGACTGAGATTGATCCAGCTGGTCCGAATAGCAAATTAAGAGAATAATCCTTGGTAGCGAGGGGCGGGAGGTATTGCACAAGATCCAGTGCAGAAAAGCAGCCACATATATGGTCACACGATAGCTTAGTAGTAGGGCATACATAACTCGTATGTGTATATCGAAGAGGTTCAGATGACCATATTGTATGAGGAAGATTAAAATCTCCTACGCATATCAGCTTATAATCGTTGAATTTATGAGTCACTTCATCCAGTAAATTTGAAAATTCTTTGTAGGCAGTGGACGGAGAGTTCGGTGGGAAATAACATACTGCCAGAATAATCTTAGATTGTGGTAATTTAAATTTCACGAACAGCAGTTCTAGCTTAGAATTAACTTGAATTAAGGATGCGTGAATAGAATTCGCCACTGCAATAAGCACCCCGCCACCACGACTAGTACCACTATGAACACAGTCTCTATCACATCTGAATATATTATAATTATGAAGGCCTAATTCATTAGAATAAACTGTAGGTAGCAGCCAAGTTTCCGTCAGAATTAAAATCTGAGGGATAATTGACAGCTGACAAAAATTAGTTTTGATGTAGGACAGTTTACCTAGTATCGAATGGGTTATATTAAATCACTAAAACTATTGAAAAGAATCATGTATACTATCAATTCTTATATTCACAGTGCTCTTTGGTAAATTGAGTTTCAGTACTTTAGGATTGCCGTTGAAATATTTGATTACCATTCGAGAATCGTCATGGGAAGAATTGTACGAAGCAGCTACTTCATTAAGTTTCTTCAACACTGCTCGCTGAGACACAGTAAGATCGGCTGTAACTGCGACATTCCCAACAATTGCTTTTTTATTTGCTAATACTCTCAAAGCCTCATGCTGGTTTTTAAAAGTAACAACTAATGGCAATATGTTACTGCGAGAGGTAGGTTTAGTAAATCTTCTCACCGATAATTCATGCAAGCTGACATTAGAGATCTTGGAAAGAGCAGTTTTTATAGTTTCAAGATCACTCGAAGATGGATTAGCTGGGACATTATAAAAAATCAGGTTACGAGACCTGGACATTCTATCTTGAATTTCAGCTGTCATGTCAGCAGCATTTAATCCAACGTTGTCAGCTTGAGCACTTACATGGCTTTTAGAAGAAAGGATATCAACTTTTTTACTAATATTCATTACTTCAGTCTTCAATTCTTGGATGCTAGACGTATTGCTATCAATTAACTGTTTGTGATCCTTTAGTTTCTCTTGCATAGTTTTCAACAAGCCGAACTTCATATCACTTATCGCTTTTTGAATAGAATTCTTAAGGACCGTCGTAAGATTAGAAGTAATTCTTTCTTCAATCTCCTTAAAACACGTATACAGACTAGATGAGTCAACAGGTTGATTATTAACTATGCTAGAAACTAAGTCGTTAGATAGAGATGCGTGCTCAGTTGGAGTAGCCTTCTTGCGTTTGGTAATAAAGCTGTTGGGTAGATTAACTGAAGTAAAAAAAGACTCGTCAATAGAGTCGTTATTGCTAACTATACAGCAAGAGAAAATGTTTTCTGCACTCGTACGACAATCTTCTGAACAAGTTATATGGTATCTACCAAAACAAGCAGAGCACGTTACACTTTCATCATCCAAAGCAATCTCCTTGCAATGCACACAGATATTCGACATATTTCAATGTATATTGCACAGAGAAAGTTAATGGTAGCTGAAGAATATACAAGCAAGGCACTGAAATTGTTGGTGTAACAAAGATAAACTGCAATATAAATCTTTACTAATACACAACAAAATGCACTTAAAATCTATAAGCACCGAATATTAGTTTATTGTTTAAAATATTTAATTAATGTAGAGAAACACAAACACAGTATAAGTAAATAAAAGTCACAACACTAGAATGTTTACAAGACTACGGAGCAATCGTAAACACGTCTGCTCGGTAGACTGTTCAGAAGAGAATGTCTCGTTTCAGAGCAACGCACCACGTTTTTATTCACCGTCTCTAATAATTAACAATACCACTTATATATAATGTCTTAATTTTATGATATAATATTATGCTACATATTACGCAAATGTCCGGAATAATTCGATTTAAATTCGGATTTGTCCTGAATCATAATTTTAAACTTACGTATAGGCATTCACATATATAACGCATATATAGAGACTAAATAAACATTGATTATTATAGTACGTTAAAAAATACGAAATATGTATTTCTTTTTTTCATTTTTGACCAAAATCCAGTGGAATACGAATTTTTATCACTTTTTTCTTGGATTTTGTCCCACTGTGCGACCTCACCTGTTTTTGCAAGCATCGCACGTAGACAAATATCACATGGCGCGCTCGTGTTCTTTTGCGCACATTTAGAGAGGCAAGGACGCTTGTAAATGGAACATTTGTTGATTGAGCGGATACAGGTGCCGCCGCAGGCTACACAAGCCACGGATGGAGTCATACCTGTTATGACAGATGGTATGATGTGCTGCCAGATTTGAGGAGCGTGGACGTCAACGAGAAGAGCCGAAGATATACGATAGTTGGTGAGACGATCGAGAAGACGGGACTTCAAGCAATGCTTTCCTAAACTCTCCCTTGGACGGAACAAGTATTTAAATTATCTCCCTGGCTCGTATAGTCGGCGCCGTGCAGGTGTGCTCCGTTAGCAAGGAGCCTGCGGCAAAATAGATCGATTAGATCTGAAATATTACTCACACATACGCGTCAGTAAACGAAAATAATATTACACAGGCTAATCCATCCAAAGAAAGGGGGAGGGTAGAGGGAGAGGGGAAGGAAGGAGGAGATGGAGAAAGAGAAAGGAAGAGGGAGAGGGAAAGCGAGAAGAACTCGCGATAGTTCGCTCGCGCGGCGTGATGGGTATAATGGGGCACGCATCCATACTTGAAACACGAAATGCGTGTGGCTCGACTATTCGATGTTGGCTAATGAGAGAAGAGATCCGCGACACTGGCGAACGTGGGCCGGCGGGAAAATCTGCGGACGCCGGAGAAGATCCGTGATGGGAGCAAGACGGAGGACAAAAATACGGGCGAATGAGAGAGAGGATCAACGGTCAGCATTGCGGAGACGAGACTGCCGTGACGCCGCTGCCATTCCGCCGAAAACGCACCTAGCGACTGGACGCAGTTTTTAGAACCCTTTAAATTAGAACCTAAAGTCGAAGAGTAGTTGGGGAGTTCCGGGTATTTCCTTCCCCGAAACTTCCCTTGCGAGAACTCCCGCGACATAGCATCCGCGCCGCATACACTTCTACACGAACAGTTGTAGTCCCGAGCGAAAAAAGCTCAAACACGTATAATTGAAAAAGGAAACCCACGCGTTCTGTGTTTTATTCCTAATTATTGGTGGGCAGAGACAATTTCGACGAGCAACTAAGCGTCGTCAAGGTGGTGCATCCTCTTACATCCGCTTGTGGCGGTCTGGACAAATCCTTACCCTGGGAAAGAGAAAAACAAGCCGGAATAAGGTATCGTACGCAATATCGAATCGCAGCGGTGGTTGTCTCGGCTAGTTAGACATTTATTTACAATATTCTTTTTTATAATATTTATTATTTTTTGCTTAGCAATTTGAGCACAATGATCTCTATTCTCCTTCCTAAGAGTTAAAAAGACATTAGAGCCCCGGCGAAGCCAACTGCGGTACAGTTTTGGGTACCCCTTAAGAGCGCAGCAACAACGCGAGCGTCATACGAGTCAAGAACAGATCGATTTGTATACTTCGAATTTTAGGTGATAAAGTGCATCCGGTTTAGTTCGCTAACTTAGCGTCGGTCGGCACTCAATCTTGCTGATATTGCCGTTGCTTTTTTTGTTATTGCTGCAATGTTGTTCATAACAGTCACTGTTTAGAGAGCCTCCGAGAAGGTTCGCCGCAAGTTAGCCGGCGCAATCGATTGCTTTCAAGAGATAACCACGATCAGTGTGCGTTTCTTTGCAATAACGTTCATTCTTTTATGTTTACGTGGCTTGGCTCGTCACAGCTAATTTTTGCATTGGTTCGGTAAGGATTAAATAAAGAGAAAGTATTTTTCTTTATCCCTCAATCGAAAGTGCGTATTTCCGGCATCGATATTGCAGCCGAAAACATCGTTTTGCGGCATCGCTAGGACGACAAAACAATAACGACATATCGCGGTATCATTCGGTTCGTAATCTGTAAATAATAATTTTTCTTTTTAAATAAAATTATGTCAAAAATATATCAATCAGAAGATGAAGATACTACTGACGAGGAAGACGCTATTTCCATAATTTACAATTTATTTAATTATTTTTTATTAATAATGTTTTTTTCGACGGTCGCCCCGACCACATGACACTCGCTTTGCTCGTGCATGTCAATGTCGGCGGCCGTCGAACATATCATCCATGCTTTCTCTCCATGCCGAAAGTTGCACCTCTATGCGATTAGGTTAAGTGCGGCCATGTATTTTCGGCATTGCATTAAAAAAAAAAAAAAATCACTGAGCGAAAACGGCGTTTTCGTTATTTAGGCAACGCACTTTCGATCAGGGATAAAGAAAAATAGTATACACAACAAGGACAGAAAGTAGAAGTTTGCTGCACTGCCTCGGCTTCGCCTCGGGCTCGTGTACACGCAGTTAAGTAACGTTTACTTTCTGCCCTTGATGTGTAATGTACTATATCTATAAAGTTTAGTGACAAAGAAAATTTCTTTCTTTCCTTCACTACTAGTTCTACATTTTGCCCATGTCCTGCAACTCTGCTCACATACGTGTAGCGAGCAGCATCCAGGAGCCTACCAGATCCAGCTGTTAGCTCGCTGCACGATAAATCACGACTTTATTACGACCGAATAGCGCGCACGGCTCAATGAAAAACATTCTACGCCATATTGAGGCGTTGCGGCTCCGACATTTATATAAGCGAGAGGCTCGAATCGGCCGCCGCACTTTCTATAAGTCCTAGCCGCTCACGACGTAACATACATATTTATCAAGATAACAATAACCTACACCGAAAAAGAGATTAAAGTTTAGAAATAAATCTAGAATTAAATAATTATACATATGGCACATCGCTTACGCTTAGTAACATTTTCAGGGATATCCTAGAAATTTTTTTGTCCATTTATATTCAAATATTTCTTTTACAAATTTAAAAAGACTTGAATGTTTCAAAACTAATTAACTATAAGATTCCATTAAAATCATTAACCCTTTCACTGACAATGTATCATACATGATCAAAAAAAAAGTCGTGCCAGAACTAGTGATGTATCTTATATGATCAAGTTGAATGACTGCTGCATTTTTCAACCAATTCATTTCAAATTCGGTATGTAAGGGTTTTGGGAGTTGCTGATTACGAATATATGATCAGAATTAAATTCAAAATGGCGGATTCAAGATGGCTAACGGAAATCGGCCGATTTTCACCAAAGTTAGATAAGAAGGTAAAATGCAAAATCTTCTTAAAAATCGTTTGCAACTAATTACTCGTAAGAGAATTACTCATAGAAGAAGAAGAAAAGTCTTGATATCCCATTTAGTTGATTTTCTGATTATTTCATATCCCGTTATACATTGATCTGATCTATCTGCACCACCCATATTTTGGTTGTAATCTAATACAATATTTGGTTTTATTATTCGTTCTTTAGTACTATACTACTTTTTCAGTTACAACTTTTTCTACTGAATGTATGGTTGAAAAGGCATTTGCGAGCTACTAAATGTTTTCATCTCATTTTTAGCTATTTTTTTTTTTTTTTATTAATTTTTCGAAGATAGTTTTGATTTGTTCGAACTGTTCCGCTATCATTAGTTTTTTCATCATGTAATTTTGAGAAAAGAATTGGTGAACTATACCAATTATGTAAATATAATGAACAACCTTGTTCTTTTAAATTAACAAGCTTTTAAAAAAATACCTCTCCAGAAACTCCATAGAGCATGCTTTCATTATCTGTAACTTTTCCGATATAGATTTTCAAATTAGATATATACCCATTATCTGAATCGCAAGTTTCGTAAATTATTTGAAACTGACCAGGAGAAGGTATCACCTCCGGAACATGGATTCCTTTGAAACTTTGCACACTGCTTTCCTGACTCTAAAAATGAAAAGTAGTACGATTAGTTTGATCCCATAGGCCTTATTTTCTAGTGCGATAGATTAAAAGGTTTTTTTCTACTTTGACAATGAATGGAATGAAATAAATAATTTGAATGCAGCTAAATAATTTTAAATTCATTTCTCATCTATGTTTATGTCAAAGTATGTTCAAATAATGCAGAAATAATTTTGAAACTTAATATTTATGTCTTATAAGCAGCGAATATCAGTGAATAAAAGCATCGAACTTGAAGTCATGGGTCAATTCCAAAAGGTTCACCCACAGTACTAATGTTTTCTGTTCTTGCATACCAGAAAACAGTTTTTTATACATTTCCACTGATCCGTTAAAGGACTTCATGATTGTAAAGGTCCTAGAGGCGATGGATTTATAATAGTAAGTTAGTTAATGAGATTAAAACTAATATAATAAATTAAAGCATGATAACTTTGTTTTATAATCTATTTATTTAAAACTGCAATATATAAATCTAATACTTAATTTGAATAAATGAATTTACCTGCCTAAAAAGAAAAGTCACCATGCAGCACTTATGACATTTATGCAGCACAAATCAGATGGATTTAATCGATGATTATTCTTGAATAGTATCAAGAGTAGTTCGCTCGAAAAAGGTTCATTCACAGGTATTCCAAGAACCTCAAGAATGACTATTAATTCAAATTAAGTTTTAGATTTATATATTGCAGTTTTAAATAAATAGATTATAAAAAAGTTATCATGCTTTAATTTATTATATTAGTTTTAATCTCATTAACTAACTTATTATTATAAATCCCTTGTCTCTAGGAACTTTACAGTCATGAAGTCCTTTAAAGGGTCAGTGGATATGTATAGAAAACTGTTATCTGGTATGCAAGAACAGAAAATATTAGTACTGTAGGTGAACCTTTTGGAATTGACCCATGACTTCAAATTCGATGCTTTTATTCACTGATATTCGCTGCTTATAAGAGGTAAATATTAAGTTTCAAAATTATTTCTGCATTATTTGAACATACTTTGACATAAACATAGATGAGAAATGAATTTAAAATTATTTAGCTGCATTTAAATAATTTATTTCATTCCATTCATCTGTTTCATTGTCAAAGTAGAAAAAAGACCTTTTAATCTATCGCACAAGAAAATAAGGCCTATGGGATCAAACTATTCGTACTGCTTTTCATTTTTAGGCTCAGAAAAGCAGTGTGCAGAGTTTCGAAGGAATCCATGTTCCGGAGGTGAGACCTTCTCCTGGTGAGCCTACCTTTCCATTTCAAAAGAGACTCATCAATTGACATTTACAATGGAGAATTCAATTATTGGTCTTAGTATAGAAAGTTTATCAGTTTTAACATGATCTTCTTCAAAATGTAAAAGAGATAGTACAGCCTGAAATCTTTTGAGAGGCATGATTTTTGAAAAAATTGGCGTTTCAATCAATTGATCTTGAGACCAATACATTTCAATTTTAGGTTTTCTGGTGATGCCCATAAGAATAGAAATAGCTATGAAAGCATAGAGATCATTTGAGGATATTTTATCACAGGTTTATACGCGACTTTTTTTTCAGCTTATTAGCTTGTTTCAAATTTGTTATTTTCATTTCTTTATAAAAATTACTCTGATATATTATCATATCAACAAAATCTTCTAAAACAAATGCTTCAAAAACATCCAAAACAGAACTATTAGTATTTATTCCGCGATCATTTTGTAAGCCTTTATTTTTATGAACTAAAGGATGAATTTTGGGAACAAAATCAGAGTTTTCTATAAAAGTTAAATTTTTACTTTTTTTATATAATCTGATACTCAAAGGAATATCATCAACATCATCATTATCATGCCAGTAATCTCTATCAGATTCTTCTGGAATATCTGATGCAGATTTTTGTTCATGATCACTGCCATCTTTCTCTAATAAAAAATCATCATCAGAACTCTCAGCTGATGAATTAGAATCAGAAATAGTTGGAGACGGCGATCGTAAGCGTTTACTACGTCGCATTGTATCCAAAATTGAATGAGAAAACTTTCAATGAAATGAAAATTTTAGGTTCAAACTCTGGCTAAAACTCTTCTACTTTATAAAACTTTGTTATCTATTTTACTTGTGATGAAAACATGAAAAATTAATTCCAACCTAAATTTAAGGGTTAAAGGGTGGTCTTACAACCCTTATTTTCAACACTAAAATTGAGATAAAAGTATTATTACTACAACCAAGTTAAAGAAGTTGATTAAATTTTGTAAGGAATTAAACAAATTGGAAAATTCACCCTCAACCCATCATTTAGGGGTTGGAAATAAAAAATTTGCGAAAATAAACATCTGAATCGATTCTGCGTCCCCAAAAAACCCCGATATTCATAGTTATCATATAATTTGTTTAAATTTATTGTCTTACCATTTTTGGCACGTAAAGTAAAAAAAGTTGCACCAGTGAAAGTGTTAAGGAAAGGTTTTCTGCCAAAACAAAAATCAGAGAAATGGTTTGATATACTCTATTATATTCAGCTTAATTTCAGGGTTTTTTTTCCGCTCACTTTCATGTCTTTGACTGACAATACATGTAGACGAAGTAACATGGTCCCGAAACGTTTTTTCCGCTCCGAGTTTTTACCCATTAACCAAGTGCGGTGTGGGCTTACCTGTACATGACGTCCCACCGTCCCAAGGATGTTCCTAGACACCTGAACATCGTGTACAGGAAGAGCCCCCAATTTTTTCCCATTGACCAAGTACGGTGTGGACTTCCGTATAGACGGCGTCCCAACCGTACTGAGGGTGTTCCTGGTCATCTAAACGTTGTCTGCCGGAACATCGCCTGATTTTTCTCCATTGACCAAGTGCGAAGCGTGCTTACCTGTAGACGACGTCCCACCGACCTAAGAGTGTTCCTAGACACCTGGGCATGGTCTACAGGAACAGCTCTCAATTATTCCCCATAGATCAAGTACGGAGTGTGCTTCCTTGTAGACGACGTCCCGCTGTCCTGAGTGCGTTCCTAGACACCTGGACACTGTCTACACGAACAGCTCTCAATTTTTCCCCATGGACCAATTACGGTGTGGACTTCCTTGTAGATTATGTCTTGAGGGTGTTCCTATTATATTTTATTATTTATATCTAACATTTCAGCATTTATCGGTGCTAATATAACCGATTCATAGAAATCTGGATTATTTGAATTAATTACATTACCAAATATTTCTTCAATTATATTTTTATTTAACAAATTTTCTTTGGCAATTTTAATAATTTCATTTTCCTTTTCTATTTACGTAGATAATATGCCCTCAATAATTCGTAAAAGTCATGATTTAAATTTTACATTATTTTTTGTTACACGTTTATTTTCTGTTAAAAATAAACTTTCAAAATGCCTTTATAACATAATATTCAATTATTTGTGTTCTGTTTCCGCATCTTACAATTGGTAATGTAACAAAAATTCTCGACTACCACAATTTTTTCTCAAAATGGCTTATTACTACAGAAATTATTTATTACAGAAATTACTTATTATTACAGAAATCTTTAAATAATATGTCTACTGCTTCAAAGGCGAATTTAGATGTTAGACATGGGTTACGGACGCTTGACCGAAAGCCATTAGGCCGAATTCCACTTGGCCGAACCCGTTTGGCCGAATTCCATTTGACCGAAAGTGATATCTCGCCGAATACACTTTTGGTCAAACGCGCATTTGGCCGAAAGGGAAATTTGGTCGAAAAGGACATTTGACCGAAAAATGAACAATAACCCAATAACCCAGAAAATCAGGATTGTGGAATGTAAATAAAAGAAAACATTTATTATAATTGTTCTTGACATTTATTTAAGACACTTTAATTTACTAAAGAATGTCATCTCCCTCATGTAACTCCATAATCGATATAGTACACTATGAATACTTATTAAGAATAACTATAAATTAATACAATTCTTAATTTTATTCTCGTTATTCTAGACTACTTAAGCCTGGGACAACCAGAAGGGTAATAACATGAACAGTGTAACATAAGATATTCAATTTTCGGCCAAATTTCCCTTTCAGCCAAATATGCGTTCGGCCAAATGTGCTTTCGGTCAAATGCGCGTTCAGCCAAATGTGCATTCGGCGAGATATCCCTTTCGGTCAAATGGAATTCGGTCAAATGAGTTCGGCCAAATGGAATTTGGCCAAGTGTCCGGCTATGTTGAAACTAATATATCTTTAATATATTACATATCGTATGTGTTTAGTATATAAAAATACTAACACTTTCAAAAGCTTATTACAATAATACATATATAACATATTTTACGAAAATTACAAGTTTTAAAATACAAATAAATATTTTCAACTTATAATGAATAACTATGCAAACAATACTTTTAATTTTATAAAGTAATTGAAATTAGATGTATTTATTTTTGAGAATGAAATTTCTCCATACATTCTGGACAAACAGCAGCATTACATTTTCCGCAAAAGTACCGTGTGCGTCTGTTACATGAATTCTCGTTGCACCTATTGGCATTTTTAGCGTTGGATTTGGTTGGATAATGTCCTACGGAATCAAACCTGATATTAGGTGATATTATGTTTCTGGTAGTTCGAATTCTTTTTGTTCTACTTTCACATATACCATTATCTACGTCACACTCTGCAGGGCGACCACGTTTTGCAAGATGTTGAACAAGAATCAATCTATGTGCAACAGAAGCTTTGAATTCGAGAAGTGTTATATCTTCTACGTTCTCTTTATAACAAATCCATGCATTGACTAATGACACATTCAAAAAGTGATAAAACACTATCAAGTACCATTTTTTGTTTTTAAATCCGTGAGGATAATGTGCTATCATTCGATCACAAAGATCTACTCCCCCCCATGAACTTGTATTCGCTAATAGAAAATGGTCTTGAAACTGATATACGGATTTTACTTTGTCTGTCCCATCGTCTAGTAATATCTATTGCGTCCACACCTGCATATGTTGATGCGGTGTGTACTTCTTTGTTTTCTAACCAACGTACAACAGTAGTATTGTCTTTTGATGTTGCAACAGATGTTGATCCTTTTGGTACTTTTTGTTTTAGTAATTTTACTAAATTTTCTTTGATTTAGCTGTAACGTCCCAAGTACATAAATTCCCTTTGACTCGAAGTGTTTTAGTAACTTATACGCAGTAAAAAGATTGCCCATAAAAAGTTTATGATTTTTATTTTCAAGACCATGAGTGATATTTAGGACAGAGTCACCTATGGGTCCGAAAGTACTCCTTTTGGTCTACGATGGCTGGTAAGTCTCAAAACGATGTACATAACCATTAGGACTAGCTCTTACTCAAATTTTGAACCCCCACTTTTTGGGCTTATTTCTCAAATATTGTTTGCGTACACTCCGCCCCTTGAAAGGAATCAGCATCTCATCGATAGACTGATGCTCCGGCAAATCAACCGCTTCGTGAAAAGTTTCGTGCAAAATATCAAGAACAGGCCTTACTCTAAAATATCTATCAGCCTTTGCCTCGTCCGAAACATCATTCAAATTTACGAAGTGCATATATTTTTTTATTATCAAAAAACGATCTCGAGGCATAGTTTCAGCAATAGCAGGAAATACTAAGCTTTTCAAAGTTGAAAATGAGGGTACTTTATGTAAGTCATAATAATGTTTATGCCTAAAAATATTTCAATGTCTTTTTTTCCGACTGTAAAAGTGGTATCGCCAGAGTCTTTAGCGTAATAATTAGACTCTCTACAAATCATGTCAATTATCTTTTCTGGAAATAATTCACAAAAATAACCGTACGGTGTTGAACCACTTATATTTATTTTGTACTTTCCTTTGAAAGAAGAAACTTTATTGACGTGTTCGTTATCTTTTCCGGATACCCATTCTAAAGTACTTTTATTATCTACTTTTGCTCTTTTGTTTTTGTTATTACTTTTCAGATTTCTTTTCGCTGGTCTCTTTTTAGATTTCTGAATCCTTTTTTTTACCTTTTTTGAATTTTTAGTACTTTTCCGCTTCGATTCACGATTCTTTTTGATTTCCGATTCCTTCTTTTTACCTTTTTCGGCATTTTAGAGTTCCTCCGTTTTGATTTGCTCCTAGAAGTTTGGGGGCACTGTTTTTTAGTGCTTTCCTCGACAAGTTCTTTGGAGTCAGTATCGCTGGCATCGTCTGAGTGACAAAAACTGGCTTCCGAACCTGTAGGTAGATCGTCTTCATCCAAATCCATTTTGCTTTACTTTACAAAAGTATCGCATAAACACAGATGTAAAAAAAATTATTTATAAATCATAAAAAAAAATAAAAAAATAATAAAAAAGTAAGTAAAAAAAATAAAGCAAATTAAACAATTGAATACATATTTATTTTAAAAAATTAAAAGCATTTTATCAACTAATAACAAGCGTGCACGACAAGAATTGTTTATAGTATATTACGCAACTAGTGTGAGGGGATCGCGATTTACGCATGAGTGGTAGTTCACACCCGAGCGTAGCGAGGGCGCTGAACTAACACAAGTTCTTAAATCGCGGTCACACGAGTTGCGTATACTATTTTTTAAAACGAGTACCGCAGGCTCGACAAAATTCGGCAATAAGTTGTATTAAAATAATTTATTGAAATAATATAAATTATGTTTATGTACATTGATATATTATTATTTTTCTTTATTTATATTAATTGTAACGTTGCGATTATAAAAGTTAAAAGAAATATTTCGTCCATCTCTTTCAATAATGAGAGACCCTTCATTTTCCTTATTTTCAGACTGTTTATGCTTTTTTTTAATGGTGAACCACACGTAGCATTCTGAGTATCAGTTGGGCTGCGAAATTCATCATTATGCAATTCATCGTGTTGATTCACTTCAATTTGCGTTCCTGATGTTGATGCTATTTTATATGCCGTACCGACATTAATAGTTTTAACAGCTATTGATTTTGTTATTTTTTTGTATTTCTTCTTTATGTCGTAAAGAATCATCTATATATCCTTTAGCTACATTGGACGATTTCCAACCATGCCTCTTTAGATCAGTTAAATCGCCTCCTCCATCGACCAGCAAGGTTGCGGAAGTTCTTCGGAAACTGTGTCCTGTGTATAATTTAGGATCTGGTAACGATAACCAAGCGGCAATCTGACTGGTATTTGCCCGATCATATTAACTCCGACGGGCTGCCGCGTGCATTTTCCATCCAAGTAATGTATGAAGAATCTACTGTATTTTTTTATATTACTTGGCCGTAAATTTATATACTTTTTACAAATTTTGTAGAATTCTCCGTGAATTGGAAAAAAACGGGGAACGTTATTTTTAGTAACGGGAATGCGGACTAATAATATTGATGAATCATCGTCAACATCATTTATCGAAATATTCGTCATTTCTCCTCTTCTCAATGCACCAAGCGTTCCAAAAACAAGAACGACCTAGAAAAAGTAGCATTTAGAAAATGTTAAAAAGTGATAATGTAAAACTAAATAAAAATTTTAAAAAATTTACTTTTCTCAGTAAATGAGTTTCGTCTGGAGCATCGTTGCAAAACTTGCTAACGTTATCAGCAGTGAAGGTTTTAGATTTTTTTTTTATGTATTTAGTATTTTTTCTTTTTAATATAAGCTATCAGTTGATGATAATTAGAAATATTTACATTGTCAAAAGTTTTCACCGTTAATTTTAACATAGAAAAACGATTCCATAACGTGGGTGGAGAAACTGTTTTAGAAACTTCTTTAAAATAAGCTAAAAAAACCTCTTCAACAAATAATGTTGTCTTCTTGGTTAAACGCCAGGATTTAAAATTGTTGTATGTTGCAACATACAATCGTTTTGATTTTTCAGGGAGCAAATCTATTAAGACTTCTTTAGCCGCTTCAATGATTTCTGGAGGAATTTCGTTTCCATAATCAGACACTTCGTCTGTGTCAACAGAACTTTCACTCATATTTTCAGTGTACTATTTAGGAACAATTAATAGAAGCGAGAAAACGAATGCAAACAACAAGGTTAGAGGTTGGCTCATTTAATTGTAAATATTTGTGTTTAAACAAATGAGCGCAACCCTTATATATAGAATATATAATTTCACACGCACGCTTTATCTGTCCCCGCGCACGCTTTATCTGTCCCCGCGCACGCTTTATCTGTCCCCGCGCACGTTTCATCGTCCCCGCGCCCGCAATGCAAATTGAAGTCTTTAGAGCCACAACAGATGGCTCTAAAGTCGAGCTACGCTCACGGCGTTTTAAAAAATTATAATCATTAAGTTATATATATTACAGCAATTATATATGATAGAAATAAAATTACAAAAGATAATCAATAAGAACACTTACCGGATCAGCAACCGATTCTCTACTGACATAGTTATACAAAGGACTGGTGTACACATATGTGGACAAACATAAATTGTCTTGCAAATGCTTTATGTTTACTTTTTTGACATTGACCTTGTGGTAAAAGTTTCGCCTGCTCAAACACTACCAAAATTGATTAATTCGACATTTTTCCAAGTGATAAATATTTTTTTATAGCACTTTTTATTTAGTAACGTATGCGACACATTTTGCTTTTTTTCAATTTCAATTATAGGAGGCAAAAATTAATTTTTAATTAAAAAATGCGACTCTTTCTCGTAGTATTTCATTCAGAGAAACTAATGGGGCCGGCGTTTTTTTTTAAAAAAATTTTGGCACTTCACAATTATAAATTAAATATCTGTCCACGTATGTGTACACCGGTCAGAAGAGGTTAAATGTTGTGTAAACGGTTTTACCATTTTTTAATGAATTAGCTACTATTCCCGTCCATGCTACAGTTAAAACATTGATATTTTCTCTATTAACTTTGTGACGCGAGGTACTGTCGTGTACCTGCGCGCCGTCGCAAGCCTTCGCGGCGAGGGAGAGAGTTAGGCGGTGGCGCGCGGGAGCGGCGGCGATCTTGGAAGCTCGGGAGATTCTCTCGAGCCGTCGGCGACGACGGACGCGTGCGCGAGTGAAAGCGAAAAATCGGCGTGTTCACCAGGAAGCAAGTGAGAACGAGCGAACGAGGGTAGCAGCCCTGTACGAGCCAGAGCTGCGAAATCGTAAGTACCGCCCGACTAGCGTTGTGAAGTGCGGGCGCGTACTGGCGAGGAGTCAAGGAGCGCCTTGACTCCCTGGCGTCGAGTTTCGTCGAGTGAACGCGGGGAGCCGTCCCCAGTTCATCGTTTCTCTCTCTCTCTCTCTCCTTTTAGATCGCGAACGCGGACTCTCGTGCGGTGAGAGTCCCGGCTCTCGGATAGGAGCCGTCGCGTGGTGTAACGTCGGTACCTCGAGCACGGGCTCGAGGTCGTGTTCGCGGTTCATCGCGTGGAACGGGTAAGCGACCCGTTCCTTCGTGTGCGTGTGTACGTATGTGTACACACCGAGCAGGCAAGCGGCCTGCTCTCGGACGTTGCGTTTGTTTACGCGGAGCAATATAGGCCTCCGATTTGCATTTTCATTTGTCCGCGTTATTCTTCCGAGTAGTCCGCGGGACTACTCGGCGAACCCTTCACATCCGTAACCTCCCGGATACCGCCACTCTGTCGTAGAGCTGAGCGGCCGGCATCAGCTGTCGTCGAGGAGGACGACGTCCACGCGAACGCAAGGAGTGCGTTCGCTCATCAGCACGCGAGTACGAAAAGCGAGAGTACAGGTGTACTCTCGCGTTGTATACGGGCCGCGGCGACGTGTGTTCGCCGTCGGGTGCTCGCGCGCATCCCGAGGTAAGGACCTCGAGGGGCACTCGCACGTGCCCCATTGCACCCATCTTGCGGACGAAGGTCTTCTCCACGAGATAATAGGTCATAGGACAACCCCGTTACAACCTTTACAGGACCATCAGATTGCTGAGACTAAATGTGCGAATACAACATTTGATTTTGGAGCAAAAAGTTTGACAGTTTTTTTGTTTTTCTAATCGGTCAAAAAAGTATTGATTCAATAATAATTGCATAATCGATAGTGATTTTTGTAGAAGGGAAAAAATTTCCCTTGAGCGTGAAAGGGTTAAGATAGTCGATTAATAAATTATATATATTTATCATGATTTTATTGAAAATAATTTTTTGTGCATTTGTTAATGATTTTATTCTTTCATCTAAATTATCATTATGATTTAATCTTTCCATAATATTGTTGTCGATATTTATATCGTCTAAATAATTATTACAAGGAAGATAGAAATTAGCTAATGAATATCTATGTATTGTTAAACTTGAGCTTATTATACTTGTAGCATATTTTTCAGCCTCATTTTCATTCATAGGTGGATAATAAAAATTAATTTTATGTTTTTCATACAATTCCCATGCAGTAAGTAGAATATACAGCATGAGGAAAAAGTATGGAATCTCGAGAAAATTCGAGAACCGTATGAGACTAGTAAAACAAAGATCATACCCTATGTAACTTTCAACGAGGAACCCAACGGTAACCTCTGACTTGACCTTGAACCTCATTTTCAAGAACATTTCAAGGTCAACCTGACTTTTTCACTTGGGAATCCCTATTTTTTATACTAGAATCAAAAAGAGTGGAAAATTTTACGGGTGGGAACAATTTAAGGCCGGAGATACCGTGATCGCTAATCCTCCTTGAAATCATGTATTTTCAAAATGACTTAAGGCCTGGATAGCTGGAACAATCTGATTTTACAGAAGTTGTTTATAATTTACAGTGTTTAAATTTACTTCGATAAAAAATTGACCTATTATTGTATCGTTTACTATGTATGACCACACGTTTAATTTTTGAGGATATTCAGTGTCACTTTCTCTCATCCAATGTGGATTTGTTTTGGACCAATATCTAATATTATGACGATTGACTTCACCATTTAATTGAGATGTCGCTTCGTCTGGACAAAACAACATTTTTTATAAAAATATTGGATTTTCAGTTATCATTTCAATCATCGTCTCACAAAATTCTACTCGGCGATCAGGATCATCCTCATTCAATTCTTGCACAAGTTTCATTTTAGCGGGCGCGAGCGCGCTTTCCGACGGGTGCGGACGTACGTGTGCGAGGAAACAGCGATTCCGAGCAAGCAACTGCGAGGCAGCAGCCACAGTGGGGGGAAAGCGGAGCGAGCGACCAAAGATCAGCGAGCGTCTACGGCACCGTAAGTACTGCCCGACTCTTTTTGTCGTGATTGCGGGCGAGTACCCGGCGAGGAGTCGAGGAACGCCTCGAATCCAGGGCAAAGTGTTGCCCAGCGCGCGCGTCCGATCTTTTCTCTTTCTCTCTCTCTCAGTTCGCGCGTACGGACTCTCGCACGGGCGAGAGTCGCGGCTCGGGTTAGTATACCGCACGCCAACAAAGCGTCGTGGGCCAATGGCGCGTGTCATATAACGTTTGTGTACAGGGCTGAGCAAGCAGGCGACCTGCTCCAAATTCGTGTTTTCCTTTACGCGGAGCAAAGTCTTGGCTCCGCGTCGATTGCGAGTCGCGTGATCAACCGGCGAATTCTTGGCGCGGCCGGGAAGGAGCCTCTCGAATACCTTCGCAAAATATTAGGTCGTCTAAGGGAGGCGGGCCTAACTATTGACCGGCAGAAAAGCCACTTCTGCCAATGCGAATTAAAGTACATGGGAGGTGGTGCTGAACCAGGAAGGTTTCCACCTTGACCCAGAGAAAAAAAAAGAGCCGGTACTGGAGTACCCGCCGCCAAAGAACGTGAAGCAGCTAACACGTTTCTTAGGCACGGCATTGTGGTACAGGAGGTTCCTGAACAACCTCGCCACGATTGCCGACCCACTTGCGCAACTTCCGAGGAAGGAACGCAAATTTGGGTAGACGGAGGTGCAACACTCTGCATTTGAGCGGATAAAGGCACATTTAGCATCTGCCCCAGACCTGCAATGTCCTGACTTCGACAACGAGTGCTTTATTCAGACGGATGCACGTGACACGGGAATCGGAGCGGTTCTCCTCCGATACGAAGACGGCAACGAGCAAACAGTGGAGTTCGCCAACCGCGTCCTCTCACCTGCCGAGAGGAACTACAGCGTGACAGAACGAGAGTGTCTCGCTGTAGTATGGGCAATAAGAATGTTTCGCCCATGCATTCAAGGCTACACTTTCCGAGTAATCACGAACTACAGCTGTTAGCGATGGCTGCGCACACTGAGTTGTCCGACAGGTCGATTACCACAGTGGGCCTTGGAGCTGCAAGGCTCCAAGGCTGTCGCTACTGTTGTGGAAGGAGCCCACACAAAAGGAGGAGAACACGCGCGATGAGGCACAGGTCCTGGTGCGTGCATCTTCGATAGTTGCAGAGGTGCAAGCATGACGGTTTGGCAAAGTGTCCAGGAGACATGCCGTTCCGAGTTCCTTCACCCATTGTACGTGCGGGCCAATGGCTTCGTGCCCTGCACGTACAAAATTACGATGTAATTTGTGGTTGGTTTTTTTTATTCTCCTATCCTACCCCCTTGTTCTCTACACTACCAAGGTTTGGCTCGCTGATAGTGACAGAAGCCGTGAAGACGTGACTCCTCTCTTTCAACTTCATGCTTCATTTTATAAGCCTTAGCATAAGGGTTTCCTTTTCTTAATATGTCACCTAGTTTTTGTAACACAAGAATTAAATAAAAAATATACTTTTTTAAACGAAATTACTTTTTTTAATATTAATAAAAAAAATATTTACATTCAGTAAAAATCCTTATAACCGACCGAGCGTAAGCGAGGGAGGTACGTCGCTAGTTAACATATTAACTTAGTTAAATGATTTTAAAGAATATTTGTAATTTGTTTTAATTGGCATGGCTCGTGGTTACAATTTGCCTCGCAGCAGCGCGGAGGTGGAAACGAATCGCTGCGTAACCAGCTAAAACTCTTGTCGCTTACCTTACCCACAATTTAAGCCCAGATTCATGAAAATCCATGCATCGATGTGATCTGTATGTTACGGTGATTTCCAATTTCCATATTTTCCATAAAATCTTTTAATAGTTAACTTTAGTATAGTATACATGGTGGGCCAAAAGTACCGGAACGGCGAAATAACTCGGCAGGATTGTATTTTAGGAAAAAAAGCTTAGAAGAAAATATATAGGATTTTTTCTTGGCTATTCGACAGTAATAATGACCATGACCTTGACCATAACCTTAAATGTCATTTCAAGGTCAACTTTGTTTTTTCAAACGGGAACTCCTATTTTTGACACCGAATTCGGAAAGAGCAGAAAATTTTGAATCAAAAGTGCTTTTAACACTTTTTTGACTAAACGTATAGTTTTTGAGACAAAAATTCGCTAATATTTAAACATTTTTTAACTCTTCAATTTTTTTCTCGAAAAGGATGCTTCTAATCGAAAAATAACTAAAAATATTATTGATTTAGAATTGCATGAAAAAGAAGGTGGTATTTTTTATTTTTCTAATTTTTAATTTTGTGCAATTGTCTTAAAAACAATATTCTAAAAAATTGAAAATTAGAAAAATAAAAAATACCACCTTCTTTTTCATGCAATTCTAAATCTTCTAGATCTTTGATAGCAAAAAATATCATGATATCGTCAGCAGATAAAAGAAATCTACAAAACTTAATAAATAACTAACGACGTACCTCGCTCGCTAATGCTCGCTCAGTAAATAATTTTTTTGGTTCCTGTTTAAAATAGTTTATCATTGTTCTAAGCTTTGAATAGATTACTCAATTTTTTATAAACTATTATAATTTTTTTAAGAATTATAAAAACTTATTTTACATTTTATTTACATTTAATATATTCAAATAATTTAATTTTTAAGTTGCGTATAGTATAAGACTCGTTGTGTCGTAAATTTATTGTAATCATGGGGAGTTAAAAGGTAAATTAAATTAAATAATATATAATATTTAAGAATGTTATTCTTAATATTATTACATTACATCATTTGTATTCCTTTCAATTTTAAAATTTATTATTATAAGAATAATATAACAAATACATGAAATACATTATAGAAAGTTATTCAGCTATTTACGAGAAGAGTGCAGACCCTCTAGATTAAGAATTTACATGAAACGTTCTGTATTAATTTCTCGTATCAAATAAAAAAATAAATTCCTTTTACTTTGATCTCATAACTCTTTATTTAACAATAATTTTAGTTATATCTACTGAATAAAGAAATAATGTTCGCTTGAAAAATAATTTTTGAATTTATGTTGAAAATAATTAATTTTTTAAATTTCAATTGTTTAAAGTGAAAAAAATTTTCATTTTTTATAACATTTTATCAATTAAATGATTATAATAAATTACATTTTATTTAATATAAATAAATTTAATACAAATTTTCTGAAATATTATAAATAATAGATGATTTTTTTATAAATTATCTAGTTTTAGTTACAGTAACAGATAATTACGTAAACACGTAAATAATATGTTACGAGAATAAGATGTCTTATTTTCTTATTTTCGCTGTAGTTCTATTTATTTCCTTATTCCGCCCCCCTTATTTACATATTCCTACTCCTTACCGCAAGTGTCCGGCAAAGGTCCTATACTATGTATTTTGTTACTCTTCTGCTCTAATTCTTTTAGTGTGTACTAGGCTTAATATCTAATAAGACAATTATACTTTTCGGCATGTGTTTGGATGCTTATGTTAACAGAATGATAAAAGGGAAAGTTATAGACATAAAATTAAACACGTGTGCCCACCCCGCACTTAGTCATTGAGAAAAAAATCGAAGCGAAAAAAATATTCGTGGACCAAGTTACATCATCTACAAGTATCGTCGGTCATAGACGTGAAAAGTGGTCGGAAAAAAAATCCCTAGAATTAAGCTCCTTAATATAATAGTGGATTTGATATCATTAATAAAAATGAGAGAAAATAATGGCTCTGAGTGTGTACCTTGACCCACTCCAGAAGTAACGTCTATATTCTCTTAAATTTTAAGAGTGAGAATCACTCTAATAGATTCAATTATTATCCCAAAACGAGTCGGAATGGCAACACGAGGCTTAGAGTGAACTGTCGCACTATCATCGAGTGGACCCTTCACTCTTCTAGGAACGAAGTGTTGGCACTAAATCTACTCTAATTTTCACTCTAAGAAATTGAAAATGTCACTCCAATTAAAAAGAATATTACCATGTTTAGGTTAAAATTATAAAATTCACACGCACACACACATTCACACGCGCGCGTGAGCGCGCATCAAAGCAATGTCAGTCTCGCAGTAACTAAATACATTCTTGACATTCCTTTGGATTTTGTCGTTTACAATATTTCAACGAAAATAATCATATACATAATTTTAAAATTATGTTAGCTCTATGCCAAAAAAACATCTCTCTAACATAGAGTCAATTATCAGTTTTAGGTAGAGAAAAACAAAAATAATTTTTAAAACTAAGTTTACTTGAAATCACTCTTTTTAAGAGTGACTATTCTATCTTTCTAGGTGAACATATTCACTCTTGATAAGGTGTAACATCAATTGTACTTTGTTTTAAAATTGTTTTCTGTTTCGATCTGAGTAACATTCTATTTTACTCTTAGGTGCAGCAATATTTCGTTAAGATAAAGTTTTGACTGTTCTTCGCTAGCGGAGAGAAGTTTTCTTTCTGCCACGTAGATGGAATTTTCACGTTCACTCTAATTTTCCGCTCTTTTGAGTGATTCACTCTAACGCGGAGAAAAAACTATGTGCTTAGAGTGAATGAACCACTCTGAAGAACCGGAGTGAACCGAATTCTCTGTAAAGTTTAAATTATCTCTAATAGAGCGATTGCCATCACTCTTTTAGAGTAGAGATCGCACTATTCGTGATTCGCACCGTCTTAGAGTGATTCGGTCACTCTAAAAATTTAAGAGAGTAGGTGATGACCAAATACAATTTATTTTCTATTTGATAAAAAAGACTTAATTATCCCGGTCATCACTTTTTTAAGATAGAATATGACGATTTATTACGTTTTAATAAAGTATTACATTTAGATCTCAATTTCTTAAACTGCTGAAAATAGTAAAAAAAACAATAAACTTTGTATATCTTGTGTTACGTCCCGTGCGGTTAAGACACAAAATTTTCGTGCGCATGGCATTCGATTCAAGCCACTTGCCTGAAATAAGCCAAAAGGATCCGACGCCCGCCTTTGCCTACGGGTTTTTTCCCCGGCACCGTTCGCTCGCCGTGTCGTCGTCACTTATCTGTGGCGCTGGTGGTGACCGACGCGTACGCTACTACCTGCTGCAGGGTTACGCGACTGGATTTCGGCGGCTGCTGCTCACTGCTGGGCTGCGCGTATGCGGAGCGGAAACGGCGAAATGGGATGGAGTGCGACAGGTGTTTGATGCAGGTGGTGAAGAGATTAAAATAGCACCATTCTTAACTGGTAGAAACCATTTTATTAACTTTGGTAGTCACAAGTAATGGAGACAAAAACGTAAATCACGAAACGCGACACGATCATGGCTAGCCCAAAACCACGCAAATTATTGTTCGCGATGGCCTCGCGAAGCGCTCGATTGCCCCGGCCAGTCGACGCAATAGCTGCAAACTCCGGAGGAGTCGCCGCTCGGCAAGGTGTTAGCCGGCGTTTTCGAGAATAATTGCAAACACACCCAAACACATCCCGATGTGTGCTCGCGGCAGGTAGTACGGAGCGTCGCGACTCCTAATTTGCGGTTGGCACCTTTAAAGTCCTGTAACAGCTACGGTCAGGGTAAGTGTACACCTATCTTGTAAATAAATTTACTCATTTTTGTCTAAGATAACAATTCGTATCTTTCTCATTACTTCAGCCCTGATCGCCCACTGAACGTTAAAGTGTTATCATATTTTGGTCTAGAAACCCTAAAAGGTAAAATAATATCAATTGGACGATGAAATAGATTACAATTAAAAATACAATCATTCGTAAGTGAGACTGAAGAAAAATTTATATTAGAAAATATTAAATTCAGAATGTTATTATTTTTATTTACTAAATCATTCAATTGAGTAAAAGAATAAATATTACAAAATGTAGAAAGAGTAAGATCAGCTTGCTTTATATTTGTATTATTATGAGATCCTGCAATGCTTATAAAAAATTCTACTTTGTAAAAACTCCTTACTTTGAAATGATAATCTATAAGAAAATACATTCAAAAGCATTATTTAAGGGGATGCCTAACTTAATTTTCGCGTTCTACTATACCGACGATTCTCTATGTTCTTTGCTAACCTCTAAGGCAAATTTTATTTTTCAAATAATTTTGAAACTGCTTTCTTAATGCAATTTCTGATTGCATTAAAATATTATTTATAATTCGTAGAATGTGCGTAGACTTCTTTTTTGGCTGATTTCAATTCCAATTGAACAATAAGTCAGTATTTTCAGCAATAGGAAATGAAATAAGCCAAAAAAGAAATCTACGCACATTCTACGAATTATAAATAATATTTTGATGCAATCAGAAATGGCATTAAGAAAGCAGTTTCAAAATTATTTGAAAAATCAAATTTGCATTAGATGCTATAGCAGAGAATATAGAGAAATGTCGATACAGTAGAGCGCGGAAATTATGTTCGGCATCCCCTTAAAGATGAAATAGTACTAATTTTGAAAATAATTTTACTGCAATAAGTACTCCACCACCTGATCCTTTAATACTAGTAAAAATTAATCTATCACATCTATAAACATTATAATCATTTAGTCTTAATTCATTGCTTTCAATGTCATTACTTAACCAAGTCTCTACTAGTAGACTTAACACGACAAAATCACTTTAAAGTTGCACTCTGGAGCGGAATTTTGATAGACGTCCTCTGATACTTTTTATATTTTGATAAAAAATCTTCAGGTTGTCGAATCTCCTTTGGTCAAATTTCCTTTGATGACTAGATTCTCAGATAATAAATTAGACTTGATCCGGAACACCCAATGAACTGCTTCGACAGAAGGCAGATTGATTTTAAGAGGCCTAGTTTTATGAATTTGATAATGTTTATCTAATAAATTATTATAATCAAAATCAGGAGCATGCTTGCATTTTTTAAAAATATCAATCACAGTTCCTGTAAATGTCTCCTCCTCCTCCAATGTCCTGTAAATTAAATATTATAATATTGAACTAGCGAGATTGTCTTTCTTGCAATTCTGTGAATATATCTTCTTTTAAAACTGAAGTATCTTCAAAATTTTCACTTATAGCATCAAGTCTGGAAATTACACGTGATTTAATCGAATTTCATAAAGGTACTAAGTTTTTATCCAAAACATCAGCCTCAGAGTCATTTAGAGCCACGGTGAATATTGATAATCAAGGTTGGAAGTAGGATTAGCACAGTATGCAGCTACGACACCATCGAAGCCCAATCCAACTCTTTGAGCACAAGATTAACGAAAAAATGCACTACAGTTTGAACATTTAATTGCATCATTTATATTTATGCCACCTTTTTTGTTAGGACACAAAAGCACTTAGTTATTTTTTTATTGAACTTAATCATATTGTAATAGGTGAGCAAACGTGGTAGGATTAGGTTAGAATACAGACAACACACTTATAGTAATAAAATGAAATGAAACGATCATTTTTGAATGATCAAATCATAACGAATAATTAATAAAACAAGTTAGTAATTATTTTATAAATATGGGGAATTCTCTGTCAAATGAGCCACCCCACCCTCACACTTGAATTTTTGAGATAAATGGACGTTCTTGGACTTAAAATTTTCGTTATTACTTCTACTTTTTAATGTCGTCTAGCATTTTAGTGAATCTTCAAGATGGTGGACCTGTCATGGCCGAAACAGATAGGTAAGTCTAAAATTAAATGCATATTTTTCATATTATTATTATAAAAACATTATTTCAACCGTTGTTATGGGCTTATTATATGTTTTCGGGGTCGCTGATTACGAATGTGCTATTAGTTTCTTGATACACCAAGATGGCGGATCCAAAATGGCCACCAAATATAAAAAAGAATGTTTTTTCTGTCATAATTTCGCGATGGGTGAGTAAATAAAAGCTTTTTGGGTCGCTGATTACGATTTTCTAACTAGTTTTTAATAGTATTAAGAGAAAGAAATAAAAAATGGCCACTAGAAATCTAAGATAGCCTCCAGGAGTCCAATATGTCCGTCATGGTATGCTATAAGGGTTTTCGGGGTCGCTGGTTAAGAATATGCTATTAGTTTTTTGATTTTCCAAGATTTCAGAAGTAAGCTATTGAATACAAATACTAAATGAATACAACATTTTTTACCTGTATATTATTTCTTGAATCACAGGAATGTTACCCCATATGTAATTTATGTCAAAACTTCTTTTGTGCCGTCGGTATTAGCGTTATCCAATGTGCACCACGAGGAGGTTACGCGATCGGTCTTGCTCATCACTTGGCCCTTAAAAGGGCCGGTTTTTATAGGTTCGATGTTAATATTTACTTCATATAATTATCTGCGTACATTGACCATTTAATTCCTCCCTCTTCCTTTGAGTATCTTTTTATGCAAACGTTTCTTCGGTTATCGACGATAAATCAGTGTTGTTTTGAAATTTCAGGTACAGCTTCGGCCACTTCAAATCTTCTATTTAATTTTTTTTTCATTTTTGCGTGATATGTCTTATCAAAATAAAAGATATTAATATTTTTGAAGTTTTTTTTACCCCAATTGAAAAGTGCTTCAGATGTTAGAAGAGCATCCTTTGGCTTTGCAGTTAGACTGGCCCGGTAAGCTCCTCTTTTGAAATTCCATCATACGCACTTTTACCATGAGCAGTTGCAAAAAAGTGCCATTCAGCTGTCACATTAAAGTCTTCCTTGTGGTAAATTAAGTTTGCTATCTGAAATGTATTCTTGAAGTGTTGCTTCGCTCCATCGATTACGTAAATAATTTTTCCCACTTTTTTTACATTTTTTTTTATTTCAGGTATTAACTTTTGTTGAATACTATACACGGCAGCAGTATCATGTTTCTTGCTATTTGATAAAAAGACATTATTCTTATGTTTTAATTCACCATCTTCTTTTAATAATAAATGACAGGGAAAACTGTGCATTGATCATTATTAAAATGAAATGCTTGAGAAGCTTCTTAGCAAACGTAACAGTAGTTTTCTGCGAAATCATACATAACTAAAACGTCACCTTCTTTAAGATTTTGTTTTTCTTTAACAAAAAGTGATTGTTGTTTTGATAAAAATGAAGGCGGTTTTAGAATTGTCAATTTATTATCCAATTCTATTAAAAATTTTGCACATTTTACAATATAGTTTAAATGTGTCGACCGATCAGTCCCCGATCATATAGAGTACTGAACATGTGAAATGCCTTTGTTTTCTAATAGTCTATGTATATGTTCTAAAATATTTTTTGTGCCAGGACATTTGTCGCATTCATCAATGTAGCATTTCGGACTCGAATTTTTACAAGTCATATTTTTTAAACAATCCTGATAATCTGATAGCGGTAGATTTCTATCTTTAGTAAGATTTTTTAAATCAATAGCTTCTAGCATCAGCTTTACATTTTGGTATATTGTGCATACACAAACTGAATGAGTTCCAGAAGCTCCATAAGAATACAATATTTTGGTCTGAACTTAGCGAACGTACTGAAACCTACTTCACAATCAGGATGGGCTTGTTTAAACAAACTATACAAATCACATAAATTCAAAAATAATAAACGTTTCTGCTGATGTACACGCGTCCCCTCGATGGTCACTGAAACAAAGTCTTTTGTGTTAGATGTAAGTCTTCCATTTGTTAGGACCCATTAGGACCAATATTTTGAGCTAAATTTAATTAAATCAATTCACTTATTACTATTGCAACTGATAAAATGCAATTAAAGTTTAACATTAATACAGAAAAGTTGAAAATATTTTAAGACTGGGCATTGAAAACCAAGGTGGGGCAAAATTAAAGATAGATGGAAATACTAGTAGGGGCGAAATTCAACATCAGATTGAACACTGCAAAGCCAAAGGATGCTCTTCTAACATCTGAAGCACTTTTCAATTGGGGTAAAAAGAACTTCAAAAATTTTAATATCTTTTATTTTGATGAGAAATATCACGCAAAAATGAAAAAAAAAATTAAATAGAAGATTTGAAGTGGCCGAAGCTGTACCTGAAATTTCAAAACAACACGGATTTATCGTCGATAACCGAAGAAACGTTTGCATAAAAAGATACTCAAAGGAAGAGGGAGAAATTCAATGGTCAATGTACGCAGATAATTATATGAAGTAAATATTAACATCGAATCTATAAAAACCGGCCCTTTTAAGGGCCAAGTGATGTGCAAGACCGATCGCGTAACCTCCTCGTGGTGCACATTGGATAACGCTAATACCGACGGCACAAAAGAAGTTTTGACATAAATTACATATGGGGTAACATTCCTGTGATTCAAGAAATGATATACAGGTAAAAAATGTTGTATTCATTTAGTATTTGTATTCAATAGCTTACTTCTGAAATCTTGGAAAATCAAAAAACTAATAGCATATTCTTAACCAGCGACCCCGAAAACCCTTATAGCATACCCTGACAGCCATATTGGACTCCTGGAGGCTATCTTAGATTTCTAGTGGCCATTTTTTATTTCCTTCTCTTAATACTATTAAAAACTAGTTAGAAAATCGTAATCAGCGACCCAAAAGCTTTTATTTACTCACCCATCGCGAAATTATGACAGAAAAAACATTTTTTTTTTATATTTGGCGGCCATTTTGGATCCGCCATCTTGGTGTATCAATAAACTAATAGCACATTCGTAATCAGCGACCCCAAAAACATATAATAAGCCAATAACAACGGTTGAAATAATGTTTTTATAATAATAATATGAAAAATATGCATTTAATTTTAGACTTACCTGTCTGTTTCGGCCATGACAGGTCTACCATCTTGGAGATTCACTAAAATGCCAGACGACATTAAAAAGTAGAAATAATAACGAAAATTTTAAGTCCAAGAACGTCCATTTATCTCAAAAATTCAAGTGTGAGGGTGGGGTGGCTGATTTGACAGAGAATGTATAAAAAATTTATCCAACAAACCAATAAGAAATCATTGAGAGAAACATTTTTTATACTTTAAGTATAGCTCCACCTATAGGCAAAGGGTACCCCTCGTTAAGATAGTCGAAATGCCCTTGTTCCGGGATTGAAAAATGTGGTTTGGGAGTCTATTCTACATCTATAGTAAGTATAGCTCCACCTATAGGCAAAGGGTACCCCTCGTTAAGATAGTTGAAATGCCCTTGTTCCGGGATTGAAAAATGTGGTTTGGGAGTCTATTCTACATCTATAAAGATAAATTTTTCCGCCAATCGTACCTACCTAGACCCCTCCTACGCCGTTATACAGCTAAAAAACTGTTGATATCGATTTTATTTTTTTTTCTCCTCAACGAAAAAAGCTAATACGCTGTTGGTGGCATTCTTTCTGTATAGAACCTACTTTTCTGTGACTTTTTTTCAAGGTCATATATTTACATTACATGAACTCTCGTTGCACCTATTGGCATTTTTAGCGTTAGATTTGGTTGGATAATGTCCTACGAAATCAACCTGATATCAGGTGATATTATGTTTCTGGTAGTTCGAATTCCATTTGTTCTAATCTCAGATGTACCATTATCTACGTCACACTCTGGAGGGCGACCACGTTTTGCAGGACGTTGAACATGAATCAAACTATGTGCAACAGAAGCTTTGAATTCGAGAAGTGTTATATCTTCTACGTCCTCTTTATAACAAATCCATGCATTAACTAATGACACATTCAAAAAGTGATAAAATACTCTCAAGTACCACATTTTGTTTTTAAATCCGTGAGGATAATGCGCTACCATTCGATCACAAAGATCTACTCCCCCCATGAACTTGTATTCGCTAATAGAAAATGGTCTTGAAACTGATATACGGGTTTTACTTTGTCTGTCCCATCGTCTAGTAATATCTGTTGGCTCCACACCTGTATATGTTGATGCGGTGTGTACTTCTTTGTTGTGTAACCAACGTACAACAGTAATATTGTCTTTTAATGTTGTAACAGATGTTGATCCTCTTGGTACTTTTTGTTTTAGTAATTCTAGTAAATTTTCTTTGATTTTAGGGAAACGATTCAGCTGTAACGTCCCAAGTTCATAAATTCCCTTTGACTCGAAGTGTTCTAGTAACTCATACGCAGTAAAAAGTCGATAGTAGTCGATTGTTATTTGGAGGCCCACCAGCGGGCCTCTGTACGGGGACGTGCTGAATCGCACGTAGGCTCAGTAAGCCCCTTGTGCTTTGCCTCCTAGTTGTGATGTGCATACTCCCTCCGATGAGTGTCCGCCAGGGCATATCGCCCCCTAGTCTCCTAGTGCAGACGAGGAACCGCGGCTCCCTAGCAGAGGGGACAGAGGAAAAAAACCCATTGCTGGTACGCCCACGTTGTTCCACCGGCCGCTCCTCAGGGTCGGAGGGGTATTGTATGCCCGGCTCACCTACGGAGAGCGGGTGCACATCACAACTGGACTTTACATTTAAACGTGGGATCCGAACCACGTGAGCTTATTAATGTTATTAGACACTTGTAAACAGTGGTGTCTCTCAGTATTTGGTATAGACCGGGCTCGAACCAGGGACCTCCCGGTTACGAGTCCGATACTCTACCGACTGAGCCATCACCGCTCTTTACGCAGTAAAAAGATTGTCCATAAAAAGTTTATGATTTTTATTTTCAAGACCATGAGTAATGTATAGGACAGAGTCACCTATGGATCCGTAAGTACTCGTTTTGGTCTGCGATGGCTGATAAGCCTCAAAACAATGTACATAACCATTAGGACTAGCTCTTACCCAAATTTTGAACCCCCACTTTTTGGGCTTATTTCTCAAATATTGTTTGAGTACACTCCGCCCCTTGAAAGGAATCAGCATCTCATCGATAGACTGATGCTCCGGCGAATCAACCGCTTCGTGAAAAGTTTCGTGCAAAATATCAGGAACAGGCCTTACTCTAAAATATCTATCAGCCTTTGTCTCATCCGAAACATCATTCAAATTTACGAAGTGTATATATTTTTTTATTATCAAAAAATGATCTCGAGGCATAGATTCAGCAATAGCAGGAAATACTAAGCTTTTCGAAGTTGACCAATACATTCGAACATGAGGGTACTTTATGTAAGTCATAATAATGTTTATGCCTAAAAATATTTCAATGTCTTTTTTTCCGACTGTAAAAAGTGGTATCGCCAGAGTCTTTAGCGTAATAATTAGACTCTCTACAAATCATGTCAATTATCTTTGGAAATAATTCACAAAAATAACCGTACGGTGTTGAACCACTTATATTTATTTTGTACTTTCCTTTGAAAGAAGAAACTTTATTGACGTGTTCGTTATTTTTTCCGGATACCCATTCTAAAGTACTTTTATTATCTACTTTTGCTCTTTTGTTTTTGTTATTACTTTTCAGATTTCTTTTCGCTGGTCTCTTTTTAGATTTCTGAATCCTTTTTTTTACCTCTTTCGAATTTTTAGTACTTTTCCGCTTCGATTCACGATTCTTTTTGATTTCCGATTCCTTTTTTTTACCTTTTTCGGCATTTTAGAGTTCCTCCGCTTTGATTTGCTCCTAGAAGTTTGGGGGCACTGTTTTTTAGTGCTTTCCTCGACAAGTTCTTTGGAGTCAGTATCGCTGGCATCGTCTGAGTGACAAAAACTGGCTTCCGAACCTGTAGGTAGATCGTCTTCATCCAAATCCATTTTGCTTTACTTTACAAAAGTATCGCATAAACACAGATGTAAAAAAAATTATTTATGAATCATAAAAAAAAATAAAAAAATAATAAAAAAGTAAGTAAAAAAAATAAAGCAAATTAAACAATTGAATACATATTTATTTTGAAAAATTAAAAGCATTTTATCAACTAATAACAAGCGCGCACGACAAGAATTGTTTAAATTATAATCATTCAAGATGTTTAGGTGGCCACACCCAGAATGCTAATGAGAGTTTTAATTCGACCATTTGGCTAATGACTCCAAAACATCTGCATTCTGTGTTGAAAAATTATTGAAATGGCTGCTTTTATTGCTGCGGGTATATTCAACAAGGGATACAGTTCCATTTTAAAGATCATGAATAATTTGGACATTCAAATTGGGGCTCAATGCAAAATATTTGCTGAAAATGCGGACCGTGCCATGATAGCTCGGCAGAACCGGCGCAGCTTAAATGAGTCGAAAGAAGCTCGACTAGCCCGAAAGTAACAAGGTCTTCAAGAAAATGCCTTATTTCATGAAGCTGAAGGAATATTGTATGCGCCAGGGATCGCAGATTAATCGGTAAGTCATTAAGGGGACCAGCCTGGGTTAAATTGAAAGAAAAATACACTTTCCAGTATAATAGCTATAAAAATGGAATTCAGTATAATAGCTGGAACTTTTTACACTTTAAGTACTCGTATAATTGAAGCTGTTTATACACTATTAGGGCCCAAAAAGTGTTCTTTATGTCTAGTATTGTTCCATGAAAAATATCTTAAAGATTTATTTATCTGTCCACTTACCATAGGTTTTCTTCTAGTACGATGACTTGTATGTCACCAGACCAGGCTTAAATTACTTTTCATAAGTTGCACCTCAGAAGTGACGGATTACTTTTCTGAAAATAATAAGAAGAAAATTATTGTAGACATGTAAGTGTAAAATATTAATTTTAAGCGTAATATTTATGAAAAGTAATTTAGACAGATAAATATATCTTTAAGATATTTTTCATGGAACAATAGTAGACATAAAGAACACTTTTTGGGCCCTAATAGTGTATAAACAGCTTCAATTATATGAGTACTTAAAGTGTAAAAAGTTCCAGGATTCAAAAGTGATGCATAAAATCTTCATAGCTATTATACTGATAAGTGTATTTTTTTCAATTTAACCCAGGCTGCCCCCCTTAAAATCAGTAGTTTTCATGTGTAAAAACTTTAAACGCGTTTTTCTAAAAACTACATTTTTTGAATTGGCATAAGTTCTCATTTAAAAACTAAACGACAGAAATTGCTCAAACATTTCACAAAGTTACTTTATAGTATTGTTGTCTGATTATACCTAAGGGTTTAAATGTTTCTTATTAAAAAAGTAATTTTTTAAATAAAAATATAACAAAAAAAACGGTGAAAAATTGTACTTTTTTTAAAAAAAGATGTCGAATTTACAATTGTGTAATTTTTTATGCATTTGTAGGTAAGTATAGAGCAAAATTACACTACTAATCGAAACTGTTTCTTTTTTTTTGTTTAAGATCACCCAAAAAATTTGAAAAAATTACGCCAATTACAAGTTGGCTCGTCACGTTGCAAACTACAGCGCCACATAGCACCGCCATTTTGTTTGTTTTTTTTTTAATAAAAATTTACTTGAAGTATATTAATAGTGTGTAAACATAATATTAAAATTTTGGAAATAATAAATGTTTTTGTTTCTTCAAAAAAAAATCTTAAAAAATCCATCATTTTTTCGTTTCTAAAGGAGTTGCCCCCCTTAAGGAGCTTTTAGGCAAAATATATTAAATCTTCTGTTCAGTGAAAAATTGAACTCGAAAATCAAAAGTTATTAAGAAAAATTTGTTTTCTTCGTTTAGTTTTGAAGCGATAATTTCCAGTAGAGTTACGCGAAAATAAGTGAGTATTTTCGACTCTAATTTCACGCGACAGTGCTACAAACGGTAAACAACTGTACAGAAATTCTCTTGAGCATGCTTCGAACTGAAGAATCTCTCACACAATACGGTAGGCGTAGTTGCAACGCCAACCGAAAGGACCGTCCCAAACATTTTTTCGTATTTTTGGGACAGAGGGCAGGCTTGTCTGTAATCAAGCAAAGATGCAGAACAGACCATACCAACTTACGGAGAGGGACGTCTAGCTGTGGTTTATGGCAATCCCGCTAGAAGAGCTGAAAGATGCGATTCAGCAATTGGGCCTAAGAACAGACGGCAATTGCTTCGTTTAGCACCACCGTCTGTATAATTGGTTGCAGGGTAATTACACCGCAGCCGATTTTCAGGTATTTACCTCCTCAACGGAAGAGAAGTTACACAACGTAATGCAGTCGTTACGGAGGACGTTCACCCAGGAATTATGCATGAGAAAAACCTCCACAACAATTTAGAACGAAAATCATGAGAAGAGTCGAACTCACCCTCTCTCAATATACGAGTGCAACGTTATATGCTACTCGGAGGGCGACAGAGCGGTCGGCAACGGTCAGCGCGACCACTCGACGTCCACGGACACACGACCCGTAGCAAATAACGAAAATTGTGTAAGCAAATTGGGAGATACGGTAGGTCATCCCCAGAACCAGCAACGAGAGGCGCCATGAATGAACAGGTCGCGGACCTGAAAGTATGGCTGGCAAGAATACAGGAATTAACGTGTCTCTGCATGGAAATCCAAGCATATAAATCTTTTACGGGAGAAATCCGCCACCTAAGATAAGAACATGGGCAGATTTCAACAACGGGAGAACCACAAGACAAGTACAATCGTCAACTCATCAGCGCGATGAATTGCACGAGCAGGGATCACGAGGACTCTAGCCGCATTGTCAGCCGATGGAACGTTAAGTTCACGGCTAGACAATTAAGACATCGAAGCCTTCCTGAAAAGTTTTGAGGACAACGCTAGAGCAGCGAAGCTCAACGAGAGCGACATGCTGGCGTCGCTCCCATGCAAAGAAGTCGCTAGCATGTGGTACGGAAATCACAGCAGCGAATGGAGAACTTGGGCAGATTTCTGTTAGGCAACCCGGCGCAGATGTCCGAGTCCCGTCACCATTGTATTGAGAGGCTAATAAAGGCTTGTTGCCTTTTAGTACAAATTCACGGTGTACGATGTTGGATTTCATTCTCCCACCCTATCCCCTACTTTCTACACTACAGAGGTTAGGCTCGCTGGTAGTTGTAGAAGTCGTTAAGATGTGTCTTAACGACGTCTGGGAGGATGGTGTGATGCGGAGCTTATCGGATTAGCCCGCGTGCCTCGCGAGTGACCGATCGCGGTCTTATAAACAGCTACGCACGCATCTAGATCTTCTGTTGTTTAATTCATAACGACAAGCCCTCAACATAATTTAACTATAATATGCTATGCTATTATAATAGATAATGTTCGCAAAGTCTAGCTAAAAGTTAGTTAATAATTTTTAAATAATTTTTAATGTTATTGAATAACATGCTTCAAAACGCAAGTATGTAATTTGAAAAACATGATGCTTATATTTGAATTTGTGTTAATTCATACTCAAGCTCCCGAGATTTTACATGCAATAATACTAAAAAGAGTCCATAAAAATATTTAATTTAAACGTTTGTTTTAGTTTATCCTACTTTGGATGTCTCTGATGAAGATGAGTTTCTTTTCAAATCAAAAAGTAAAAGAGATGATGATGAAGCATGGAATCCGAAAGCAAGAGTAGGTCCTTTATTACCAAAAACAAATCGGCCTGCACGTGAAGGAGCTAAAAAGACTTCTGTAGAGAAGGGTCTCGAAGCCGCTGCAAAAAAAAGAGAAAAACAGTCTGTGAGTATATAATTAAAAAAAAAGTCATAATGTATAGTCTTATAATCCGTACTGAAGAATCTCACGCCAGATCTCGTTTGAAATCACACGCCAAAATCTCACGGTGCTTTTAAAATAAAAGCTGCATACTAACTGTAATTTCGTAAATCTTTTTCTTATTTTTAATTGTACCAAGTGTTCTGATTCTGATAATACCTTGGAAAAAACATATTTCAAAATCTTATTTATAGACATTTTTGGATTTTTAAACTTTTAAAAAATATTCTCAGGTGTGTTCTTAGATTAATTTTTTGCAATTTGTATTTAGTCTTCTTATATTATCGCACCCGTTTAAAAATGGAAACGTTGAACATTGAAGATTCAATATTCATTACTTTTAATTATTATTGATTATTTCAATATTTTATTGGGAACGTTCACTATAAATTTTTGTAGTGCAAGGCCACTGAAGAAATTCCAAGTGAGCATCTACCAGGTCTTAGTTTATGAAATGTTTATATCTATTTAAGATGAATTGCTCTATGCATTTCACGTAGATATATGAATTTTGTACGAATATTTATATTTTTTAATAAGATGGGAGTAGCAGAAAAATTAAAATATCAAAGGTAAGAAATAAAATAAAATAATGAAACATTATTTTTACAGAAGCCATCAAAACAGCAAATCAAGAAAAAGTGCAAGGATCGAAGTCAAATGCATGTTTCCAAATTTGCAAATAATTCATTTATAGAAGTTAGCGAAGTGGTACAGACTTCAAAGACAGATGCCACTATTCTTGCAACTTCCCATGAACAAATAGATGTACACGTTCCTTACTCGTCTATATTGTCAAGTCCTAATAGGCTAAAAGATGTTAAGGCTAAACTTGCAGCACCTGTACCTGTTGGTGAGTTTAAAGCATGTTTACACATTAAAATTTGACGATTCAACAAAATAGAGTTGCTTCCATCCTTAAAGAGAAAATTTAATTGCAGAAATTTTAGCTTAAAACTTAAAATTTGGCCGTAATCTTAAAATTTAACTTCTAAAATCTCTTTTTTATTGATAATAATTTTTTTTAAACTTTTTGAATTGGTAGAACGTGATCAAAACAGTTAACAGTTTTTCACCCCTTTTGGCCTACGCGTGGGATGCAAGGTACACCACAAAGCAGTTGACTAAGGCGTTTAATCTAGAACCATATTCTTTTTTTATCTTTTCACTGTATGAAAATAACGTTATAAACTGTAACGGTCCGCCCCTGGTTCGCATGTACGTCCCGCAATGCGGCAGTGTGTAATAGTGTGCTACACACGTGCAATGCCAGCTACTTCAAACGCAGGGATGTTCGAACTCCCGGCTTTCTCGAGCTCAGCTGACCGCGAGCGCATGGTAAAAGATCACGAAAAAATACCCGCGCCGACTAGCTCCCTGCCGCGGTTGCCAGGAAAGCTGGACGTAACCAGAAAAATAACGTAACGATTGAAATAAATAGTAAAGTGATGTATTTCTCTATCATCAAATTTCACTCTCGAAACAACAAACGACAACAATATAAACGGCGGACGCACAGGTCGAGTCGCGACGCGATTGCTTTTGCGTTGATGAGGCCGTTGCCTTCACACGTACACTTACTTGCGCACGCTGCGCCGCATTCTTCTGAGGAGAGGTCCTGGACACTTCTGTTCAGGACTCGCGCACTCCTCTTACCTTAAGGACGTTGTCGTAAAAATCACTTATCTTCGAATTTGTCTCAAATTAACGCAAAATGTTCATTAAAGTATCCTTTATAATTCCGCGAAATTTCAATACAGCAAGCGGTATTAAAAAAGTTAAAATTGTACTTGAAAGTTGCATCATTTAACATGGGAAGCATAGGACGAAGCTCGTGTTACAGAACATTTTTTTGAACTGTGAGCGCAATTATCTTGTAATACTTTTAAAAAATTATATTAGAGTATTTGATGATATAAGAAACAAAATATACTTAAGTAGATATGGGGAAGCGGTATTCGTTTTTTAATGGCAAGCGTTTAAAGTAAGCATCTTTTAGTCTATCGCAAGCGCCGGAGGAGGACGACGATGGCGATTTGACAATGTCAAATAGTGCGGCAGCATCACGGAGCATGTGTCTGTGCGGTATGCGTATATAAATTTGTATATATGTATATTGTGGACGCTCAAGATGTGGTTGCCGGATCGCCCGAAGTTGCGCAGAAGAAAACTGTTGTACTTCTGCGCATAGAAAACGGAGAGAATGCGTGCAGTAGTGCTCAACCTATTCTTCTTTTGCCATATACACTGGTACTAATGCAAATGAAGTTTAAGTTGCGCACGACTGATCCGCGACAACGTTCTTAACATCTATACATTCACTTCTATGTCGTGACTCGGAAGAACTCTCAACCAAAAAACCCAAATGATTAAGGATGTACGAGCGGTTCCTGTACAAAAATCACTTTTCCAACTTCGACAGTTCAAACTTTGAGATTATTTTCTACTATATTTACCCATGCTATTAAAACAAAAAATAATTAATTGACCGTCTAGTTTTTGAGAAAATAGCTTGTGAAAAATGACGTAAAAGTCAGCACTATCATAAGGTTCTATGTATTAAACTACCTACCTTAAAATTATTATTTCAAATACTAGACGGTCAATTAATTATATTTTGTTTTAATAGCATGGGTAAATATAGTAGAAAATAATCTCAAAGTTAGAACTGTCTAAGTTGGAAAAGTGATTTTTGTACAGGAACCGCTCGTAAATCCTTAATAGAATAATCAATCGAAACCACTAAATTACAGCAAATATGTATAGTCTACGAACTCTAAGTACTCATTGTATCTTCTCCAGGGTTTATACCCAATTTTGTCGAGGGAGACAACCGACTTTAGAAGTAAGACTAGACATAAGTTCACGTAATACGTGATGAGGCGCTCGTCGGTCCGGAGCACATAGGAACCTGGAACTACTTTATACATAGCGCCGCCACGCGACGGTGAGCGAAAACTCTGCATGTAAAATCGATTTCAGTAAGAGAGAGAGAGAGAGAAAGAGAGAGAGAGAAATCCTTAAAAAATCTGAAAAAGATTCGGAACATTCTTTGACGTATTCTAAGACATTTTTGTTCTTTAAAAAATTTTTTAAAAGCTTTCAGTTTTTGAGAAAAAGTTCTGTAAAAAAATTTGTACGTCCTTTTGCCTTTCTGCCATTCTAAAATAAAAAACTGAAAGTTTTTAAAAAATTTTACAAACTTTGGATTAATATTAATTTTAATTAAGATTAATTAATTTTTTTATTTTTTTTATTATTTATTTATTTATTACCAGTGTATAGAATTCACAAATATAATAATATGCCATTGTTTAAGAATTGCATCAGCGGAAGTGGGATCATGGGAAATTACACTGAGCCGGTACACATTGAATTAATTGAATGAGCGTTTATTTAAGTATACAATGAGAAGAGCTCTCGAGCGAGTCCGCTTGTACCTAAGGTCACCTTGAGGTCACCCTGACTGAGCGGGGTAGTGCTGAGTGATGCTGGATAGAAATCCTGATGAGCGTTGTTGCTTGTAGTAGATGAGCGTCAATAAGCTGGGGTGAGCAGGAACGGTAAAAAGCGATGAGCAGGCAAAAAGCTGGGACGAGAAGAGATCGAGAGGTGAGGTTAGGCCAGATGCTAGCGCTGCGGCAAAAAAAGTGTAAATAGTGCATAATAGTGTGAATCATGAATCGTGAGTCGAAAAACTAAAGATTTTAATTTTTGAATAGTAAAACTATTCTTTATATTATTCCTTACTTGTTAAGATTGTGATTAATGTTTTGTTAACTTTATTTAATCCATTAAACTCTGATAGAAGACTTTCTTTGTTTCATCATAACTATTATAATACATTGTAACGGGGTTCTTTCTGACCTTTTATCTCGTGGAGGAGACCTTCCTCCGCAAGATAGGTGCAATGGGGCACGCACGAGTGCCCCTCGAGGTCCTTACCTCGGGGTGCACGCGAGCACCCGACAGCGAATGTATGTCGCCGCGGCCCGTATACAATGCGAGAGTACACCTGTACTCTCGTACTCGCGTGCTGTTGCGCGAACGCGTCCCCCGCGTTCGCGTGGCCGTCGTCCTCCTGGACTATCGCCGATGCCGGCCGCCCAGCTATACGATAGAGTGGCGGTATCCGGGAGTTTGGAGACGAGGAAGGTTTGTCGAGTAGTCCCGCGGACTACTCGAAAGAATGACACGAGCAAGTAAAATGCTGATCGGAGGCCTTTATTGCCTCCGTAAAGTAAATTACAATATCTGCGTCCCGGAGAAGTTAGTAGATGTCGGGCGCGCGGGCCGAATGCCCCGAGCGCGCCCGAGTATAGCCGAACGAAGCCGCGCGCGCTCCTACGAAATCTCGACTGCGCCGGGGGTGTTTACGCGGAGCACGACTTTGCTCCACGTAAACAAACGTTTGCGTCCGAGAGCAGGCCGCTTGTCTACTCTACGCGTACACACACGTACGCACGCATACGAGGGAACGGGTCGCTTACCTGCTCCACGCAATGTACAACGAATTCGGCCTCGAGCCCGCACTCGAGGTCCCGATGTCGAATTACGCGGCGGCTCTTCTACTAGAGCCGCGACTCTCGCCGCGCGAGAGTCCGCGACCGCGAGCTACGGAGAGAGAGAGAGAAAGGAACAAGGGAAGCGTTCCCCGCGTTCGACGAACAATAACTTCCGCTCGAGAGTCGAAACGCTCCTCGACTCCTCGCCGCGTACGCGCCCGCACTCGCAACACAATCTACGGGCGGTACTTACAACCGTATCAGCCTACGCTCGTCCTCGGCTGCTACCTCGTACTTTTCTCACGTAGACGGCTTCCTCTCGACTCTCTTAATCGCACCCGGGTCGCACACGCACGCACACGCGTCCGTCCTCGCCGACGGCTCGAGAGAATCTCGCTCGCGCCAGCTTGCGATGACGCGAGGGTACCCCGCAGTATCCCGCATCTCAACATATATTAAATTTTTCATAATAGTAATGAATAATAAATGATTTACAAATATTTAGATAAACTAAACACTTTAATTTTTTGACATGCTAAAAAATGGAAATTGTTTTTTAATCGCATACATAGCTGCAGAAATATGTTCAATGAGTAAAAACAATTTTTTTTTTCGATGGGAATTTTTTCAGATGTGTAACAAAAATTTTTTAACTTCCACATCTGAAAAAATTCTTTATTATTCCCTTATATTCCCTTAAAATTTTTTCTTAAAGTTCATAGTTTTTAAAATAAAATCGACAAATGTATAAAAAAAATTTTGTCAAAAAACCGCCATATTGTGTCAGCCATATTGAATTTCGAGTCGGGACCAGTGCCATTATTGGCTAAACTAAATATGCTATCAGATCCAGACAGCCAAATCGATTCTATGGTGGGATCCTATACAATTTTTAAGAAATACAAGAAGAAAATCGATTTTTTTCGCTATTTTTTTTCATTAAACGTGATATATTAAACAAAGGGCGCATTGCAGATAAAATCTGACCTCAAATTCGGAAAAAGCGAGGTCTAAAACTATTAGGAGGTGACATTAGAAATAGCTTGCTCAAAGTAAAACGTGAACATAATGAAAAATTTTATGGCCTTCCCGGCCGAAACGGATTAATTCCAAGCATAAGAAATTGTAAAACATCTCAAATTTCGTATTCACGTCTAGTTTGTAATCTCCTTTATTGAATTTTTCACGTTAATTTTAACCGAGTCTTTCGAGTTAAAATTAGTTAATTTTTCAAATAGTAACAAATATCTAACGCGGGCCGAGTCGAATTTACTTTCCCTGCTCCAATTGGTTAATCTCGTCTGAATTAATTATATCTCTCATAGGATTTACCTTTTCTCGAATTGTTTGAATCTGCTCGTCGAAATGTCTCCTATGACAGTTCTCTTAAATGTCACCTCACAAACCAGGTCACAAACCAGAAAACAATTCCGTTTATAATGCCAGATAATTATCGTCAAATTTATGTATATTGACAGAACTATATATACGCACGTTTAAGGAGTCATATGCAGTAAGCCTTAAACACGATTATTATCTATTTTTCAATTCTCGCTGTTTCGCTTACGCAGTGGAAGCGTGCTGGTCCCATAACCTGTTAGAGTTAAGTCAGCATAGTGGGATTCGGCGGGTTTGAAAAACAAATCACAATTTATTTTAAGTGAATTATTTTCTTTATTACTCTTACTTATTACTATTAAGCACACTCTTCTATATCTCTCAAGTAAACTCAGACAAACCGTGGAGCTTTTCTCGAGCATCCTCAGTGGAATGAATGTTAAAGACAAGAGGGTAGAGCGCGCGCTTGTCCTCTTAAACATCCCTATTGAAAAATCTTACATAAGATCTTACGTAAGATTTTTTAGTAGGGATGGACTAAAGAGGGGACAAGAGCGCCACTTACAAGGGAAGGCACGCAAGTGTCCGACTCCGATTTTTTTGAAACTTTGCACATTGGTAAATTATCGAAAAATATTAGACACGTGTTTTTTTTAGCTGCTGATACGATGATTTAGTGGGTTAAAACCACCCCTAAAGATTATTCCTAAATATGGCCGTTAAATCATATTCTGCAGATATTTTCACTTCCAATTATTATTTTTTAATCAAGTAAAATTTTTTTTATAACCTAATGACCCAGTTACCCAATAATTCAATATCTTATAATCCAGTAGTAAAATCGACCTAAGGGTTTGAAGAGGCAAACCATGTTTAATCTTAAAAAAGATTAAAATATCCGTTTATTTACATTTCTTCATTTAATTTATAAACTTTTATTTTTGTTTATTTCTATTTATTTATGTGATTTATATATTTTGTGATGCGAGGTACTATCGTGTACCTGCGCGCCTTCGCGAGCCCTCGCGGCGAGAGGGAGAGTTAGGCCGTGGCGCGCGGGAGCGGCGGCCATCTTAGAAGCTCGAGAGATTCTCTCGAGCCGCCGGCGACGACGGACGCGTGCGCGAGCGAGACCGTGAAATCGACGAGTTCCCAAGGAGGCGAGGAGTTAGGACGAGCGTGCGAACGTGGTAGCAGCTTCGTACGAGCCAAAGCTGCAACTCTGTAAGTATCGCCCGACTAAGATTGCGAGTGCGGGCGTGTACCGGCGAGAAGTCAAGAAGCGCCTTGACTCCCTGGCGTCGAGTCTTGTTTAGTGAACGTGGGGAGCCGTCCCCAGTTCATTGCTTCTCTTTCTCTCTCTCCTTAGTTCGCGGACGCGGGCTCTCGTGCGGCGAGAGTTGCGGCTCTCGGGTACGGGCCGCCGCGTGGTGCAACGTCGGTACCTCGAGCACGGGCTCGAGGTCGAGTTCGCGGTACATCGTGAGGAACGGGTAAGCGGCCCGCTCCTTCGCGCGCGTGTGCACGTGTGTGTACACGCAGAGCAGGCGGGCGGCCTGCTCTCGAACGTTGCGTTTGTTTACGTGGAGCAAAGTCGCGCTCCGCGTAAACGTCGCCGATCGCGGACCGCGCGATCGGCCGGGGAATTCTCGGCGCGGCCGAGAATTCGTAGGAGCGCGCGTGCTTGCGTTCGCGCGCGGCTCCACTCGGCAACAATCGGGCGTGTTCGGGGCAGTCGGCCCGTACGCCCGACGTCTACTAACCCTCGCGGTAGCTTATCTTGTAACTTTCTTTTGCGGAGGCAATAAAGGCCTCCGAATTGCATTTTACTTGTCCGCGTTATTCTTCCGAGTAGTCCGCGGGGCTACTCGGCAAACCCTTTTCATCCATACCCTCCCGGATACCGCCACTCTGTCGCAGAGCTGAGCGGCCGGCATCAGCTGTCGTCGAGGAGGACGACGGCCACGCGAACGCGAGGAGCGCGTTCGCTCACCAGCACGCAAGTACGAAAAGCGGGAGGACAGGCGTACTCTTGCGTTGTACACGGGTCGCGGCGACGTCGGTAACCTAGAAGCAGGAGAAGCTTCGCGAATCGACCGCTAGGTGGCGGCGGACTTTTTCACAAGGAGTAAAAACGCCGCGAAATTCAAATTTGAAATTAAATTCTAGAGTTCGCGTGCGTTCGTGAAGATGGATTGGAATAAAATTTTTTTTAGGAAATTGAAGGGGGAAAAATCAGGAGATTTTTTCCGTTAGTAGATTTAGGTGGAGAGAGAGAATCTTGCGTGGCGGCGAACGTTCCTTCAGGCGGAAGGAACGCGCGAAAAGGCGATTTCTCTTGTTTTTGCATACGGATTCAGGAGGAAATTAAATTTTTCGATTTTCATTCGTGTTCGGAGAACTAATTCGTTCAGACAGTTGCAGCCGTAACCTGCTCCTGTAAAAAATTTTTTTTTACTTTGGTTGAAATTCCTGGAGTACATTCGCAAAGTGAACAGTCGCAGCCGTGCCCTGCTCCTGTTCTGAGACTTTGCGATATTGGAACTCAAGGAGAGTTCAAAATTCTGATTAAATAAGCGAACGGTCGCAGCCGTGCCCTGCTTCTATTCAAAAGCTTTTAATCACTGAACACGCGGGGTGTTCAGAAATCATTCAACAGCATACAGTCGCAGCCGTGACCTGCTTCTGTATCGGGCAGCTGTTGAGTGAAAACTCGGAATTTTAACAACCCGGAAGCAAAAACAAAACGAGAATTCGCATTTTCGACTGGGAACCTCTCGTGTTGGCTAGTTAGCGAACACTTGTAATTTACAAAAGATTGTAATTTACTAACACTAGAAACACGTCTGGGAGAAAATTCTAAGGAGAATTTTTTTCATTCAAATTGACCTCGAAAATTGAAAGTTTTCGAGGAAAATTCGTTTTCTCGCTGAATTTGTCAGCGAGAATTTCAAATAGAGACGCGTTGAATAAATAGAGTTTCTTTTTACGCAGATCAAACGCGACTGTGCTACAAACGGTAGGCAGTCGTGAAAAAATTCTCTAAGACGTATTTCAGAGAGAATCTCACACTACACGTCAGGGGTAGTTGCGTCGCCAACCGAAAGGGCCGTCCCATTAATATTTTCGTGTTTTTGGGATAGAGGGCAGACCTGTATTTAATCAGGTGAAGATGGAGTACAAACAAGAACCAACGGAAAGGGACGTCCCGCAGTGGCTGATGGCGATCCCAGTCGAGGAGCTGGAGGAAACGATCCAGCAACTCGGACTAAGAACAGACGGCGACTGCTTCGTGCAGCGTCACCGTCTGTACAATTGGCTGCAGGGTAATTATACCGCAGCCGATTTCCAGGCGTGTAACTCCTCAAACGAGGAGGAGTTACGCACAGTCCACGAATCACTGAGGAAGTCGTTCATCGAAGACATTTGCATGGACAAGACATCTACGAACATTCAGGACGAGAATTATGAGAAGGGCCGTCCTCACTCTCTCTCAATTTATCAGAATAGCATAATCTGCCATTCTGAAAGCGACAAAGTAGTTGGCAACAGGGAGCCAAGTCGCACACCGCCATCAAGGCTAGATCGTAAAAAGGGCTAAGATAGCGAGACTGACGACGACAGTCAGTCATCTCAAGATCAGACATCGAGAGTGGAATCTCTGCTACGAGAGATCCAGCAAGCCGTTCGAGCAATCGAACGGAAATACGACAACCTGTTGAACACAAGTGTCACACAGGCGAGGACATTGTCGGCTCTCACGTTGAGAGTCGATCAGCTGGCCTACGAAAGGGAACAGCAACGGCCGACAATGTCAAGCACGAGAATTGACGGCCGACATGTCGACACGCGAACGGAGCACATAAATCCGTCGCAATCGACACCGCGCGTTGGATTCCAGGAAACGTATACGATAGACGAACCTGGAATCAACGAAACGCTGAATGGCGCGCACACCATTCAGAACGCGCAACGGCGAATCCCGACACGTAAAATCAGAACGTGGACGGATTTCACGAATGGAAGGACAAGAGAGCACATCGTTCCTTCCACAAGCGAATTAAATCGCACAGGCAGAGGTCACGAGGACCCCAGCCGAATAGTTAGCCGATGGAGCGTCACGTTCTCGGCTAAACAAGGAGAAGACGTGGAGTCTTTCCTTAAAAGTTTTGAGGACAATGCCCGAGCCTCAAAACTGAACAAGAAGGACATGCTGGCGTCGCTCCCGTGTGTCCTAAAAGACGTTGCAAGTATGTGGTATCGAAACCACAGCAGCGACTGGCGAACTTGGTCAGACTTTTGTCGAGCCACCCGGCGCAGATGGGGCTGCGCCCACGATAGGCAAGAGCGCCTACGAGACGACATCAGGCGTCGTTTCCAGCAAAGCGGGGAAACCAGCAGCCATTACGTGACATGCATGGAGAGCATGTTACGTGAGGTATCCCCGAGGATGACCAAACCTCAAGTAAACGAGAAGGTTTACATAAACCTTCTTCCAGAAATCAAGAGGATAGTCAGGATAGAAACCTGCAATAGCACAGACGATCTAGTTGATCAGTGCGTGAAAGCGGAATATATCCTAGATAGGGAGAAGGGCGACAGAACGCCAATCCCTCCGACCAAGGCGGTGATGCTAGAGACAGCATACAAACCACAGAGCGAGAAGACAAGGACGTCTTCCCCAGTAAAAATTGCAGCAACGACGTCGCAACACCGGTCATACAGGAGAAGCCCGATGCTCCAATAGCCGGGATAGGTCGTCAAGAAATGGCCGACCTATTAACGAAGCTTAGCGGAGAGCTAGTGAGATCTTTTCGCGAAAGTAACAAACAAAGGCAAAGAGGGGGAAGCAAGGGTGCATCCTCCTCGGCGAACAAAAATGGCCGATCCGGAAAAGGCAACTCAAAAAATAGTAGTGGCAGCGGGAAGGACGGCCAGAAAAATGGGCAAACGAAGGAACCCATTCGTTGTTTCGGATGCAATAAGGAAGGCGTAATCCAAACGAAGTGCCCTAATTGCTCGCCGGAAAACGAGCAATAGGGGAAGTAGGGCACTCAACTACTTCCCCGAACGCTACCGAAGCTAGTCAGGAAGCTTCGGAACCAAACTCCCAGGGCGTTAGCGGGACAGCACTACCGGACGTCCCTGCGGAGGAAAACCTGGAAACCAGATGGTGGTTACAGGTGGAAGTGGAAGGGTTCCACTTCCGCGCGCTGTACGACACAGGCGCATCGGTCACAGTGATGGGACCGATCGGCCTGCAGTTGATAACTGCATGCGGCCGAACACTTATGCCAAGCGAGCATGCAGGTGCTAAGCTCGCTGATGGTAGCACGAGTCCAGTCGTGGGCTGTGCTTACCTTCCCTTCAGAATAGGGGGCATAAGCAGAGAGATCAAAGTGTTGATCATCCCTGCATTGGACGCAGATTGTTACTTGGGGATGAATTTCATGCGGGAATTCGGCTCAGTACACAATCCGCGATCAAACCAGTTGACGTTGGTGGACGACAATGTTAGCGTGGATATCCAGCTGACATCAGTTGAAGAGGTTAACATGATCCAGATCGGTACAGTAGGCTTACGCCATGTAACCGAGGAGCAACGAGCACAAGTCGAGGCACTTGTGCAAGAAATGGCCGGCACGGAGCCGACCACACTTGGGTGCACCACGTGGGTGACCCATAGAATTGATGTGGGAAATGCTCGCCCCATCAAACAGCGATATTATCCATATTCACCGGTAATAGAAGCTGAAATGCACGCGCAGGTCCGAAAGTTACTGGACGCTGGCGTCATTGAACCATCTACGAGCCCGTGGTCAAGCCCGGTCGTGATGGTGAAGAAATCCGGTGGAGGATACCGAATGTGTATTGACTATCGAAAAGTCAATACACTCAAGGTTTTGCCGGACGGATATCCGGCAAAACGGATGGACGCGGCTTTCCGCAAGGCCAGAGCGGCAAAGTTTTGCACAACGTTAGACGTTAGCAACGCGTACCATCAAGTACCTTTGGATGAGGCGTCCAGAGAGATAACAGCTTTCTCTGTACCGGGAATGGGCCACTTCCAGTACAAGAGAATGTCATTTGGCCTGGAAGACGCAGGAGCATCTTTCCAGCGCCTAATCGACATGGTTGTCACTCCGGATTGCGAAGACTACGCATTCGCATATCTGGATGACGTCGTCATAATGTCGAAAACGTTCGAGGAGCATCTCGAACACCTTCGCAAAATTTTAGGCCGCCTACGAGAGGCGGGCCTAACGATTAACCGGCAAAAAAGCCACTTCTGCCAATGCGAAGTAAAATACCTGGGTGTCGTGCTGAACCAAGACGGGTTCCGCCCTGACCCAGAAAAGATAAGGCCGGTACTGGAGTACCCGCCGTCTAAGAACGTTAAGTAGCTAAGACGCTTCTTAGGCATGGCATCGTGCTACAGGAGGTTCCTAAACAACCTCGCCACGATTGCCGAACCACGGAAAAGGAGCGTAAGTTTAAGTGGACTGAAGCACAACACTCCGCATTCGAGCGGATAAAGGTTCTCATAGCCTCCGCACCAGTCTTGCAACGCCCTGACTTCAACAACGAGTTTGTTGTACAAACTGATGCAAGCGACTCGGGAATCGGAGCGGTTCTACTTCAGTTTAAAGACGGCAAGGAGCGAGCACTGGAGTTTGCAAGCCGCGTCCTCTCACCTGCCGAGAGGAACTACAGTGTGACAGAAAGAGGGTTTCTCGCTGTAGTATGGGCGATAAAGAAGTTTCGCCCATACATAGAAGGCTACGCATTCCGGGTAGTTACGGACCACAGCTGCTTGCGTTGGCTGCGCACACTGAGTGGTCCAACAGGGCGTTTAGCGCGATGGGCCTTGGAGCTGCAAGGCCACCAATTCACTGTTGAGCACAGGAAAGGCGCGCTCAACAATGTCTTAGACGCTCTTTCTCAAATGTACGAGGAGGAGGGCGAGGAGACACCGGTGGCAGGTGTCTCGTGGACAGAAAACTCCCAGGATGAGTGGTACCTCCAACAGCTGAAGAAAGCGAAAGAGGAGCCACTCACCGAGCTAAGATGAAGTGGGTCGGAGGTAGACTGTTCTACTATAACCCCGACCAACTTATGCAAGGAATCCTGGGAGAGGACGACGAGGCTTGGAAGCTCGTCGTTCCTCAAGAAAAGCAAGGGGATACCATGAAAGTGTGTTATGATAGCCCCACAGCAGGACACTTGGGGCGAGAGAAGACTCTCGCACGGGTCTCTCGACAGTATTATTGGCCACGCATGGATGCGTGCATCGCCAATTACGTGCGGCAATGCCAGAATCAGTGCCCGAAACGGGACCGGCATGGGTGGTACATCAACCAAAGAAAGTACCCGTAGGCGACCCATGCCGGGCCCCGTTTCGCACCCCATTGTAAAATTAAGGGCCAAAATAAAGGCTTCGCGCCCTTAATTTATAACACGACAATGAAGTTCATGTTGAATTCATTTACCTCTCCCCATCCCTTAATCCCCAACCTGTAGAGGATTGGCTCGGGAAGAGTAGCAGAGGCCGTAAAGTCGTAGCTTAACGTCGTCTGGGAGGAGGGTGTGACGCGAGGTACTATCGTGTACCTGCGCGCCGTCGCGGGCCCTCGCGGCGAGAGGGAGAGTTAGGCCGTGGCGCGCGGGAGAGGCGGCCATCTTAGAAGCTCGAGAGATTCTCTCGAGCCGCCGGCGACGACGAACGCGTGCGCGAGCGAGACCGTGAAATCGACGAGTTCCCCAGGAGGCGAGGAGTTAGGACGAGCGTGCGAACGTGGTAGCAGCTTCGTACGAGCCAAAGCTGCAACTCTGTAAGTACCACCCGACTAAGATTGCGATTACGGGCGTGTACCGGCGAGGAATCAAGGAGCGCCTTGACTTCCTGGCGTCGAGTCTTGTTTAGTGAACGTGGGGAGCCGTCCCCAGTTCATCGCTTCTCTTTCTCTCTCTCCTTAGTTCGCGGACGCGGGCTCTCGTGCGGCGAGAGTTGCGGCTCTTGGGTACGGGCCGCCGCGTGGTGCAACGTTGGTACCTCGAGCACGGGCTCGAGGTCGAGTTTGCGGTACATCATGAGGAACGGGTAAGCGGCCCGTTCCTTCGCGCGCGTGTGCACGTGTGTGTACACGCAGAGCAGGCCAGTGGCCTGCTCTCGAACGTTGCGTTTGTTTACGTGGAGCAAAGTCGCGGACCGCGCGATCGGCCGGGGAATTCTCGGCGTGGCCGAGAATTCGTAGGAGCGCGCGTGCTTGCGTTCGCGCGCGGCTCCGCTCGGCAACAATCGGGCGTGTTCGGGGCAGTCGGCCCGTACGCCCGACGTCTACTAACCCTCGCGGTAGCTTATCTTGTAACTTTCTTTTGCGGAGGCAATAAAGGCCTCTGAATTGCATTTTACTTGTCCGCGTTATTCTTCCGAGTAGTCCGCGGGGCTACTCGGCAAACCCTTTTCATCCATACCCTCCCGGATACCGCCACTCTGTCGCAGAGCTGAGCGGCTGGCATCAGCTGTCGTCGAGGAGGACGACGGCCACGCGAACGCGAGGAGCGCGTTCGCTCACGAGCACGCGAGTACGAAAAGCGGGAGTACAAGCGTACTCTTGCATTGTACACGGGCCGCGGCGACGTGCGTTCGCCGTCGGGTGCTCGCGCGCACCCCGAGGTAAGGACCTCAAGGGGCACTCGCACGTCCCCATTGCACCAATCTTGCGGAGGAAGGTCTCCTCCGCGAGATAATAGGTCATAGGCAACCCCGTTACAATTTATTTTATTTTAATTATATAAACGGATGAATAATTCTCTGTCGATCGAACATGCCTCTGATTTTTTTTTTATTTTTTGAGGTTCTCAACCCCCCCCCCTCGCTTTTTAAAGCCCTGAAAATGCCGATTTCAACATTTTTTCATTTTTTGAGATTTTTGAAAAAACTTTTTCATAGAAAATTTTACATAGAAGGAGTACTTTAAACAATCTGAAAAAATATGCCTATGAAAAAAATCATCTGACAATGAATAATATTTAGGAATTATGCTAAATTTTCTTATAAGTCCTAAATCCATCTTGGGCTAGAAAACGAAGTTCGATATAATGAATTTTCTTCAAAAAATGCATAAATATGCCTTAATATAGTACCAAAAATGTAGTGTGGGGAGCTAGTACAGGCAAACCATGTTAACCTTAAAAACAAGTAAAATATCTTTCAAAAAATAACAAAATCTGTCAAAAATTCCAATTTGTGTTATTTTCAAGCTCAACTTACACGTATACATGTTCACACAATCTTATATCCCCATTTACAAATTGATTAATTAGTAAATTGATCGAAAAAATAACAGAAATTGATATTTTTGACTGATTTTGAGATTTTCTGAAAGATATTTTAATCTTTTTTAAGATTAAACATGGTTTGCCTCTTCAAACCCTTAGGTCGATTTTACTACTGGATTATAAGATATTGAATTATTGGGTAACTAGGTCATTAGGTTATAAAAAAAATTTTACTTGATTAAAAAATAATGATTGGAAGTGAAAATATCTGCAGAATATGATTTAACGGCCATATTTAGGAATAAACTTTAGGGGTGGTTTTAACCCCCTAAATCATCGTATCAGCAGCTAAAAAAAAACACGTGTCTAATATTTTTCGATAATCTACCGATGTGCAAAGTTTCAAAAAAATCGGAGTCGGACACTTGCGTGCCTTCCCTTGTTAGTGGTGGTGACGACAATGTTGCACATCTATATTTCACGCTACGTAGTGCTCATATAACTAGTTCGCCCTTATTATTTAGTGCTATTTTGGTCGAAACTATTATATGTTTATTTATAGCTATAGTTTCCGTAGTTTGAGTTAAATCTTCTCTTATGTACATAATAACTTCATCTGATTTATTTATTTTGCTGTGCTTATAAAATATTTTATAATTATTGGTTTTAAAGAATTCATAGCGTTCCAATTTCCAAGTTTCTGTGCATATTAAAATACAAGGTTTTCTTTTTAGGCTATTTATAAATACCAATAGTTTATTATAATTGGCACGTAACTAATTGGACGTTTTTTTTTTGCGTTGCATCCGAATGTAATGTAGAAACTACAATTTTGATAGCCCACAAAAATTTCCCCCCTTTTTTTCTTTAATGTAACTATGAATTTTAGATATTACTTCTAATATAACACTGACATTTTTGGTTTTTAGATTTTCATATGAATGTAACACTTTTCATTAGCCGTCAACGTTGCTAAAATTTCTTAGATTAATTTCTAGTTTAATTTCATCTTCAGTTTGAAAAATAGGGCCAATATTAATAACTTTTACGGAGGGTTTTTTAATTTGCTCTTTTTCTAATTTAAAACTTTTTGTTAGTTCTTTTTTTAGAGTATTTTCAATGATATTTGTGCTTTAAATATTCATACAATTTATTACTATATTATCTTTATTTAATCAAAATGAAAATACTGAGCGGTAATAGGAAAATTACAATAGCACTGCAGAAAACCAAAAATTAAAAAATTTTATATTGGCCAGCTAATTGGTAATTTGCACCACTGTGTGACGTAGAGGCATATTCATATTTAGAATTTTAAACTCTTTTAGAATCCGGTATAAAAATAATACATGTTCTTATTAAAAAAGGTAAAGATGATTTTTACATGTCCTTGAACATATTTATGAATGTCAAGTCAACTCGCTGATAGTATTGATAATTCTACAAATTTTATTACAATAAATATAATCGTTCTCTTTTTTAAAAGATAATTTATGTATTGCTTTAATTAAAAAGTATATGTAATTGCAGAAAGAAAACCAAAAAAAGGAATGAAAACAGCAAAACAACGCCTGGGAAAAATTCTCAAGATTCACAAAATGTTACATTAAATGCAGAATACCTGAAATAGTATTTGTGTAAGAAAAACGGAAAAAACTATTTGTATACATTAAAATGTACATATACTTCATCGACTTGTATCATCTTTTTGTAAGAAATCATAAGAACACAAATCATAAATCAGTCCCTCAAAGCATCTGCCACAATTTCTAATTATCATTTAACGTAATGTAACATTAAATTATCTTATTTATTTCTGTGCATTTGATTCTGCGTATTAAGATAATAATTTTTGTATGTAAAATTGTAATTATTATGTACTAAATTAAGACTTTTTGTGTATAACTTACTTAAAAATGTTATTTGTACAAAGTTAATAAGTTGTAAACGATGAATCTCAACTATACTAAAATAGTAAAAATATACCCAAACGGCTATAAATAATAAAAATTATAATAGTTTATTCATTTTGTTTTATTTATAAACTTTCAAAACTATATATTTTTATCAAAGCCTACAAAAATATCTTCGTTTATAAAATTTTATATTTCAATATTTATTTTGTGACGTGACAGTTTCACTGCCAGTCATAAAATCCCGAAAATCTATGTAATTGCGAAGAGCCTGACGCGGAAACTAGATAGGACCTAGGAAAATCAGGACGCAATACATAACTCATCCCTTCCTGTAGTCCCGATATCACTGTAAGGCCTTACCATCCCAGAAGCTCAATAGCTTTCGGATAGAAAATCCTGAAACGCACAAGCACCAGGTACACAAGGTACGGCACTCGAGATCTATCAGCTGATCAACCGAGAGCGTCGCGCAACGTTAAGCGTCGACGTTTGCTCTCTCCGGTCCCGGCAGCCATCCTGTGAGGATGTCTGCCCCCGTCGCTCGAGATCACAGACAAGGCGAGCGGCCCGCTTGCCGGAGAGCCACCGAGATGTCTTGGTGAGGTTCGAGGCGTGCCAGTACAGGACCTCGAGGTCGATTCTGGAGCAAGAGAGAAACTGCCGTCAACGGAATGAGTGAGAGTGCAACCGCACTGGGCGAGGTAGGCTCTTCAATTCCTGTCTTTTCCTTCTCCTATAAATTTTCTCATTTAGTGCTTATTTCACAGTCCGTGTATTTTTGAGTACTTTAGCCCTGATCCCCAGCTGAACGTTAAAATTTATCTAACGTAATACTGAATGTAATTAAATATTTTCACTGTGGTTCAGCATATGAATTTCACATAAAATAATCTATTCAAAAATATCGATATTGCAATTATGAACAATATATTTTACAAGAATTATGAAAACAATTAAATAGTGCATAAAAGTCCAAACAAAATTACCGCATTCTGTTTTACTTCTTTTTTGTACACTGAAAGGGGTCTTAAATACCTACTTTTATAGTTATGGCGTCTGTAGAATATATATGAATATGACCAGACCGGTGAGTGAGGGCATGTGTATACAGAAGTTGGAATCCTTATCTCCTCCTGTGGCACCTTTTATGACCCCTTTTACACCTCCTATCTCCCTCTCAGACACATACCCTCCTGCAGTGATTCTACCAGCTCGCCCTGTATATACTTGCTCTCCCCTCTTATGCCGTATTCACACGTGGATTTAGAAGGAGATATGTAATAGATAAATAGATGCTCAATCGAAAAGTTTTATCGTGATAATAAATAATCGAACTACAAATTTTATTTTTATAAGAATTTATTTAAACATAGGGAAAAATCCGAAGATATAAAAACCCTTTAAAATCCTCTATTATATTAAGAAGCTTAATTCCAGGGTTTTTTTTCGACCAATTTCATTGTAACGTGGAAATTGCAACGTTACGACACTTAGGTAAATGTAAGCGCCGGAGACGCTGCGCACAGCATAGCCCGCGTTAGGTTAGGCTAGAGACGAGAGAGAAGCGCGGCGCGACACCGCGGCTAGGCAGCCGAAAGCGCGCCCCCCTGCGGATAGGTAAGTGGGGGACACTAAGCGGCTCTTTATAATGAGCACACGTTACGGAAACGCTCTCTCCGCCCAAGATCAGCCCTAGCGACAACAACGATAACGAGGCCGAAGACCTTAACCGAACCGGCGACCACGAGGCTACGCACGAGACGAGACCCGCGGCCGCTTAGACACACCAGGGCAGACATCTCGCCCCGCAGACGAGCCAGGAGTTACATCCGCCGTAAGTCCGCGGCAAGGCACAGAGCCGGGAGCAGGCGCCCTTCAACCGCCAGCAACGAGACATCCACGCCGACCTTCTGCGAGACTCCGAGGAGACGACATCGAGGCTGCGTTCAGCACGCCTGCGTTCAGTTACGCAATAAGTATCGATATCTCTCTCTCTCTCTCGTCCGCGAGTAGGATCGGCGAGCGCGCCGATAAGATCAGGTGCGAGTAAGGTCCAAGGACCGCGGTTGCGAGCTGCATGTATATAGCTTATAATTAATAAATACATATTTAATTAATATCCGGCTTGTTTACCGAAACTGCCCCGATATCCTCACATCCCGCTCCCGCGAGTTAGCTCGGCCCGCGGGGTTCCGTGAGTTGTGCAGGGGTCGTTTGGCTAAGGGAGGCTCAAGGGGCAGGAAGGAGCGCGACTCCGAAATAATTAGAGCCATTATCCCGATTTAACCAACCCGTGTCACAGTGGCGCCCAACGCGTAATATCGTATTGATATTCGAATCGACTTTCTCGGCTGGTGAAAAGACCGCGTCACGACGACGCCTAACATTTAATATCGTAGCAAATAAAAAATTTAAAAAGATTCCATTGCAAGGGCACAAAATTGAAAATTAAGTTTAATTTAAAAGTAAAATTTTAGTTTAGTGGCGTACAACGTTACTTGAAATTTTTGTTACGCGAGAAGGTCAAGGAGACCGAAATTGAAAATAAAGTCACAGCCGTAGAAAGTCACACGACAAGATAGCTTAAGTGTTTCTAAATTTGTGAATAAACATAAACGCGAAAAGTGTACTAAGGCAATAAGCCACAGAAGTAAAATCAAATACAAAAACATTTTTGGCTGGACTTAAGATCCACGCAAACTTAATTTAAGAAATACAATAATTTTATGTTATTGTATTTCTTATGTCGCGTTATAATAATTTTAGTTTGAACAAATTTAAAGAAAATATTTTTCTTTCAAAGCGAAACATTAGCGAAGGGTGAGAGGCGAGCTCACTACTTTCAGCAAAATTTTGAAAACAAGCCACCTAGTGCGAGCTAATTGTAAGTTGACGATAATATTCCGGTATTCATAATTTAATAATTTTACGTTTTTATTATTCATTTACGTAATAATTATTGATGATTTAAAAATATTAATTATTAATAATTTAGTATAAATCTCTTTTATGCATTTTCGTTTAAATTAAATTAAATTTAAATTAAATCAAATTTAAAAAAAAATAACAAGAAGATAGTATCAGAGAAAATCAGATAATATCATCGAACCCTATTACCAAAATTCAACTGCAGCGAATCAGCGAATTTTTTTGAAGATATACAATCAAGAGAATTAGATTATTTTTTTACAGGAAGATTATTTAGTTAATAAAAATGACATCCAAAATGATCTGCTGGATTGAGCAGCTGGTTTCATCTGGAAACGAAGAACTTTTAACAACTTCGCTCAAGGCACTGGAACTTTTAGATTCAGGATCGATGAACGAGAAAGCTGACCGTCTGCAAAGAGCGATTTTAGAAGAAACGGAAGAAGCTGATTATGAGCCAAAGGCTAGTCACACAGAAGCAGATAAAGCTAGAAGACAAACAAAGCTTCAAAAATACATAAAGAAAATAAGTAGCAAAATCGACTCAGACGCAGAAACGGAGCACACGATAGATGATTCGCGCGTCAATATCTCAAGAAGAAAGTCAAGACAACAAAGAGTACAGACAGATTATCTCAGCAAATACAGATGGATTCATCGGAAGGAGCGCAATTCTGCAAAAAACCGGAGAAGCCAATTACAGTAATTATTCAGAATAAAAAATACGTAATATCAATAGATGTGCTGGCTAGATTTGCAACGGACGAATCAGACGTGATAGAATCTACAGAAACACCACAACCGACGTTTTCCAGGGTGACCAGCGAACAGCCGCCGCAGAGCAGGCTAAGGGATGATTTTTACAGATACAATAGATTCAACGAAAATGCAAGAGATATCGGAAAAATCGTCACGACGTGGAAGTTAAGATTCAGCGGAGCAACGGACGACGTTGAAGAATTCCTAATCCGCGTCAGAGAATGTATGAAAGTGACTGGAATCACAGGAGAAGAAATGCTGAGAGCACTACCTCTGATAATGCAGAAGGCAGCACTTAACCTCTACAGGATTAAGGAGCAAGAGTGGCTGACCTGGAATAGATTTAAGGCTGATTTACGGAAGCACTATTAGCAGACTCTCCATGCTAACATTCTTCATGACAAGATTCGGGATCGGAAGCAACAACCCGAGGAGTCCATGCAAGAATACATAGCGGACATGATCTTTCAGTTCAGGAAGCTGCCTTGAAACAAACAGGGAGACGAGAGCAGTATAGTTCATAGAATATACCTGAACATGCGACCTGAGTTCCACCCCTTAATACCAGACTATGCCGAGATGGACTTAGATGAATTTAATGAGAAAGCAACGATAATAGCGAGAGCATTCGACATCGGAAAAAATCAAAAAGCACCAATTAAGATGGAAGAAAAATCAACGAAGAAGAATGAAAAATCCGCAGAAGTTTCTGCAGTCACGGTGCCAACTTTCAACGATGTAGAAAAGCTCATCTCAGATAAATTAGATAGATTATTGAACAACAAAAAGAATGTTAATAAACCAAATTCAAGTAACAGCGGCAATAGAGGTAAAGGGAACTTCAAAGGAAAAAATTACAATCAGAACAGCGCGAACAACAATGGTCAGCAACAAAACAACGACAGATCAAATAGCAATAATAACAATAATCAGCATAAAAACTACAGAGGGAGAGGCCGAGGATATGGCCGAGGCAGAGGTTATAACCGAAATTACTCGGATCAACGAGATAACCAGCAGCAACGAAGCCCTGGAAATAACAATGATCCGCAGCAAGGACTGCAAAGCAATGCACAAAATGCAAATAGTCAACCTCAGCCATCAACTTCAAGTTCGGCGGGAAACGGAGCGTAGTCGGCGAGTCACCGACCGCACCGCCGACTTTACCAATAAAGGTCTCTACGATTAGCGAGCGCAGCAGCTTAAGGAGCAGCAGACCATCAGATTATTCAGCATCCAAATTTAGCCGCTATTGGGTCAATTGCAAGATCAATGGAGTTAGCACTACCGTATTGATCGATCCAGGTACAGCGTGCACAGTCATCGGCAAGATTTGGGACAAAATAAAGTCCAATTCACTCATCTTACACTCACAAGTGAATACCGCCCAGATGGCCAATGGGCAGCCGGAACGAGTGCTGGGTGAAATCGACGCCGAAATAAATATTGAAGGAATTGCTAAACGCATAAATGCATTAGTCATACCATCGATACCGACGGAGCTGATAATCCGATTGGACTGCATCAGGTTTTTCCAGATGGATATCCTAGCTAGCTACGATAAATTCACACTCGCAGACCATGGTAAAGAGAAGAAGTTCTCATTTCAACTAGGGGCTATCGACGCGACTTCACTCGACGTGTCGAGCTGCGGAATAGCCGCCACAACGAAAGAACAACGCTCGAAAGTTGATGAGTTAGTGCAAAGATTGCTACCAAAAACAAATGCAGCCGTGTTACCAGCAACCAAGCTGATGAAACACGAAATAATCCTCAAAGAGAGCTGCAAGCCCATAAAACAGAAGTACTTCCCGGTCTCTGAAAAAATGGAGCAAATCCTCCACGCAGAGATCGATAGGCTCAAAGCCGCTGATATCATTGACGAAAGCCTCAGCGAGTGGAGCAGCCCGATCGTAATGGTAAAAAAAGAAGGAGATACGTACAGAATATGCACGGACTTTAGAAAGGTGAATGGAGCCACTAAAAAGGACGTCTACCCAAGTCCGTACATGGAAACTGTACTCAATAAATTAAAGAAAGCGAGGTATATTTCAAAAATAGACCTAAAAAACGCTTATTATCAGATAGCACTGACAAAGAGATCTAGAGAAATAACCGCCTTTACAGTACCTGGCAAAGGACTCTGGCACTATAAAAGGCTACCCTTTGGTCTCCCAGGAGCAGGAGCGTGCTTTCAGAGACTTATAGATAAAGTCATTGGCGATCTAGAGCCGTATGCATATGCATACTTAGACGACATCGTACTAGTCACTGAGACATTTGAAGAGCACATGGAGTTGCTCGAGAAATTAATTCTCAAGATAAAGAATGCAGGACTTACGATATATCCGCAAAAAAGTGAATTTTACGTAAATGAGGTAAAATATCTCGGATTTATTGTCAACGAGAATGGAATCTCGATAGATCCAGAAAAGACGACTGCAGTCAAAAAATTTCCAGCGCCAAGGAACATGCGCCAATTGCAAAGATTTTTGGGCATGGCATTCTGGTATAGAAAATTTATTAAAGACTTCGCAGCGATCGCCAAGCCGCTCACTGAGCTCCTAAAAGATAAGCAGAGCAAAAGTAATTCGAAGCTCAAATTGGAGTCGATTCACGAAGAATCCTTCCAAATCATAAAAAATAAACTTATAGACGCACCGGTCCTAAAAAGACCGCTGCAAAACACTCCATACATTTTGCACACGGACGCGAGCAATTTAGGACTACGAACGCGAGCCGTGCTCTTAAAAAACCAGAGGTAAATTACAGCACCACAGAAAAAGAATGCTTGGCAGTGAAATGGGCCATCGAAAAATTTCGCCCATATCTGGAGGCAGAGAAATTCACTGTGATAATAGACCACAGTGCGTTAAAATGGCTCTTTGAAAAGAAAACTCCAACCGGAAGGTTAGGGAGATGGGCTCAGGAATTATCAGAGTATGACTTCAAAACAATTCAAAGAGCCGGCAAAAATAACATAGTGCCTGACGCCTTATCGAGAATGTTCGAGGATGAAAAACCCGAAGAGAACATCGAGATAAGCGAAGTCAAAATAAAAAACGAAATCAAAGACCAATGGTATAGAAAAAGAATTTATCAAGTTTTAGCTCATCCTCGTAGATATAAAGTCTGGAAAGTAACCAACGGCAGACTTTACAGATATAGACCAAATTATAATGAAGAAGATCTGGCGACAGATTTGGGGCCGTGAAATTGGTCACTCCACTCGAGGAAAGAGATAAAATATTGCAAGAAGTGCATGATGAACCTACATCAGCACACCAAGGTGCCGAAAAAATCTATAAAAAACTAATCCAACTATACAACTGGCTTGGAGCATACAGAGATGTTGTAAAGTACGTCCAGACATGCGACAGATGCCAAAAAAATAAAATAGACCAAAAACAGCAGATCGGACTCATGGGAACGCGCTATGTAGATCGCCCTGGCAAAGTTATAGCCGTCGACCTCATAGGCGACTTCCCCAAGAGTAACAAAGGCTACAAATACGCCATAATTATGGAAGATATTTTTTCCAAATTCATATGGTGTATTCCGATCAGAAACAAGACAGCAAATTTAGTAAAAGACGCAATTGAAAATAAACTTTGCACACTGTTTGGTACGCCGGAAGTAATAATCTCGGATAACGGCAAAGAATTCATTAATTCACCGCTGAAAAAATTCTTTAAGGAAAACAGCATAATTCATGGAACCACACCGTCGAGGCACCCGCAGGCGAACCCAGTTGAAAGAGTAAATAGAGATTTAAAGGTCATGATATCAACATTCATAGGTAACAATCATAAAAAATGGGACGAATTTTTACCCCAATTTCAGCTGGCGCACAATGCCGCAGTGCACTCGACGACCGGTAAGACGCCCGCATACTAAATGCTAGGCCGCGAAATAAAACAACCAAAATGCTTAAAAAAGTACCGAAGTGCCAAAAGATGTGCGAAAAATTTTAGACGAAATAGATAATTTAATAAACAAGAACAACAAAATCAGTCCAGAACAAGAAAACTGAACGAAAAGACTACTAGAACTACAAGAAGTTCGCGACGAAATCGCAAATTCAACAGACAAAATAATCGAAAAAAATGAAAATGCATATAACAGAGATAAACGCGAATTTTCCTTCGAAATTGGGCAAAAAGTCCTAAGAAAGAATAACATATTATCGTCAGCCGCGAAAAATATTTCTGCGAAGCCACTTAGTAATTATGTAGGCCCGTGCGAAATTTTTAAAAAATTAAGCGACAATATTTATAAACTGAAAGACGAGATAGGGAAAATTATAAAAAACTCTGTTCACGCTAAAGAGTTAAAATTGTATAACCCGGACACGCGAAATAACGATCCGCAGTGTTCAAAAGACTGAAAACGCGAAAATCCAATTTCAAATTCGTTGCCTTACAGTTGGTCACGATGACGGTCAAATACCGTCATAGCGCGGTAACAGTCCGCGCAGCGGAACGACAGTCCGCACGCGCGGAACGAACCGATTACGCATGCGCCAGCTCGGAGCGAGAAGAAGACGCCATAGCGCTGTAAAGTGCAGTGAAAAATAGACAAAGTGATAAAGTAAAAGAAATATGTTCCAGGAAGAGTGCGAGAGGTGCGAGGTTATCCGCCACCTCCTTCACGACCACCGTCCGCGACGTCGATCGCTAGGACAAACCCATTGCCACCAATCGACGCAGATGGAGGAGATGCCGGCGGAGGAGTATGTAAACCCCTACGGCAGCAACGGAGACGAGGAGGAGGTGATATCATCCAGGAGGCACAAGCCTACGGAAGAAGAACTACAGGTAGCAAAGCAACGACTTAAGGATCAAATCCGCGCCGGAGCACGCACATTCAAGGAGCCACCACCAAGACACTTCTCAACAGAAGAAAAAGAAAGAGCCAACAGAGAAGTGAAAAAAACTTCTGAGCGACTATTCCGCCACCCACGAGGTGAGGAATATGAACATCAAAATAGAGGAGGCCAAAGAGCGTGCAGAGGAAAAAAGGATCTACGGAGAGGGCCACAACGAGAGGATCTTTAACAAATGCAAGGAGGAGTATCTCAGGAAGGTCCGCAAAGAGCTCGAAGATCAAGAGCACGATGAAGATCAAGAGGAGGTAAGAAGAGTCAATGGAATCCTGTTTCGAATGGACACCATCCTCAGGAAGACAGTAGAGGAGGAGATGTTCAAGGAGAGGAATCCGCAGACTGCTGCCTTGAAAGAAGCTGAGGCTCGGCTAAAACAAGCACAAATAAAAATAAAGCAACAAGAAGAGCAGCAGGCATTGGAAGAATCATCAGAATCCTCCGCCCAAGTCAAGGGCTGAGCTAAACACAAATGCTTCAGTGCAACCTGGCGCATCGACAGCCGCTGAACCCCAACTACGCCCAGTAAGTAGAGTGGAACCCTGCAGGGAGCTGAGGCGACCGAACGCTCAGGTCAATCCAGCTGAGACAAAACCACCAGCAGCAGGGACGGCACAGCCTCCAAAACCACCAACACTGGGGGCAGTGGGACAACTCCAGGAAGAAAAGCAGCCGAAGGAGATGAATTTCTTCACCTGGAAGAGGAAAGACCAGCGAGCAAGGACCAGGCTGTACCACGCTGGTCATAAGATAAGAGAGAACACGTACCCTAACCTAGAGAGGGAATAAAAAGCAGAGGATCAAGATGCGCCAAAAAAGGATGGCCAGGCCAAGAAATAAGTGACAGTGCAGTGAGATAAACATAAAAGACATTGACTATATATAAGTTTGTTTAAGAGAAAAACTTTATTTTGTATTACTGACATATATAAGTTTGTTTAAAAGGAAAAATTTTGTAATACTAGCGTATATTTTTGTAAAATAGATTTAACGAAATGTTAAAGCTTAGAATTAAGGAGAATAATAATAAGCATTCAACCTAAACAAATCTCTCCCTCATTGTCTTGGCCTGCACCAACACCCTTCCATATAATTATCCCTCAGTACAAAAGAAAAAAAAATAAACAACTAATATCAAAAAATTCAGATTAAGGGTAGAGTCAGGTCTGAAAAAAAAATCCTTATTTTGTAACTTAAACTTTTGAAATGTATAGTTATCTATAATCTATACTATAACTAAGAAATAAAAAAATTTTTAGCCTATTCGAAGGACATTTGGATACTTTATGTTACAAAAAGTACCAAAAACAAGGGTTTATTCAAAAAGTCCCCTGCGTTGAAATATTTGAGATAAATAGAAAATTCTTTAAAGGTGGTTTGAACTTCTTTGAAAGCTATAAATTTATGGAGGCTTTTAATTTTAAACTCAAAAATGGATTTTTAGATCACAAATTTAGTTAATAAAAAAAAACATGCTTTTTTAATAATTGAATTCAAAGTGAGAACAAATAATAACAAATAATAACTTAAAAAGCCTCCATACTTGTCTTTGTATAATACAAACACAAGTATGCGTAAAAGATTTGCTGGCTTCGATGAAAACTTGAACGCAGGGAGCATTTTCAAAATTAAAAAGTTAATTTGCAGGAAAATTAATTTAAAGTTTAAAACAAAAAAAACTTACAATTATTTGAGACTGATGGAGCTTAAAATTTTCCAGCTCCATACAATTCTCCTTCTTCTTTCCTTAATGCAAATTCTGAAGGCGCGCATCATCTCTTCTGGTAGCATAAGTGATCATAGTTGAAGCTGGTACTGTGTTGCACAATGCTGCTTTCATTCTCTGTGTTTTTAACAATCCATTGTTGAATTCAGAAACAGCATTGGCAACTGCAATTTCAATTCTTTTTTTGGAAACGAACACTTCCTTTGGACACTTTCTCCAAATAAAAGAATGCAGACTTTCATTGGCATTCTGTGTCTTTCCTCTCACACAGCGCATCAACAACTCATCAGAGGAAAGTCGTTCATAAATTGGCTGAATTTTTTCAACGACACAAGCACTTAAATGCACAGACATAACACTATGGCTTTGAGGTGACCGGTCTTCAGCAATAGCCTTATTGAAAAAACACCAACTATTTTTTCCTTGTGGGCAAGATTCATGCTGTGGATTTTCATTTGTTGAGCTGCAGTGGGAAAGGGTTGCTAAGATGTTCAACTTCATCTTCTCAATATCACTTAAATTAGAAATTATCGCTTTTCTGTAGTAGCTGGTGAGCACAGTGATTTTCTTGTCAGATAAGCTGCCTTCTTTCTTTCCACCTAATTTTTCTTTCTTGGCTATCTGTCTCAATGCCGTACCCAGTCTCTTGGCAACGTGGTTTACACATTCTTCTTTCTCGATGGTGACATCTCCGTAAGGAGCTAGCTGTTTTAGACACAACCAGGTTTTCGAGTCACCATCGGAAAGCAAGATTGTGTACCTACACTTATGAAGACTGAGAGAGCGACTCCAAATTATTTCTGCTGCTCCAACTTCCATAGCACCTGAAGATTTATTAAAATTTACCTCACAATCCTGGTGGTTTGTTTTCCACTGTTTAAATTCTTCAGAATCTTGTTCGAATGAAGCAGCAGCAATCGTACAGGCCAAACAAAACTTAGAAAGAATTTTATAATCAATTACAAATCCACTAAACATATCAATGGCAATGCCGATGCCATAGAATGATTTATACCCACGTCGATGCTACGTGCCATCATATGAAACACTTAAATCTAAAATATCACAGTCACTATTATTGTTCAGCACCACATGAGCCTCTCGCACTTGCTCCATTGCAGTTGCTAAAACATTCTTCTTTAATAATACATTTTATTTATGTAATGTATTAAGCAGTGAATGAAAAGAACTTTTAGAGAGACAAGGCAAGGAAATGCACTCGCGCTATATAGAAAGTCGGGCGGTATTCATGATAGTTGGCGCTGCTCGCAGATCCCTGCACCAACTCCTCGCTGTCGCGTTCTCACTCGGCACGCAACCGCTAGCCTCGGACGCACTTTCCGTGCTCGCCGCTTCCGCTCGTCCTTGTCGCTATTTCGTCCGTTTCCTTGCGTAGGGTTGCTCGATGGAACATCCGTCTGATCGCACGTCCGCAAGCACCGACAGCTCGAGAATCTCTCTCGAGCTTCTTAATATGGCTGATCCTCCCGCTCGCATTGACATAGCCTTACATCGGCCGCACTTATGCCCGCTTGTTGGACAGCACGAAGAGTTCCCGGCGCCAAAAATCTAAATTTTTCGAATTAATTGAATTACCAAATATTTCTTCAATTCCCAGTTGAAAATATCCAGCTGGATTTCTAGGTGGAAATTCCATGTAGAAATCAAGCTGGATTTCCAGGTGGATATTCTAACTGGAAATCCAAGTCACATTTCCAGGTGGATTCCGACAAATCCAGGTCGAATTTTCAGGTGGATTTAAGCCGATCCAGGTGGATCTGAGCTTAGATTTTTTAACAGCGGTCCACCTGGAATTTCCACCTGTATTGCCTAGAAATCCACCTGGAATTTCCACCTTTGTTGCCTAGAAATCCACCTGGAATTTCCAGCTGGAATTTCTAGCTGCATTTCTGGGTACTCTGTTTATTTTTTATTTTTAACGATTTTGGACGGAAATATTTTTTTTTTAAAGAATTTTTGAGATTTCAGCTAAGTCCATCACCTGCAAATTTTAAGTCCCATTCTACTGCGATTTTAGTACAGCTTCGAAGATGAAAATAAAATTATAAAATTCCAAATTTGATCAGTATCCAGCTAAAATGATAGCTGTAGGTGTTAAGTAATATACTGTGGATGTGTACACATGTATATATATGTATATTTATATTTATTCTTGATAAGTGATTTTTTGTACAAAATACCAACTGAATACTTTCCTTGTTCATTTTTTTATACGAAGGGTCCATAGGCAAAAAATTTTGAACATATAAGTATCCAGAATAAAGAAAGTCACTTGACAAGTTATAAAAAAGAATACAATATTCGAAGGGAAAATATTGTTTGGTCAAGACAAATAATTGTAAGCGAATTAAGATTTTGAGTCAAACAAGATTACATTTTATCTTAGTCTTGAATTCACTTATATTACTAGTCTATTGACTATCTTTTCTCCAGACATTTATACGTTCAAAGATTTTCTCCTATTGGTCCATCCTATAAAGAAATCAACGAGAAAGTCTTCAATTAGTATTTTGTAAAAGAAAGTCACTCGACAACCTATAAAAGAGAATACAAGAACCAAAGAAAGAAATTGGATTGACCGGTGTAAATATTTTTATCATCTGGACCCTTCGTATAAAGAAATCAACAAGGATAATCTTAATTTTGTATTCCGCACAAAAATTAGCAAATGATAAAAATATTGACACCGGTCAATATAATTTCTTTATTTTGATTCTTGTATTCCCCTTTAAATCTTGGCATGTGACTTTCTTTTCTCCACCATATTGAAAAATCTTAAGCTTTTTCAATAGGACAGATATTTATACTTTCAAAAATGTTCTCTAATGGGCCCATCGGCTAAAGAAATCAACAAGAAAGTCAGTTAGTATTTTGTAAAAAAAAATCACTTGACATGCTGTAAAAGGGAATACAAGACTCAAAAAAAAAAGAAATTATATTGAACGGTGTCAATATTTTTATCATTCACTCATTTTTTGTATGGAATACAAAGGGTCCAGATAATCAAAATATTTAAACCAGTCAATCCAATTTCTTTCTTTGGGTTTTGAATTCCCTTTTACAGTATGTCGAGTGACTTTTTTTTACAAAATACTAATTGAAGACTTTCTTGTTCGTTTCTTTATATGACGGGACAATAGGAGAAAATCTTTGTACCTTGTAACATTCGGGTCTTCTACGGTGTGGAAATAGGAACTAGATACGTTAAAAGATAAGCTTAAGACGCTTATCTTTAATAGTCGCGATTAGGCTCAATACGCCTATTGTAACCTTTTGTTAACTTTTTCTTTTCCAGATTTGCTCAGACACAAATCTGAACTACTCTGATTTGAGCACAAAACGCTCAATCCCCCTCTAGGTCAATCGCTCAATGCACGATTGACGATAGCTATACTAATTATTTCTTATTTTCGAAACTACAATGCTAACGGGTGCTTCACAATAAATACTAAGCGATATAAATTTTAACTTTAATTAAACTTTATTAAAAAAAAGTAAACAAATAATAATAAAATTTACAGGCATATGCGTCAATTATTCCGCCGCTCAGTCTTAACGCTGTAACATAGAACAGATAAAAAATCTTTTAATTATTTTGTACAAATAGCGCTTTCAGTACTAAATCTAACTACATGTGTTATTTTAAACTATTCCGAACGCAAAATCGAGAGTAACATACTCATCATATTTTTTCGCGGCGCAGCGAGTTTAGCTATTCAAGCGTTAGGAGAGGCTCAGCTCAGGTCGCCGAGTGAACTGCTCGATTTCGTGCGAAGCGCGACTTTTAATCGTCGCGATCGCGCTCGCACCTGGGCGGAGAAAGCGCTCGGTGGAAGACAGTGCTGAGTGGGAGAGAGCGCTCGGAGAGGGGACGCCTCGGAGCACACTCTCGCCGACCGCCGCTATCAATCGAACGCGAGTATATATAAATATATGAGCGTTAATTTTCTTTTTCTCTGTGACAGACGTGTTTCTTAATCATAAGAAACACCTCTGTTACATTGCCCCCCTTCTAAAAAAAACGCAGTTTTTTTTCTTACTTCTCTACTGAATAGAATAATAAAATTAAATATAATAGAATAACCAACTGAAAAAGAACAACCAAAACACAACTTACGGCTTCGGCGTCATAAAACGGGGTTTGCCCGTTTCAGAAAAACGTATACGCCAACAATAGCCTCACGTGACCGTTCGAAACTGCCGGCTCCCTATGAGTACGCATACTTCCGGCCCGAATGGTATTTGTACCATTCGGGTTGGTCGCAGTTCCTCCGTCGTCATCTTCTGGGGTGCTCGTGTTGATGTTGTTCGCGACCTATGTCGTATCGCACCAATTGAATTAAAGGAGATTTTTTTATTTGTTTTAAAAAATAATTTTATTAGTCACGAAGTTTCTTCTTCCGTTTCCAACAAGAGAGAGAGCGTAATAAAAAAGACACATTCAAATTCAAAACGAAAAATTACGTTGCCAAGCAACCTCAACAAATTCCTTTTTTTATATAATCTATAGTTTCGAAATAAATGAATTAGAGACGTTCGTTGAGAACTTCATAACAAAAAAATTGACAACTAGTTAAACTGCTGTCTCGAATACTGGCCTGACGGCAGCAATAGACCCATGGTGTCTATGTGCTTCGTTGCTCTCTTCTTTTATGGGTCGTCGTCGACCCGTGAAGAGAGAGAAGAGCGGCCCCGACTATTCAATAATAGTCGTGCACGCGGCCTTACAATACTTCGAGACTTCATAGCAAAAAATTAAATATATATATTCAGTTTCAAATTTCTCAGCGAACGCCTATCAGGAACATCCTCCGCCCGTACAAAACTGAAAGTTTCAGTTTTGTACCTACGCAAATTTCACTAATTTCCTAGTAGGTCTAATAAGATTGCCACTCGCAGTTCGCACCTCTACTACTCGGATTTCCCCATCTGAACCGGGCATCACTCGAATAATTACCCCTTTCTTCCAACTGTTTCTCGGAGCATTTTCATCTACAATTAACACCAAATCATTAATTTTTAACGGATCTACTTCTGAATTTTGCCACTTTTTTGTTGGAATTAAAGTGGGTAAGTATTCGCGCAGCCACCTGCGCCAGAAATTGTCTGCATAATTTTGTGCAATTTTCCATTGCTTTCTGGTGCACGATTTTTCTGCCTCGTATTTACTTATCCTAATTTGTCCCGAGGATGCTCCTAATAAAAAATGGTTAGGTGTTAGAGCTTCAGCGTCGTTAACATTACACGAAACGTGAGTTAGAGGTCTGGAATTGACACTATGTTCCGCTTCAGCCAAGACAGTTAATAAAACTTCTTCCTTTAAGGATTGACCTTTGCAAACAACATTTAAGGCTGTCTTGACTGAGCGAATCAAGCGTTGCCAAGATCCTCCCATGTGAGCTCCCGCTGGAGGATTAAAACAAAAAATGATTTTGTTGTTGGCAGCGAAAGCGCTTGTTTCCTCAAAATTTATTTGTTTAATGGCTTGTGAAAGTTCTCTATTCATGCCCTTAAAATTAGTCCCGTTATCGCAATAGATAACTAAAGGCGTCCCTCTTCTTGCAGAAAAACGCCTTAACACCATTATCGCAGAGTCCGTACTAAAGCTATGTACAATTTCTAAATGAATTGCCCTAATGGACATACAAGTAAATAAAGCCACCCAACGCTTTTCATTTCGCCTTCCTATTTTTACATGGAGTGGGCCGAAGTAATCTAAGCCACTGTGACTAAATGGACGGAGTCGATACGCTAATCTCGCGACGGGTAATTCACTCATTTTTGGGTTAGTCGTTTGCCCTCGTAATATTCTACAAATTATACATTTGTTAACGATCTTTCTCAAGGACTGACGCAAACCAGTAATCCAGTAGTACTGCCGCAGTTCATTAAAAACTGTTTCGTGATTTGCGTGATAAAATTTTTCATGAAAATGTTTAATTAAAAGTAGGGTAAACTCATTTTTCGCATCTAAGATCGCAAGCTCCGTTTGAAAATTTATTTTTGGAAATCGTCTGGTACGGCTACCAGTGCGTAAAATTGTTTTTTCGTCTAAGAAAGGACATAAGGTTAAAATTTTACTGTTTTTCGACACGTTTTTTTGTTTTAATAAAGCGTTAATTTCTTCCCCGAAAGAATTGGCTTGACTCATTTTTATACAGAGTTCTTCGGCCTTTTGAATTTTGTCTACCTTTGACGAAACGCGATGGCAAAAGATATCAACGATTTCATAAACTCGTTGAACAACCCGAATGAGACGATACCAAGATGAAAAACGCGAAGAATCTATAATACTTTTTGTAGCACATTGAGAGAAAACAACCTCACATTTATTTTTAAGCTCCGCATTGTTCTGTGAATTTTTAGAAGTGAATTTATTTATTGGCCAATGAGATTCCGATTTATGCAAAAATTCTGGTCCTAACAGCCATCTGCTTGAATTACTTAACGCGTTAGCCACCGACCGAGTCCCGTCATCGGCTGGGTTTTCTTTAGTCGGTACCCACCTCCACTCAGTTACATCGGAGTTTGCACGAATTTCTCCCAACCTATTTGCTACAAAAATTTTAAATTCGCGTGGGTCCTTATTAATCCAATAAAGCACGGTACTCGAATCTGTCCAAAATACACGTCTTTCTATTTGAAAATTATGTTCATTTTCTATTACGCTTGCTAATCGCGTCGCAATAAGCGCAGCTTGTAGTTCGAGGCGGGGAATGGAAATAGACTTTAAGGGCGCGACGCGGCTTTTCGACATAATTAAAGAGACATGAAATGTGTCATTAGATAAGGTAAACCTCCAATAAGCGACAGCTGCGTAAGCTTTTGCGCTTGCGTCGCAAAACACGTGCAAATCGGCGCTCGATACTTGACTTCTTTCAAGTTGATAACAGCGATTTAAACGACATTCTTTAACATATTTTAAATCGCGTAACCACTGCATCCAACCGTTAAATTCTTCGTCGCGCAACTGTTCGTCCCATTTAATCCCAGTGGACCATATTTGCTGCATTAAAATACGCGATTGTATGGTGAACGGAGTAAGAATACCTAAAGGGTCGAAAATTGTCATTATGATTTTCAAAAATTCCCTTTTTGTTGGCCTTCTTTTTCCGTTTAATAAATCAGACGAGATTTTTTGTGTTTCCAAATTAAAAAACAACTCATCGGAATGAGTTGACCATTTCATGCCTAAAACTTTCTCTGTGTGTTCGTTACCCTGTGTTAAATTAAAACCTAATTCTTTCCCATGAGATTCCTTAACCACTTGATTAGAATTACTCGCCCATTTGTGCATCTCCCAGTTAGCATGCTTGATAATTTCAATTACTTGTGCCATCCGAATTTGAGCTTCTTTTTCTGATTTAAGACTGTCTAAGTAATCATCCATATATGTGTTATGTTTTATACTTTTAACCGCATCGGGAAAACGAGGAAGAAAAATATCTGCATTTTTGTTTTTTACGAATAAGGCTGAGCAAGGTGAAGAAGATGCACCGAAAAGCATTGACTTCATAACGAAGGTATCTGGACTTTTAACGCGATCGGGGCCTCTAAAAAGAAATCTTTGCGCTTGTCTGTCTTTCGGTATTATCGAAATTCTTAGAAACATATCGCGCATGTCGGCCGTTATTGCATAAAAATACTGCCTAAAACGCATAAAGTTTCCCGGTAATGATTTTATTAAATCCGGCCCTGAATCGACAAGATCATTAAAGCTAATTGACCTCGATTTAGCAGCCGCATCAAAAACTAAACGTACTCGGCCCGGCTTATTAACATTAGTAACACCAAAGTGCGGGAGATACCAAATTCTATCACTATCGGTAATATCATTTGCGTTTATTTTTTCCGCGAAACCATTCTCGATTAAACGGTCCATTTCTTTATAATAAAGATTAGCGTAATCAGGGTCTTTGTCTAATTTTTGTTCGAGCAAATGCAATCGTCGTAAGGCATTCGGCCGGCTGTTTGGAATATTCGCGACATCCTTTTTCCACAGGAGACCGACCTCCCACGCGTTATCAACATATCGACTCGTCTTTTCGAGAATTTCCAACGCGTGATTATTATCGCTATTTAAATTGAATTGTTTTTCTATTCCTACAGAATCTAAGTCGAAATAGTTTTTAATTAATTTATTCATCTCAGACATTTCTTTTAACAACGCGTTTTCTACTTCAACTACATTAACGTGAAATAGTCTCTTTTCCTTACAATTACCATGTAACACCCACCCTAAAAGAGTTTTTGAAATAAAAAATTGGTTAACTATTACTTCCTTAAATTCGCGTGTTAATATTAAATTAATGTTGTCTTGACCGATAAGCATATCGGGAGAACCTTGGTATGGACTCGGATAAATATTCGTTTTCTTTTTACAAAAATCGGCCAGTTGACTACACAGACACTGAAAAGGTAACGCTAAATTATCAACAAGCAAAACGTTTTTTAGTTCAAAGGAAGATTCATTACTTTCTAAGTTTAAATTTGCCTTGTTACGAGAATATGTTGTCGCAAACTCCCCACCGATGCCCTTTAAATGAACATTTGTTGTACTGCTTGAAACTCCAATTTCTTTAACAATTTTAGAGTCTATAATTGACACTGAAGAACCCTCATCCAACAGGGCGTAAATGCATTTCCTTTTGTGTGTCCCAACTACTACTGGAATTATTTTTAAAAACGTATGTGCTCCTAGTCATAACTCTTTCTCAGAATTTAAACATACATTTTCAGTGTCTTTAACAATAGTTGGTTTGGACTCTTTTTCTGTTTTTATACCTTTAGTTTTATTTTCTTTAAAAACATGAAGCAGCGCGTGATGTTTGCGACCACACTTCTCACAGGTATTCTTTTTGCACACATCGCGAGTGTGCCCTTCGTAAAGGCAGTTGAAACATGCTCGACTCGATTTTACGGTTTTCCAACGCTGGCTTGTGGGAGCTTTCCTAAAATCTCTACAATTTTCTATTGTATGATTTTTTCTTCCACACAAAAGACATGTTTTTTCTCGACTCTTTTCAATAACAAGGTCTTTATTTTCACTGTCAATAACATATACGGATTTTGTTTTCCCTTTAGAGCTTGTGCTTTTCTCACACGGCAATATTTCACTGTCATAACTAATTATTCCAGCATCAATACTATTTCTAGCCTCAAGGAAAACAAATTCAGCAATTTTTTCAAGATCTGGCTTTCCCATGCCTTTTTCATTTGAGTATTTTACGTAGCCTCGTTGCATCGAGTCGGGCATCTTTCTAATTAAATTGTCAATAAGTTCGGGGCTGTACAAATAGCCAAAGCTATTGTTTAAAGATTTAATTGCTATTACAGCGTTACGTAATCGAGTGGCAAATTTTATTAAGGCATCGTTATTATGTGATTCAATTGTCGGAAGGTCTTTAATTTCATTAATTATTTTTCCCAAAATTAGTTTAGCATTACCAAAGCGCATCTCCAAAGTTTTTATTATGTCTTCCGAGCTACTACCAGCTATAAGAAGGGTTCCCGCAGCTTCGCGAGCTTCTCCTTTTAAAGCTTCCGACAATCGAACTATATTTTCAGTATCTGTATAATCGCCTAAGGCCGACGATAATTCAAAGGATTGTTTAAACCTTAACCACTCTAGTGGATCACCTGAAAAACATGGCAATGCTTTAGCAGAAGTTAAACGATTAAAGAATTTAGAGCTATCTTTATTTAAATAACTATTTAAAGCTCCACTAGAATGGTTACAATTGCTGGTACTCTGAAGACATTCTCTTTGATTATTTGTCCGACCCGACACAAAATTGCGGTAGCTTAATGCCTCAGAGTGCTCAGAATCAGCGTTTTCTCCCAAGTCAAATCTCGCAAGCTTAAGAACAAGCCCATGATCCGAGGCTGAGGTTAATTGATTACTACGTTTTTGCGCGACATTTTCATGGGGAACAAAACGCTCAAATTTATCGCATTCCTTATCGCTAAATTCTTCTCCGGACGATGAGAGCTGTCGGAGATGGGGGGTAGGAGATGCTGCGCGACGATACACCTGCTCCGCCGACATGGCAGTCTGAAGACGACGACGAGCCATTGGCGGAATTGCCGCGTACTGCAACTCCGCTGTGTCATCCACGGGCTGCATACGATGACGAGAGGCTGGAGGAGGCTCGAAATCTTGGACCTCCGCTGGCTCGTCGACGGGGTGTACACGGCGACGAGAGGCCGCAAGAGCAGCTGCTGACTGCGTTTGACGACGTGGAGCAGGTGGAGGCGCGAAGTCCTGCTCCTCCTCTGAGTCGATCATGGGTTGCGCATGGCCCCGGGAGGCCGCGAGAGTAGCCGCTGGCTGCGCACGGCGACGAGGTGCTGGCGCGGGAACGAAATCCTGCTCCTCCGCTGGCTCGTCTACGGGGTGTACACGGCGACGAGAGGACGCAAGAGCAGTCGCTGACTGCGTTCGGCGACGTGGAGCAGGAGGAGGCGCGAAGTCCTGCTCTTCCGCTGGATCATCCACGGGCCGCGCACGACGACGGGAGGCCGCAATAGCAGCCGCCGACTGCGCTCGGCGATGTGGAGCAGGCGGAGGAACGAATTCCTGTTCCTCCACTGGATTGTCCACGGGCTGCGCACGGCGACGGGAGGCCGCAGGAGCAGCTGCCGACTGCGCTCGTCGACGAGTTGCTGCCGGGGGCACGAAATTCTGCTCCTCCGCTGGGTCGTCCATGGGTTGCGCACGGCGACGGGAGGCCGCAAGAGCAGCCGCTGACTGCGCTCGGCGACGAGGAGCTGGGGAAGGTGCGGGATTCTGTTCTTCCGCTGACTCGTCCACTGATTGCGCACGACGACGGGAGGCCGCAATAGCAGCCGCTGATTGCGCTCGGCGACCAGGAGCCGGAGGAGCAGCCGTTGACTGCGGTGACAAAGTTCTTGCTTCTAAAGGTACTAACCTTCTTGCATCGGCACGGCTTCTTTGAACTCGCAATTCCCTTGGCAGCAAGTTCTCTTGATCTTCAGCGTTATGCTCCGGAGTTCTTTCTCGACGTCGTTGATCGGCCGAATCAATCTGCATTCTGTCAGATCTTCGTGGCATCGAAATTCCAAATAATTCTTTTGTGCGATTCAAATTAACAGGGAACAAGTCCCGGGTTTCGGCACCAAAATGTTCGCGACCTATGTCGTATCGCACCAATTGAATTAAAGGAGACTTTTTTATTTGTTTTAAAAAATAATTTTATTAGTCACGAAGTTTCTTCTTCCGTTTCCAACAAGAGAGAGAGCGTAATAAAAAAGACACATTCAAATTCAAAACGAAAAATTACGTTGCCAAGCAACCTCAACAAATTCCTTTTTTTATATAATCTATAGTTTCGAAATAAATGAATTAGAGACGTTCGTTGAGAACTTCATAACAAAAAAATTGACAACTAGTTAAACTGCTGTCTCGAATACTGGCCTGACGGCAGCAATAGACCCATGGTGTCTATGTGCTTTGTTGCTCTCTTCTTTTATGGGTCGTCGTCGACCCGTGAAGAGAGAGAAGAGCGGCCCCGACTATTCAATAATAGTCGTGCACGCGGCCTTACAATACTTCGAGACTTCATAGCAAAAAATTAAATATATATATTCAGTTTCAAATTTCTCAGCGAACGCCTATCAGGAACAGATGTTGTTTTTGTTGCTGGTGTTGTTGTTTCTGTTGCTGGTGCTGTTGCTCTTATTATCTTGGCGGCTTTTCTCCTTTCCGCTGCTGCTCGCCATTTCTCTATCATACACTGCTTCGACTCGTTTTTTATTCTTTTTTCTATTGAATTTGTTACTCCCCCTCTTTCTTCTTGCTCTATAGTTGCAGCGGATATAAATTCTCTGCCGAAATTTAGATATGCGGGAGTGTAACCAGTCGTCTCATTATGTGCGGTATTAAATGCAAATGCTATTTCAGAAATGTGGGCGTCCCAAGTTTTTTGAGATTTTGTAATGTACTGCTTAATCATTGTTTTTACAGTACGATTAGCCCTTTCTACTGCGTTGCATTGCGGTGAATACGGTGGCGTGAGACTATGGTATATCCGTTATCGGTTGTTATTGTCTTTGGACAACCGAATATAAATACTAATCGTTCTTGTACTGCTTTGACAACTGCAGTAGCGGTTGCTTTTCTAATTGGACGTAATTTGATCCACTTTGAACAGTTGCCTTGTATCACGATTAATTGTGAAAAACCGTTACTTGAACGTGGTAATGGTCCAACTAAATCAATTGATACCATTTCCCATGGTTCGCTTGCAATGATATAATGTAACTGTCCTGCCAGCACGGTCGTATTCTTTTGCTTCTCTGAGCATTCCGGGCCAGTAAAATTTTTTAGCTAATCTTACTAGTGTTTTAGCTATACCAAGATGGCCTGCAGTTGGTATATCATGGTTTTCGCCTAGAACTCTCCTTTTTTCGATTTCGGCAATGCACATTTTTCATTGGACTCCATGTTCAATATCATTGTAGTCCAAGGTGTGCAATATTTTTTTAAACAATCTCCCGTCTTTTATACAAAAATCTGGAAACTTTTCTGGGCATTCAGTGACTTCATTGAAAGTCCTTGTATACCATTTGTCTTTATTTCCTCCACTAATTGTGCAAACATTAATGGGGTTGCGAGACAGTGATATAATTTTCTGAGCCTTTTCGATAAAAAATATCAAAATCGTATTGACTCAATTCTAAAGCCTATCTTGCTAATCGCCCTGAGGGATTATCTATACTGTTTAACTATTTTAGTGCCTGATGATCGGTTACCACTGTGAAATGACATCCCTCTAGATAATCTCGCATTTTAAAAATTGTCCATTTAACGGCTAAGCATTTTAGTTCTGTTACTGAGGAATTTTTTTCAACTTTGCTTAATGAGCGGCTTGCATAAGCTATTACTCTTTCGTTTTCACCATTATTTTGCGTTAAAACTGCACCAAGTCCTTCTAAGCTTGCATCAGTCTGCAATGTGAATGGACATGACCAGTCTGGGTAAGCCAAAATTGGTACAATTGTTAAACATTTTTTTAACTTTAAAAATGCTATTCGCTGCTAGTTTTTCCATTCCCATTTACTTTTATTCTTTAGTAAATTCTGAAGTGGCGTGGTTATCATGGCCACATTCGGGATAAAACGTCTATACCAAGATATCATTCCCAAAAACCGTTTCAACTTTTTAGTATTTGAGGGTTCTGCTATCTTTTTTATTGCAGCGACTTGCACTCCGAATTCCTTAAGAACATGTCCGAGATATTTTAATTCTTTCCGAACGAAATTGCATTTTTCCCAGTTTGGTCTGAGATTTGCTTGTTGTAATTGCTCGACTAATTCGTCTTTCTTTAATTTGTATATCCACGATACCCCTACACCCGCCATATTGACAAAAAAAATTCTCTCTCTTTTTTTTTTTAAATAACAAAAAAAAACTCTATTCTATTTTTAAATTTGCAAAATCTATTGTGATTTGTTTCACTTCGTGCTCAACTTCTTTTAATCGCATATTAAAATCTATGAGAATTTTCATCGTAAATTCTCTATTTATTTTAATCTAATTTTCCCTTCTCAATACGGATCTCTCTGCTTTTAACTCCTCTATTTTTTCTATTAATTCCAAGATTTCTTTATTCCATTCCTCTCCCAAAATGCTAAAATTTATCAATTCTCTTTCAAACTGGGCCATTTTGTCACGAAATTTGAATTCCGTCGCAAACTCTACTCTCCAATCCGGCATTTTAATGTAAAAATAAAAAAAATTAAAGTAATAAATCACTATACTAATATCCTTATCAAGAAACGTAATTTTACAAATTTATCTTATAATAATTTTCAATTTTCTAACCTACTATTCCCTCGTACACCATAGCCTGTTCGGGCGCCATGTAACATTCGGGTCTTCTATGGTGTGGGAATAGGAATGGGATACGTTAAAAGATAAGCTCAAGACGCTTATGTTTAATAGTCGCGAATAGGCTTAATACGCCTATTGTAACCCTTTTTCTTTTCCAGATTTGCTCAGTACACATATCTGAACTATTCTGATTTGAGCTCAAAATGCTCAATCCCCCTCTACGTCAATCGCTCAATGCACGATTGATGATAGCTATACTAATTATTTCTTAGTTTCGAAATTACAATGCTAACGGGTGCTTCACAATAAATACTAAGCGATATAAATTTTAACTTTAATTAAACATTATTAGAAAAAAATAAATAATAATAAAATTTACAGGCATATGCATTAATTATTTCGCCGCTCGGTCTTTACGCTGTAACATAGAACAGATAACAAAATCTATTAATTATTTTGTACAAATAGCGCTTTCAGTACTAAATCTAATTACATATGATATTTTAAACTATTCCGAACGCAAAATCGAGAGTAACATAGTCATCATATTTTTACGCGTCGCGGCGAGTTCAGCTATTCAAGCGTTCAAGACACGCTATAGCCCCCTTAGGAGAGGCTCGGCTCAGGTCGCCGAGTGAACTGCTCGATTTCGTGCGAAGCGCGACTTTTAATCGTGGCGATCGCGCTCGGTGGGAGACAGTGCTGAGTGGGAGAGAGCGCTCGGAGAGGGGACGCCTCGGAGCACACTCTCTCGCCGACGTCGCTGTCGAACGAACGCGAGTATATATAAATATACGAGCGTTAATTTGCTTTTTCTCTGTTACAACCTATAAATATCTAGAGAAAAGACAGTTAAGAGAAAATATAGTGTTTGAGAAATTGCTTGGATGGAAATTGGATCATGGGAAATTACACTGAGCCGGTACACATTGAATTAATTGAATAAGCGTTTATTTGTGAATACAATGAGAAAGCTCTCGAGCGAGTCCGCTTGTACCTGAGGTAACCTTAAAGTGCCACGTGGCACGAGCTGTGACTGAGTGGAGTACTTGACTGACTGATGCGGTCAAAGAGTGAATCCTGATGAACGGTGTAGCCTGTAGTGGATGAGCGTTGTTAAGCAGGGTTGAGTAGGAACAGCAAAAAGCGATGAGTAAGAACAAAAAGCGATGAGCAGGAAAAAGGCTGGATCGAGCGGGCTTGCGATGTGATCGGTACGGCGTATGGTCGAGAAGAGAGCGAGAGGTGAGGTTAGTGCCAACGCAAGCGCTGCGGCAAGCGCTCGTTGGTAGGGCCCAGCGCCCGGGAGGTGCTGCCTCCTGGCGGCCCTCGTAATGAATTGAGCGGAGCGCGCGCGTTTAAATTATAAATCGCGAACATTACGCCCGCATCACCAACGTCCTTGGTGATTAAAATTCTTGAGCGATGATAACTTTGATGAGCGCTGCCGGAGGGCTAAAAGCCAAGCGTGATGAGAAGACGAGGAACAGCTGGCTCGTAAATCCATCTGTGATGAGTCAGAACTGATTAGGAGGACTGTCTGGGTTGTAAGGCCAGTCAGCTGCTGAGTTGAAACTGATGTGCAAACTGAGTCGTAAAGCCAGCTTGCGATGAGTCAAAATGAGCGTGATGGAAGAGATCTTTTGTCCATGAGCAGCGCCAGAGTTCCAACTTGACAAGATAATGAGCAGACCACTGTTTCCAAAAGGTCTGTAATCTCTGTTGAATGAGCTGCCATCGTGAGAGCCGCAATGAGTTTAAATCTAAGAGCGATGGTTCAGGAACAATGTTTAGAGCTGATCGAATAAGAAAATGTCCTGGGGTAAACGCTGAGACATCTTCAGGATCGTCGCTGAGTGGTTCGAGTGGGCGTGAGTTGAGAACAGCCTCCACCTGCGTAAGAAGAGTTCTAAGTTCTTCGTACGTGAGCAGAGTATCGCCGATAGTGCGGTGCAAGTGAAATTTAATGGATTTCATGAGCGCTTCCCATTTTCCACCCATGTGAGGAGCGGCAGGAGGGATGAACTTCCACGTCGTTTCTTCAGCTGCCAAAGTGGATGAGACGTCCTGATGTTCTTGAAATGCTTGATTGAAGAGCTGTTCAAGCTGAGCGTTGGCGCCTTGAAAGGTTGTACCGCAGTCTCAGAACATGGTCTGAACTACTCCCCTGCGTGAAACAAATCGTCGAAATGCAGCGAGGAAGCAGTCAGCTGAGTAGTCTGTTACGACTTCAATATGAGCAGCTGATGTGGCGAAGCATACAAAGACACATATCCAGCCTTTGTCAGTCTTGCAGCCGCGTCGTTTCCAAGTCTTGATGGTCAATGGACCTGCGTAATCAACTCCAGTGTGCAAGAAGCTCTTACAGCACGTTGTCGGGCACATGAGACACAACGTAGGATAAACGCTTTTACTGGTGCTCTCCCTCCAAGTATGGAACAGTTCTGTCGAAGTCTTGCGAGCGTCAGTTGAGTTCCTCCATGTAGCGTTGAGCGATGAGCTGCATCGATGAGTAGAGTCGTGAGATGAGACTGACGAGGCAAAATCGCAGGGTGCTTTTCATCAAAGCTGAGAGCTGACTTTTCGAACCGTCCACCAACTCGGAGAAATCCTTCTGGGTCGATGAATGAAGTCAGGCGTGTGAGAGCGTGTCCAGTTGGCAGAGCAGAACCTTTCGTGAGAAGCTTGAGTTCTGGAGCGAAGTAAGCTATCTGAGTTGCCTTGATCCAGAAGATCCTTTACCTCTAGTATTGTTTCATCAGAAACATTTAAAAATTTTACTTATTTGTCCCCTTGCCATAGCTTTTTTCTCGATAAAGTAACTTATATGTCACCGGATCAGGTTTAAAATACTCTTCATTACCTGCACTTCAGATGTATCGGATCACTTTTCTGAAAAACATTACATAAAAAGTTATTGTAGATATTTTCGTGCAAAATATCAGTAATTGCCTAATATTTTGGACAAAAAGTGACTACAATAACTTTTTATGTAATTTTTTTTACAAAAAAAATTTCGAATTTTTTTGGCGATTTTCAACATGCTGTATCTCAGTGAAAAATGGTCATACAGGAATCGAAAAAAAATGCTTCTGAAGCTTAAAAACTCTAGTTTTTAGATTTTTAACTTAAAAATTGTTCGGAGCACTGGTAGTTCTATAATCCTTAGTCATTTTTTTTGCTCTACAGAAATGGAAAATCTTTTTCGAGCTATACCAATCCATATTTCGCATAGCCTATTTATTCAGCTTTGCTTTTTTACTAGACCGGATACGATCATTTGTCTTTGGGATATCGAATTTTGAATGCAAGAAGATCCTTTTTTATTTAACTGCCGATATCTTTGGAACTACTGGTCGCCCAGCAATCGGACGGAGGGTTTCATTTTCTGTATAAAACTTCATAAAAAAATCTGTTATGGTTAATTTAAAAAAAAAAATTTTTACCTTTAAAGTTAACGTGATTAAAGAGCAAAAAAATGCCTGTTTCCCGCTTTTTGGTTAATCGACTGCATCTTTGTCAATAATATGCGGAAAGCTTAGGTCGTAGAAAAATTCTTTAGCCTAATGTATCCCGAAGAACCCTCTACATGTTTGGATCGATCGGTTCAGCGGTTTTTCTGGATCGATCGATTGATATTTCGAAAAAATTAAGGGAACAGAGTTTTTGTTCCTTAAACTAAGCTTAATTTTTTTAAAAGTCAATAATTTCTTTTTTATATTGACATAAATTTTTATTTTCCTAAAAAATTTGTTTGAATATGTAAATTTAAAGTTGATACGTCTAAGGTGCACGCTGTACTCGTTGTGCGAAATTGTGAGCAACAAATTTGTTACGTTTTCTGCAAAGTCATCACGAGTTAAAAAACAGTTTTTTTGAAAACTACAGATTTTTCAAAATCAACCTGTTTAGTAAATTTAAAAAAAAAATACTGACAACAGCAGCTGACCCCGAGGCGACATTTATCTGCCTCAGAAGTCGCTCAGCGAGTGAGTCTTGTTCAGGAGGGGTACAGATATCGGCAGGTTGGTGAACGACTCGGCGTAAGTACTTTCCCAGATAGCATGTAAGATTCTTGGAAGATTTTTGGAAGCTTCTATGGAAGTTTATAATCTTTCTTAAAGCTTCCACTGTAATCTTTTTGGAAGCACATAATGTCCGCACATAGAACTGTTAAAACGTTTCCGTTAAAGGTTACTAGAAACTTTTTCGAAAGCTTGTAGAATTTATGAACTATGTCATTTAATTCACAAAATATAAATTCTCATTGTTTCTTATTAGTTTTAAATAATCATTTCATTTAATTAATTACAGCAAATAGTAAGAAAAAAAAATACGGCCGACAGGTTGGATTCGAACCCGGGTTCATGAGGATACTGAGCGTCCATCTAGACCACTTACCCAACGACATCATTGTGATGATGATATCGAATGTTACATATGATCATCGCCTCACTCCAGGAGATAATTTATTTATGTTTTATTGAATTTTAAACAGATTTCGAGTATATAAAGGTTTAAGTTGAACGTACATGAATATTACACTTATGTTTTATATAAGAGCGACTGAACTTAATCGAATAAGCATATAACATTCAATTAATCTTTAGGAGAGCTTCCGATAAGCTTGTACACAAGAATCCAAATTAAGACATTTTCAATCTTACGATGTAATCATGAAAGTTTTCTAAAACGCCAGCAAAGCTTTCGGTATGCTTGCATGTAAGAATGAAAATGAAATCAAAGCAAATGTTTACAGAAACATTCAGAATTGCTTCAGAAATCCTTCATGAAAGTTTCTTGGAAGTTTATAGTAGATCTTTCCTGTAAGCTTTAGCAAAACTCTCTGTAAGCTTAAATGTAACAATAAAAATTGAGACATTGCGAATGTTTACAAAAGCTTTCAGAAATGCTTACAGAATTTTTTCATGAAAGTCTCTTGGAAGATCATACTAGATCTTCCATGAAAGCTTTAGACATCTTAAACTTACATATAATAATCCTCTTCCTCTATTATATTAAGTAGCTTAATTCCAGGGTTTTTTTTTCCGAACACTTTTCACGTCTTTGACCGACGACACTTGTAGATGATGTAACATGGTCCAGGAACATTTTTTTCGCTTCGATTTTTTTCTTAATGACCAAGTGCGGGGTGGGCTGCCTGTAGACGACGTTCCGTCGTCCTGAGGGTGTTCCTGGACACCTGGACATCGTCTACAGGAGCAGCGCCCGATTTTTTTCTCAATGACCAAGTGCGGGGTGGGCTGCCTTGTAGACGACGTCCCGTCGTCCTGAGGGTGTTCCTGGGCACCTGGACATCGTCTACAGGAACAGCGCCCGATTTTTTTCGCAATGACCAAGTGCGGGGTGGGCTGCCTTGTAGACGACGTCCCGTCGTCCTGAGGGTGTTCCTGGGCACCTGGACATTGTCTACAGGAACAGCGCCCGATTTTTTTCTCAATGACCTAATGCCGGGTGGGCTGCCTTGTAGACGACGTCCCGTCATCCTGAGGGTGTTCCTGGGCACCTGGACATCGTCTACAGGAACAGTACCCGATTTTTTTCTCAATGACCAAGATCGTGGTGGGCTTCCCTAAAGACGACGTCCCGTCGTCCTGAGGGTATTCCTGGACACTTGGACATCGTCTACAGGAACAGCACCCGATTTTTTTCTCAATGACCAAGATCGTGGTGGGCTTCCCTGGAGACGACGTCCCGTCGACCTGAGGGTATTCCTGGACACTTGGGCATCGTCTACAGGAACAGCACCCGATTTTTTTCTCAATGACCAAGATCGTGGTGGGCTTCCCTGAAGACGACGTCCCGTCGTCCTGAGGGTGTTCCTGGACACCTGGACATCATCTACAGAAGCAGCGCCCGATATTTTTCTCAATGACCAAGATCGTGGTGGGCTGCATTGTAGTCGAAGTCATGTCGTCCTGAAGAAAAAGGGGTTGTTTGGATGGCCGCCATTTTTAATTTCGGTATTGCAACTATTTTACAATTAAGTATACATGCCATTGACCAAATACATACGTAATAGACGTCCGAGCGAACCCTCTTTCCATTCGAAAATTTGGGTTAAACGAATTATTTTCTCAAAAATTCACGATTTTTTGCAAAAAATTGTTTATAACTTTTTATTGTTGAATTTTTTGACAAATCTAATACCGGATTCTGAAATTACATAGAATTTTACGTTACAAATGGTATCTCAAGAATTTCTTTAACCATTCTAAGTGAGTGTTACACACCACTGAAAATATTGTCGAAAAATAGTCATGTTGGGCGTTAAAGGGTTAAATTTATTTATATTAAATAACATGTATTTTATTATAATCATTTAATTGATAAAATGTTATAAAAAATGAAAATTTTTTTCACTTTAAACAATTAAATTTAAAAAATTAATTATTTTCAACATAAATTCAAAAATTATTTTTTAAGCGAACATTATCTTTATTCAGTAGATATAACTAAAATTATTGTTAAATAAAGAGTTATGAGATCAAACTAAAAGGAATTTATTTTCTTATTTGATACGACAAATTAATACAAAACGTTTCATGTAAAATCATTATCTAGAGGGTCTGCACTTTTCTCGTAAATAGCTGAATAACTTTCTAGAATGTCTTTCATGTATTTGTTATATTATTCTTATAATAATAAATTTTAAAATCGAAATTAATACAAATGATGTAATGTAATAATATTAAGAATAACATTCTTAAATATTATATTATTTAATTTAATTTACCTTTTAACTCCCCGTGATTACAATAAATTTACGATACGAGTCTTTTACTATACGCAACTTAAAAATTAAATTATTTGAATATATAAAATGTATAATAAGTTTTGTAACGGGGTTACCTTTGACCGATTCACCTCGCGGAGGAGACCTGTCTCCGCGAGATGGGTGCAATGGGGCACGCACGAGTGCCCCGTGAGGTCCTTACCTCGGGGTGCGCGCGAGCACCCGACGGCGAATACACGTCGCCGCGGCCCGTATACAACGTGAGAGTACGCCTGTACTCTCACTTCCTGTACTCGCGTGCTGTCGCACGAACGCGCTCCTCGCGTTCGCGTGGCTGTCGTCCTCCTAGATGACAGCTGATGCCGGCCGCTCAGCTCTGCGATAGAGTGGCGGTATCCGGGAGATTAAGGACGAGGAGGGTTTGCCGAGTAGCCCCGCGGACTACTCGGAAAAACAACGCGATCAAGTAAAATGGCAAGTCGGAGGCCTTTATTGCCTCCGTAAGAGAAATTACAATGATCGCGCCCCGAAAGGTTAGTAGCCGTCGGGCGTGCGAGCCGACTGCTCCGAACACGCCCGAGTGTTGCCGAGTGGAGCCGCGCGCGAACGCAAGCGCGCGCGCTCTTACAAACTCTCGGCCGCGCCGAGAGTTCGCCGGCCGATCGCGCGATTCGCGATCGGTGATGTTTACGCAGAGCGCAACCTTGCTCCGCGTAAACAAACACTGCGCTCAAGAGCAGGCCGCCTGCCTGCCCTGCGTGTACACACACGTACACGCACACGCGAAGGAACGGGTCGCTTACCCGTTCGGCGCGACGACTCACGAACCCGACCTCGAGCTCGTGCTCGAGGTATCGGTATCGCACCGCGCAGCGACTCTTCCACGAGAGTCGCGACTCCCACCGCACGAGAGTCCGCGACCGCGAACTAGAGAGAGAGAGAGAGAGAAGTAGTAAACTGGGGACGGCCCCCTACGTTCACTGAACAATGTTCGACGCCAGGGAGTCAAGGCGCTCCTTGACTCCTCGCCGGTACGCGCCCGCACTCACAAGATTAGTCGGGCGGTACTTACAATGTTCGCAGCCTTGGCTCGTCCTAGGCTGCTACCGCGTTCGCACAAAAGCTCCCGACGCTCGCTTCCTCTCCTTCCCCGGGTCGTCAGCTCGCACACGCGTCCGTCGTCGTCGACGGCTAGAGAGAATCTCCCGAGATTCTAAGATGGCCGCCGCTCCCGCGCGCCACGGCCTAACTCCTCCTCGCGCCGCGAAGGCTCGCGACGGCGCGCAGGTACCCGATAGTACCTCGCGTCACACCCTCCCCCCAGACGCCGTTAAGTTACGACTTTACGGCTTCTGTAACTCTTCGCGAGCCAATCCTCCACGGATTAGGGATTAAAGGACGAGGAGAGGTAAATAAAGTCGACACGAACTGCATCGTTACGGTGTAAAATAAGGGCGCGAGGCCTTTATTTGGCCCTCATTTACATAAGTGGTGTGAAGAAGGATCCAACACGGGCAGCCTACTGGTACCTCCTCTTGCTAATGTACCATCCGTGCTGGTCCTTCTTCGGGCATTGGTTGGCGTAGAGCACGCCCGGCTCCGCGCAGACTGAGCAGAAGAAGCGGCCCGGGTACAGCTCAAAAAGCTCCCGGCGCCGCTTATCCTTTGCGTCCGCTTCCACACGGGCGCGGAGGGCCGCGAGACGCTTTTTCTCCGCTGCCTCCTCCTTCTTGGCCTGGAGGGCCCTCTCGCGGCGGCGCTCCTGCTGCCGCTGTTGCTCCTCCTGGAGCCGCCGTTGATTGGCCTCCATTGAGGCCCTCAAGCGGTCCTCCTCCGCTTTCTTTTTGTGGTGGGCCTGGTACACCTCGTCGTAAGCTCGACGTGATGCGGCCAGGCCCGCCCGCTGCGCACGGATCTCTACGAGGCTGAGGGAGGCGCGCGTCATCTCCGCCAGCTCTCCCTCAGTCCCCTCCGCGCAGCGCAGGAAGTCCCGGTGGGCCTCCTCCAATCGCCCAACCGCCCGGCGATAATCCTCGGTGGAGGAGCGGAGCCAAGCCTCCAACTCCTCCAGCCTCTCGGCAGCGGAAAGGGGCCGCTGCGGAAGGGGGGCGCCGTCCTCGGCGCCTCCTCGCTGGGTCGACTGGGAACGGAGCTCCTCTCCGTCCCCCTCCTCGGCGACGCTCCCCGTCATCGAGGCCACGGCCCCTGGCTCGGAGACGTGGGGTCGCCGTAGGGTGCGGGTGGCCTCCTGGCCACTCGCTTCGGCGTTTTCGCGGGCGGCCTCGCTGCCGCTCGCTATTGCGCAGGGGACCTCCTGGTCCTCTGCTTGGTGGGAGGCGGCTTCGCCGCACGCCTCCGTCTCGCGGGCGACCTCCTGGTCGCTCGCCTCCGGTCCTGACCGGCTCGACGGGGATTGGGGCCTTTCCCCAATCGCCTCCGTCGCCTTGGGGGTCCCCTCCAGGGTGCCACCGGCCACGACCTCCGCTGAGTACTCCTCAGCGTCCTCGCTGAGGAGACGGGCTATCCCCTCCTCCATCTCGTACGTGTCCATCTAGGAAAGGGACAGAAAGAAAAAGAGGGATGGTGAGGAATGGCTCTCAGAGTCGGTTCTTTCCTGTCAACCGTGTCTTCCTCGCGTCTTACGTTTTGGCCGCGCTGGCCTTGTTCTTAGAACCGGGTGGACGACCCGGTCCACGCTTTCCCATCGCGTTTCTAACTTGCGTGACGGCGTAGGATGCTTTACGCGGGCGTCCGCGTTGGCGCTTTACAGGTTTTTCCTCAGGCTGGGCGCTCCCAGCCTGGGACGCTTGCCCGCTGGCACCGCTCTTCTTCTCATCAGCCTCTGCTGATGGAGTCGTGGGCGCACCCACACGACTCCCGCCTTCCCCCGGAGGTCGGGCGCTGGTCTCGACGTCCTCTTCTTCAGCAGGAACGTCTGCGCCGGGGATGTACGGTTTCAACTGTTCTGAGTGGATCGGACCCACTGTCCGTCCACTTTGGTCACGCAACGCGTACGTGTTGCTGCCCAAGATTTCCGTAACATCGTACGGTCCGGCAAACTTCGGAGCTAGCTTCCCAGCTACTCCTTTTGCCGCATTGGAAAGGACTTTATTCCTTTTCCATACGAGATCTCCGACTTTGAAGCTCGCTTCACGTGGCCCGCGTTATAGTAACGCGCCTGTCGATCCCGTTCCCTGTCGGAGATCTCCGCTGCCATGTCGAGCCTCCTCTTCGTTTCGTTTTAGTATATCAAGCATCTGCCTGCTATACTCCGAGTCTAAGGGCTTCGGATGCCTGCCGTAGACGAGGAACGCAGGTGTCATTCCTGTGGCACTACTCTTGGAGTTGTTGAACGCGTGGACGAGCTCTGTAAGATGCTCGTCCCAGCGATCATGGTCATCTTGGATGAAAGCCATGATCATCTGCTTCATCGTTCGGTTAACCCTTTCGACAGGGTTAGCCTGCAGATGGTACGGGGGCGTCGTTTCATGACGTATCCCCTTTTTGTTCAAAAAAACCGTCGATCGTTCGGTTTTTGAACTCTGTCCCGTTGTCGGAGAGGAAGACTTCGGGTGTTCCAAACCGGAGACAGATGCGTTCTGTGAACTCCGCCAGTATGGCTTCGCCTGTGGCGCGGTGGAGCGGAATCACTTCCACCCACCGTGTGAATAAATCCTGGAAAACTAGGATGTATTCGTACCCTTTACTCGTCTTGGGTAGCGGGCCCATAATGTCGCCTGCGACATACTGCCAGGGTCGTTCGATGACCCTGCGGCCCATGAGTCCCGTCGGCGGCCTTTGCTCAGCCTTTATCTGCTGGCAAGTCTGGCATTGCCGCACGTAATTGGCGATGCACGCATCCATACGTGGCCAATAATATTGACGGGCAACCCGTGCGAGAGTCTTCTCTCGCCCCAAGTGTCCTGCTGTGGGGCTATCATGACACTCTTTCATGATATCCCCTTGTTTTTCTAGAGGAACGACGAGCTTCCAAGCCTCGTCGTCCTCCCCCAGGATTCCTTGCATAAGTTGGTCGGGGTTGTAATAAAACAGTTTCCCCCCGACCCACTTCATCTTCGGATCGGTGAGTGGTTCCTCTTTGGCTTTCTTAAGCTGTTGGAGGTACCACTCATCCTGGGAATTTCCCGTCCACGAGACACCTGCCACTGGTGTCTCCTCGCCCTCCTCCTCGTACATTCGAGAAAGGGCGTCTAAGACATTGTTGAGCGCGCCTTTCCTGTGCTCAACCGTGAATTGGTGGCCTTGCAGCTCCAGGGCCCACCGCGCTAATCGCCCTGTCGGACCACTCAGTGTGCGCAGCCAACGCAGACAGCTGTGGTCCGTGATTACGCGAAATGCGTAGCCTTCGATGTATGGGCGAAACTTCTTTATCGCCCATACTACAGCGAGACATTCGCGTTCTGTCACGCTGTAGTTCCTCTCGGCAGGTGAGAGGACGCGGCTGGCGAACTCCAGTGCTCGCTCCTTGCCGTCTTCAAACTAAAGTAGAACTGCTCCGATACCCGAGTCGCTTGCATCTGTTTGTACAACAAACTCATTGTTGAAATCAGGGCGTTGCAAGACTGGTGCGGAGGCTATGAGAGCCTTTATCCGCTCGAATGCAGAGTGTTGTACTTCAGTCCACTCAAACTTACGCTCCTTCTTCGTTAGTTGCGTAAGTGGTTCGGCGATCGTGGCGAGGTTGTTCAGGAACCTCCTGTACCACGATGCCATGCCTAAGAAGCGCCTTAGCTGCTTTACGTTCTTAGGTGGCGGGTACTCTAGTACCGGCCTTATCTTCTCTGGGTCAGGGCGGAACCCGTCTTGGTTCAGCACTACTCCCAGGTATTTTACTTCGCATTGGCAGAAGTGGCTTTTCTGCCGATTGATCGTTAGGCCCGCCTCTCGTAGACGGCCTAAGATCTTACGAAGGTGTTCGAGATGCTCCTCAAACGTTTTCGACATTATGACGACGTCATCCAGGTATGCGAATGCAAAGTCTTCGCAATCTGGAGTGACGACCATGTCGATTAGGCGCTGGAAAGATGCTCCTGCATCTTCCAAGCCAAATGGCATTCTCTTGTACTGGAAGTGGCCCATTCCAGGTACAGAGAAAGCCGTTATCTCTCTGGACGCCTCGTCCAGAGGTACTTGATGGTACGCGTTGCTGACGTCTAACGTCGTGCAAAACTTTGCCGCTTTGGCCTTGCGGAATGCCGCGTCCATGCGTTTCGCCGGGTAGCCGTCCGGCGAAACCTTGAGTGTATTGACTCGTCGGTAGTCAATACACATCCGGTATCCTCCACCGGATTTCTTAACCATCACGACCGGGCTTGACCACGGACTCGTGGATGGTTCAATGACGCCAGCGTCCAGTAACTTACGGACCTGCGCGTGCATTTCAGCCTCTATTACCGGTGAATATGGGTAATATCGCTGTTTGATGGGGCGAGCATCTCCCACATCAATCGAATGGGTCACCCACGTGGTGCACCCAAGTGTGGTCGGCTCCGTGCCGATCATTTCGTGCACAAGTGCCTCGACTTGTGCTCGTTGCTCCTCGGTTACATGGCCTAAGCCCACTGCACCGATCTGGATCATGTTAATCTCTTTAACTGATGCCAGTTGGAGATCCACGCTGACGTTGTCGTCCACCAACGTCAGCTGGTTTGATCGCGGATTGTGTACTGAGCCGAATTCCCGCATGAAATTCGTGCCCAAGTAACAATCCGCATCTAGTGCAGGGATAATCGAAACTTTGATATCCCTGCTTATGCCACCTATTGTGAAGGGAAGGTAAACACAGCCCACGATTGGGCTCGTGCTACCGTCAGCGAGCTTAGCACCTGCGTGCTCGCTTGGCATAAGTGTTCGGCCGCATGCAGTTATCAACTGCAGGCCGATCGGTCCCATCACTGTGACCGATGCGCCTGTGTCGTACAGCGCGCGGAAGTGGAAACCTTCCACTTCCACCTGTAACCACCATCTGGTTTCCAGGCTTTCCTCCGCAGGAGCATTCGGTAGTGCCGTCCCGCTAACGTCCTGGGAGGTCGTTCCCGAAGCTTCCTGACTAGCTTCGTTGGCGTTTGGGGAAGTAGTTGAGTGCTCTACTTCCCCTGTTGCCCGTTTTTCCGGCGAGCAATTAGGGCATTTCGCTCGGATTACGCCTTCTTTGTTGCATCCGAAGCAGCGAATAGGTTCTTTCGCTTGCCCATTTTTCTGGTCTTCCTTCACGCTGCCATTGTTTTTCTTGGCGTTGCCTCTTCCGGAACGGCCGTTTTTGTTCGCCGAGGAGGAAGCACCCTTGTTTCCCCCTCCCTGCATTTGTTTGTTGCTTTCGCGGAAAGCTTTCACTAGCTCTCCGCTAAGCTTCATTAATAGGTCGGCCATCTCTTGCCGACCTATCCCGGCTATCGGAGCATTGGGCTTCTCCTGTGTGTCCGGCGGTGTAGCGGCCGTTGCCGCTACCTTTACATGAGAAGACGTCCCTGTCTTCTCCCTCTGCGGTTTGTATGCCGTTTCTGGCATCACCGCTTTGGATGGGGGAATTGGCGTCCTATCGCCCTTTTCCCTGTCCAGGATATATTCTGCCTTTACGCATTGATCCGCTAGATCGTCTGGCGTATTACAGATCTCTATCCGGATAATACTTTTAATTTCCGGGAGAAGATTCATGTAAATCTTCTCGATTTCCTGGAGCCTAGTCATTCTCGGGGATATCTCACCTAACATGCTCTCCATGCATGTTATGTAGTGGCTGCTCGATTCCCCTATTTGTTGATAACGACGCCTAATGTCGTCTCTTAGGCGCTCTTGCCTATCGTGGGCGCAGCCCCATCTGTGCCGAGTGGCTTGACAGAAATCTGCCCATGTTCGCCAATCGCGGCTGTGGTTCCTGTACCACATGCTCGCCACGTCTTTGAGGACGCACGGGAGCGACGCCAGCATGTCGCTCTCGTTAAGTTTAGCCGCTCGGGCATTGTCCTCGAAACTCTTAAGGAAAGACTCTACGTCTTCTCCTTGTTTAGCCGAGAACGTGACGTTCCATCGGCTAACTATTCGGCTGGGGTCCTCGTGACCTCTGCCTGTGCGATTTAATTCGCTTGTAGAAGGACCAGTGAGCTCTCTTGTCCTTCCGTTCGTGAAATCAGTCCACGTTCTGATTTCACGTGGCGGGATTCGCCGTTGCGCGTTCTGAATGGTGTTCGCACCATTCAGTGTTTCGTTGATTCCAGGCTCGTCTATCGTGTACGTGTCCTGGAATCCAACGCGCGGTGTCGATTGCGACGGATTTATCCGCTCCGTTCGCGTATCGATCTGTCGGCCATTGATTCTTGTGCTTGACATCGGTGGCCGTTGCTGGTCTACTACGTGAGCCAGCTGATCGACTCTCATCGTGAGAGCCGTCAATGCCCTCGCCTGGTTGACACTTGTGTTCAACAAGCTGTCGTATTTCCGTTCGATTGCTCGAACGGTTTGTTGGATATCTCGTAACAGAGATTCCAACCTCAGCGATTGACCCTGTGACGACTGGACTGTCGTCGTCGGTCCCGCTATCTTGGTCCTTTTCATTTTCTGACCTCGATGGCGGTGTGCGACTTGGCTCTACGTTGCCCAGTCCTTTGTCGCCTTCAGAATGGCAAACGATGCTGTTCTGATAGATCGAGAGAGGGTGAGGTCGGCCCCTTCTCGTAATTCTCGTCCTGAATTGTAGTGGATGTCCTGTCCATACACATCTCTTCGATGAAGGACTTCCTCAACGATTCACGGACTGTGCGTAACTCCTCCTCGTTTGAGGAGTCACACGCCTGAAAATCGGCTGCAGTGTAAATTACCTTGCAGCCAATTATACAGACGGTGACGCTGCACGAAGCAGAGTCGCCGTCTGTTCTTAGTCCGAGTTGCTGGATGATCCTCCTCAGCTCCTCGACCGGGAATCGCCGACAGCCACTGCTGGACGTCCCTTTCCGTTGGTTCTGAACTTATACTCCATCTTCGCCTGATTGAGTACAGGCCTGCCCTCTATCCCAAAAACACGGAAAAATGTGTGGGGACGGACCTTTCGGTTGGCGACGTAACTACTCCTACTGTGTAGTGTGAGATTTCTCTCTGAAACACGTCTTCGAGAATTTCGTTACGACTGCCTACCGTTTGGTAGCGCAGTCGCGATTGAGATGCGTAAA